>JABTTQ020001556.1:0-516622 GCA_016081115.2 Rehmannia glutinosa
CCTAATAGGCCTCCTTTTCAGAGTTGCGGGACAAATAAAAGACTTCCTAGCGGTCTCAGGAGGGTCAGTCATCTAACTATACATATATCAGGCCCATCAATCTTTTTTTTAAATGTCATGAATTTTCTTAAGTACAAAGCATAGTATAAAGACATATATCATTTTACAATCACAAAAAAATGTGCACTTTTCGTAATAAATGACATTAATATAAGGATCGAGTCTCGTGAAATAACATGCTCGCATAATACATGACATAAAGCTCAAAATTCATAATGCAGCATGACGTAAAAAAAAATATAAGTATTACGTCGAAGTCCCCGTGGTACGGCGAAGGTGATTGATCATAGATTATTTAAAAAAAAAAACAAATTCCAACTCCCCCTTTTTTTTCAAGTCTACAGAAACGTAGACCTACTCCCCTTTATTTTAACACCTTACCTCATTTCCTTAGTTAACAGAGTTTTTGTCCACTTAGCTTGCACCCCTAAATGCACTGTTAGCTAACAGAAACAATAAAATAACGGAAATTGCGAAAGGAAAAAACACACAAGCCACTAGTGAATCTTAAGGTTTAATGTTGCAAACGCTGTCAATCCAATTTAAGTTAAATATCAATTTCTAGGATTTTCCACTTTATAAATCAGACATAAACAAAAATTTAAAACATATCTTCCCTTTTTTAGAATAATTTTAGTCTGGTTTTATATCAGGACAACAGTTTTGCACGTATAGACTCTAAAATTTAGCATTTCTAGCTTCTGAGTTCTGAGCACTAGAATAGGCATATTCAAGTCGGCCACCAATACTTATCGAACAATTAATTCAAATACCATGCTTACCTTAGCTTTAGTGAATATGCAGCAAATGGGATCCTATCTTTCGAGTAAAATACATTGTTGAGACTAAACTTTCTTTCACCTGCAAAGTTTTTGAAAACAAACATAATTTGCATGTCATGGACTGTTGTCACGTCATATAACTTTTAAAGCACTAGTCATAAACAACTTGCACACTGCAATTATCCAGCCAACTAAAAACAATCAAAACAACAAAGTAAAGAGCAGAACATTCTTACACTCATTTTATATACCTTGGTAGGGTGATCATCAAAAGTTTACTATTTCATAACTTTACTTTCATACTAATAGTTCAACAGCAATTCAGAAATAGGATATGTAAGATATCCGGACACATCCTTACTTATTGAATGACTATGTAATCTAGTAGTTTAACTAGTTACAAGAATTATTTATTTAGTGAATGTCTTCTATAGTCTTATTCCGGTACAAGCCACATTCATTCCCCTCAGCCACGTACGCGGAGTGACAGCCAAACTTGACTAGGACTTTGACTGCTATAACATTATACTGAATGAAGACATCATGTGAACATAAAAGATATCTAAGACTAGAGAGGAGGAAATTGTCCATTAGTGTTCTCAATACGTAAAAAAGAAACATCATATATGCATCTACAAATTAGGTTATAATTTAAGGAGAACTCCTCAAGTATGAGGTGACCAATTTTACTTTTCTCAAGCTAGTACCCCAACCCAAGAAATCAATATTGGATTTCAGATATAGACGAGTCAAAACCATGTTACTCCAGACAATTATTAGGGTTTAAACTGCTGAAACTGCTCAATCATAAATAGATATTCTGGGAACTACTAGGGTGATTCATCACATATTTGAGTTGCAGAAAATTTTAAAAAGGACCGTAACTGACATTAATGCCGCTTTTTACAGTATGAGGTCAGTTATTGAACGACACAACAAAGCAAAAGAGGAGCATCACAAGTCAGCAAATTCGACTTCTGAAGTCAAGGTAATCTTCAGTACCAAATTCCAGTAAGTATAATAGCGATAAATGGATGATTTCGTATATTTTGCCTATTAGGTTCATGTATCATCTGAAGATTATTCATAAGGTTACAACAGTAAAACTTCCAGACCTGAATGTACAAGGAACCCTTAAAATTCTCATCAAAAGAAAGGAAAGTAAAAATCTGCTGATAAAGAACAATAAAAAAACAAAAACAACAATTAAGAGAATCACTAATCGTCAATTGATGATAGAACAAGAAGTTGAGATACTTGTGCAGATCTTGATTATGAACATTCCCATGATAAGTTTTATAAAATTAACCATCAATATGTAGAAACATTTATCAAATATTACATTCTGAGTTGTTTTCTATTTTGTATCACTTAAAAAATTAATTAGTACTTGATTGTCTCATTATTTTTGATAAAGTGGAACTTTAATTCTCCAAAAGCCTAGTAAGATGCTTTTGGACAAACTTTAACCAAATCCTGTGCCAGTGGTTCATTCTCCATGTAAACATCCAAGGGGATGTATGGTTTTGATCCTAATGAAAAATCTCATTTTCTATCCCATTGGTTGAATTTTTAACTTTTTATTGAAATTTGTATAGTACTGAAAATATTTTTGGTTATAAAAAAATATTTTGGCGAATAATGTATTGGCATTGAATAAGATTATGTTTGGTTTAATATTTTCTTTATTTTTCTAATGGAGAATGAGATAAAATGATAACTGATATGGATTATATGCAAGTGGTGGAACCCACTAAAATGATACTGATTGATAAATAATAATACATAATTGGATGAGACTTATAGTGGTGGGTCCATTTTGAAAATTTAATTTGGATGTTTTTGAGATATGTCATTTGTGAGTTGTCCTACATGATTAATTAAGGGAAGAGAGTCCACTTTCACCAATTGGTTTTAGGATGGAACCTCACTTGGTGGCTTGAACTCTCTCCCATATTGGGTACGCTTCATGTGTGAGATCGTACCAAGTCCTTCCGAATTTAATATGGTATCATAGCAGGCCCTATGCTTGGCCCAAGGTGGCTCGTGTCACATGATGTGATTGAGCATGGAGGATCATGTGATGATGATTAATGAATTGATGAATGACTCACAAGTTAGGGGGCATGTTGAGATATCATTTGTGAGTTGTTCCACATTGATTAATTATGTGAAGATAGCCCATTTTATAAGCCAAGTGAATTACTCCTCTTATCACCAATTGAATTTAGGATGAAACCTCACTTGGTGGGCTTGAACTCTCTCCCATATTGGGTACGGTTCATGTGTGGGATCGTACCAAGTCCCCTCGAATTTAACAGATGTGATATGTTATTAGGATAGTTTTTATGTAGTGGATCCCATTACAATTGGGGGTAACAATCCAAACACGACATGATAACCAAACACGAAGTTACTGAGACAAACCCGAACACGAACAAGAGGGTCAACAAGAGAGACCCGAACACGAATGACACGATGTTACCAATTTTTCTAAAATGTAGTTATTTTATATTTTCATTAATTTTTTATGTGTTTTATGCATAACCCGAAATAACCCAAAACCAAACACGACCCGACCTAATGACCTAAATTGCCATTCCTAATTAAAATGATGTTATTTGAAAATAATAATATATTATGTAGGTATAAGTGGTTGTGATGGGTTTAAGTGGTGTAATATAGGATTAAAAATAAATATATGAGTTCGATAACTGAGAATAAAGGGTTCGGAAGCAATTTATGTGAAATATGAAAAGATAAATATGTGATATTTCGAATGAGACTGAGTAAAACAACCATGACTTATATATCTATAATAATAAAAATTGGACCAAAGGAAAAAAAAAAACATGGGCTAAAAACCATAAAGGTCTAAGACTCCTCGTTTTGTAACCTAGCAAATAAGATTGAATTGAAACACCATTCTAAATGATTTCTAACTTCTTAGAGTGTTATCATAATCCTCATCGTGTAAATTTTTAACCCATATCCTCATCGTGAACAAAAAACCATCCATTACTCTTAATTATGAAACCGTAACAAATAAATTTAAACAAAAGAAGAAACATTCCACTGAATGTTTTCTAACTTTTTATGGTTATTATTATCCTCATTATGTATATTTTTAATCCATATCCTCAACGTGAACGGAAACCCATCCGGCCCAGAAATTACCAAATGTTGGATCGCATAATCACAACGATTTTAGACCAAGAAAAGACTGCAATGCTGATAATTGAACTTACCTACATTCCTTTCTTCCAGACCAGGGAGAAAGATATTAAGCACATTATTTGGACGACCACATAAGTACCTGCAACAAAATATAAACTTCAAGAGCACATTCAGCTAGAGAATCAGAGATTATAGATAAATGTCCTCAGTTGTTACCCAGTTTGAATTCAACTGACGGGACTCCTTCCATCTTGAATAAATTTTTGTCACAAACTCGTTGGATATCATATCATCATATTTGTATTTTTGTCTGCAAAAAGGATAAATATGCATTGTTTTAGTTCATTGACAATAGGAATTCTCTGCTTTTGAACTATTTATACACTATTCCGCAGAATTTGAGTGAATAACAAATGATGTTACTGTACTTCACAGTATTGGCAAAGTGAAGCTGCTATGCTGAGGCAACAATTACACAACTTGCAAGAGAATCATCGGTAAATTTCAACCATCCTTGGCATTGTTAATTACATTGTATATGCTTGCAGATATGAACTATAAAGGAACAAACACACATTCACTCCTAGGACATTACACACTTGCAACAATTATAATTCATATTCTTAAACCACATCCGTCCGGCATTTGATAGAAAAGTCAACAAACAGAAGTGGGAGGGGTGTGTGGTAGTAACGTAGCAAAGAAAACTCTTCCCTAACTCCCAAGAGAAATATGCTGTGTAAATTTAGTTATGAGGTATATCATTTCTATTTTATTCATATATTACTCCAATAAAATTTCTAGCTCAAATGTACAATCCTTGAACATTGCACACTTACAACAATTATAATTGATATTCTTAAACCACATTTGTTTTGCAAAAAGCAACAAACAGAAGTGGAAGGGGGTGTGGTAGACTGGTCGGGTAAAGTAACAAAAACGGTCAGCAAAAGTAATTTAGCAAAGAAAACTCTTCCTAATTCCC
The DNA here is from genome assembly GCA_016081115.2 of Rehmannia glutinosa. Lineage (NCBI taxonomy): Eukaryota > Viridiplantae > Streptophyta > Magnoliopsida > Lamiales > Orobanchaceae > Rehmannia > Rehmannia glutinosa. The sequence continues at coordinate 5,005 of JABTTQ020001556.1, forward strand.
AAGATAAATATGCCGTGTAAATTTAGTTATGGTGTATATATTTATTCAAATATTAGTTGGATAACATTTCTAGCTCAAATGTAACAAACATGGCTTCAATAAAATAAAAAGAAAAAAAGTAAAAGAAAAGAAAACTAAGGAAACTAGCTCCTGAAATGACTTCTTTCAACAAATTTGTTTCTAGGGTAATAAATCACAAGGCTTGCCAAAATTTAGAGTCACGTTTCAACCAGGCATCTAACATCAATAGTTTAAGGTAGACGCCATGTCATAATTTTTGGTGCCCACTAGACGAATAAATAATAGAAAGAGATAATGACACTGCTATATATCTTATACTTGCACTTGGATTGAGGGATCTGGATTTAAGGAAAACGGAAAAAGAAAAACAACCAAAGGAGAGAATTTCCAATTCACCAACTCTCCATATACTCTTTCAGAACCAAACTGTACATTTTTTGCATAAAACACAATATCAACAGCTTAAGTTACTATTCTCAAGTGGTAAGATAAACATGTGACAGGGTTTTCATAACATTATTAAGCACTAAATGATTAATTATCATCACTTTGAATAATGGCAACCACTTGAACACCATTCAAATAAGGGAATTAATAGAGTTATAATAGGATTAAGAAAATATATAAATGCAAAAACATAAAAAAACTAAAATAATATACATACACACACAAATGCAATCCGTGTCTGTATATGATATGTGAAGTATGAACACCAAACTATGAAATGAAGAGATAATTAACAATGTATTTTCATATAAATTACCTAATCAAACAACTTGAAGCAATATCGTAAAAGAAAAAATCAACAAAAAGTTAGTCATAAATAAACAGCATGAGTACTTACTGCAACATTTAATGAATGAATAGGCAGCACTCGAACTGCAGTTTTATTGAACATTAGACAAGAAAATCCAAGATTCACATTAATTTCTCGTAATTTAGAAAATAATAAAAAACATATATATTCCAACTTTGTCTACCTGATAAAAGTTATTGATATCAGGATTTAATTTTCTCATAGTATTGGGTTACTTAATATTCCTTTATGGAAAAGTGTTGGACATGCATGCAACCAACGAGAAGAAACTCTGATGACCTACGAGCAACATTAGTCATTATATACATGACAACCACTAAGCAGAAAAAACTACAGAAAAGAATATATTTTAATAATTTTTCGTAAGTGGTAATCAAAAACAGTGTAACCTTAAGCATAAGATTCACAAAAGATATCAGAATTTTCTAATCACAAAAATATTATTCAGAATAAAGCATATCCACGAGTTGAATATATATTAACGCGCATGCAATAACCCATCGAGAGACGGACACATGATATAGTGACAATGACAATACTTTACAGTTTAAGCAAATCAAGAAAACAAGTAAACAACTTAACATACCATAGTTCTCTAACACAAAGAATGCCCTTAACTTCATTTCGAACAAATTTGGGATCTGAGAGATAATGCTCTTCTTTGAGAACCTTCCATAAGAGTATAAGCACATTTTCAGATGAATTTGAGAACAAAATTAAAGGTTTGTCGATATTGCATTCGACAGTGCTACTAAAACCAGAAGAGAAAGAGCTATCTTGAAAATGGGATATCCAAACTCATGGCAAAAATGAAAAGATAACAAGATAACAGGCTGGAATATCTAATGTCATGTATCATTATTGCAGGCACTTAATGGGCGAGGAGCTTTCCAGTTTGAATGTCAAAGACCTACAGAGCCTAGAAAACCAGCTAGAGATGAGCCTCCGGGGTGTCCGTATGAGGAAGGTTCGAAATTTTTTATTTGATACACGATGATCCCTTAAAATCATGCGTGTCACGAATTTATTAACATCATTTTTGACTTTCTGTAGGACCAGATCTTAATGGATGAGATACAAGAATTGAATCAAAAGGTTGACCCATGATAAGTACCATTAAATAATGCCTATTTTATTTACTCTTACAAGAGCTCCGAAATGTAGCTAAGTTTATTGATTTTATTGCAGGGAAACCTGATCCACCAAGAAAATTTGGAACTGCATAGGAAGGTAAACCTAATTCGACAAGAAAATACGGACTTGTATAAGAAGGTAGTGTTGTAGACTTAAAACACAATTTTCAAACTGTTCTGAAAGCTCAAGTATTTAGATGAAGCCCTGTCCATAATAGAAGTACTAGCTGCTTTCATACCACTCTGAGTGAGATGCTTATTTCAGGTTTATGGAACACGGGATACAACTAGAGAAGAGAGTAATTCATTTATTACTAATAGTTTAAGCATCGAAGAGGACCCACATGCACCCATCTGTCTCCAGCTTTGCCAGCCACAGCAAAAGAATCGTGAGACACCATCAGGAGCTATGAAAGTGGGGTAATTTCCTATACCCGTAACTTTAAATGTTATTAAAAAAAAAGTGAACACTATATCCATCTAATACCTAATTTGGTGGGAAAAAAATGCAGCAGACTACAACTGCAATAGCAGAGAGTATCATATTACAAGGATGCCAATCTATATCTAATGTGAAAGGACCCATAGTTACAATCTTATTATGTAACAATTGTTGACGTGAAGAACCATTATGTAACAATTGTTGAAGTGAAGAACCATTATGTAACAATTGTTGAAGTGAAGAACCAAATGCTATTCAGTATAAGAAACAGATATTGGAGGTTGTACGTATATCGAACTTCAGACATCTGACTGTAAAGCAAGATGCAGCCTACAAAGTCTTCAAGAGAAGAAATAAATGAATGTGTTGGACACCTCTTGTCGGACTGTTTTAGCTATTCAATACACAATGTAGATTTAAACTCACACTGCACATCAAAATGTTTGATCAGAATAAATGAACCTTAGGTAGACTGACCCAGAAATATATAGAATGTGGCTGAAGAGGAATGTTGAAAATATAAAGTTTCACAAGAGAAGAATCAATAAGAGATCCTGGTTGGGGAGGGTTGCAGAAGAACAGAACATGATCACAATATAAAGATGTTTATGAGGTATTTCATGCAGGGTGTTTGCTTGAAAAGCCTTTTAGGCAATTGATGTTGCACATTAGAAGAACTAATAAAGCTCATGCGCTTGGTCTTTAGCCGTCCTATAAAAGATGTTACTTGAGAACTTGACAAAGATCCTATCAACTTAATCGCAGGGTGTTTGCTTGAAAAGCCTTTCAGGCAATTGATGTTGCACATTAGAAGATCTAATAAAGCTCATGAGCTTGGTCTTTAGCCATCCTATAAAAGATGTTATTTGAGAACTTGACAAAGATCCTATCAACTTGTTCTGACCTAGGATAATACGCTCATGAGCTTGGTCTTACTTCACCTCGACAAATGAAAGAAAATAATCTATACATTATTTTGGGCATAACAGCAAGCAGTTTCAACTTTTGGGTAAAGCACAGAGATCTCAAGCTAAAAATCATAAACTAAACTAACAAAACACACACACATGGGAGTTCAAGATAATGCAACAGGTTGATACAGAATGTCTGTGCCTTTCATTGTTGTAGAACATATCAAGGTCAGAACATTTAAACCAGCAAGGCAATCAACAAGATCAAACCAGATTAAGGATACACTCGGCATTATACTGTACATGCAGCATACTCCACACATAGAGGTTGCATATAACCAATATACTGAAACTCGGAACTTTTGTTCAGAAGCTCATATAACAAGAAGAGAACAAAAACCTTGGGAACTTGCAAATATAATCCCTATCACTGATGCATTTAGCTGTAAAATATAAATAGCCAGACGTCGCACTGGGTAACCATTTGAACATAAGTGCAATGTTTCAGTTTGGAGTCACATAAAGTTGTAAAACTAAAAATCAGTTTGCTTTACAATGAAGAATTTGTGCCGTGGGAGGACAAATTATCCAGATTCTAGGTTCACACCTGATATGTAAAATTTCATAGTAACACCAGAAAAGAGCGACAAGTAACATTTCATACTAAAACCAGAGAAACAAAAGTCATATACTGGAAAAAGAATATTGATGCAAGAATAGAAAGGAGAAAAAGACCCGACTGACTCAGGTGTACTTATATTAAGCCCACGTATGTAAAGGCCTAACGTTCAAAACAAAATCTATGGACACTGGATGGAAATGGACATATAAGGATAGGACTTACAAGCAAAGAGAATGAACTCTATAAGTTTCAGTAATACCTTGACAGTTTCCATGGAAGAAATATTATGTAATATCTGCCACTGCAGAACATCACTGTATTGTCCTGATCATCATTCAACTTCCTGCAGCACAGAATGGAACAGTTATCCCACCACTAGAAGACAGTGAACATAACCAATGGCTGGAACAAAGTTTTCATTTGTTTTAGCATATGAAAACTTATTACTGCACCAGAAAAAGGAGAAGAAGAAAGGAGGGGGGGGGGGGGGAAGAAGCTAAGTAGTGGTTGGAAGAACATTTAGCATTTCTAGCATCTTTTGAATATGTCTTTCATTTATCAAACATGGATGCTTTTATCAACGACATTAAGAAAGAAATAACTGCCAAGTGGAATGACTTACAAATCCTAATGAAAATCTGCTGAAACCAAACATTAATGTTTCCAAAGCCTATATAATATTATCAACAACAATTTTCCAGGCCCAATTCAAGATCGTTCATACACTAGAAGGTGAAGACTGAGATAATAAAGGTATTTGCCAACACTTTTCAAGTTAAAATTATTTTTTCTAGAACATAATAAAAAAGGAAAAATATATATTTTTTTTAAAAAAGACAAAATGATTTAGATACTTCCAAAAGGATAATGAAGAAGCATAAAAGATGGTTTTGAGTATTTTTCAGAACCAAAGTCCATTTACTTACGGGGAAGAGTTAAAACTATACTTCAGCAAGTTTCTCTAGCCCAGAGACTGAACATGATAAAAAAAGCAGAGTTTCTCACAAATTCCTAGCAAAAGTAGAATTCGCATAGCCATTTGGAAATGGTACAATAAAGACTGGCGAAAGCATAAAATCATTGGGTACATGAACAAATCTCTTGCTTTAGGCCGCCCAACTCACAATAACGGCTATTCAAATTGTGCTACCAAGTCACAATGTGATGAGAAAAAGTTCCAGTCATTTTCCAAAGCCTCTGGAAAAATTCTCCGAATTTACCATTGTATAATAGATTATAGTTTATTTTCTTTATTATTTTCTGACTTGTATGCATACAATACAACATTACAACTAAAATCTCTATGAACTTGAGAAATGCTTGCCTTTGATAGAAATAGTTATTAGACTTATCTCTCTTCCTCCACATAGTATCTTGTCCACATGGTTTGGCTCAATAGCTAGATGCCCACATCAGTATAAATAGAGCAAGTATGGTCAAATATGTGTTGCTAAAATTTCAATTATTTGCTATTTAAATCTAATTGGCTGCCTTATTGCTATCCACCGTATGGATTCTGAACACTCATTTTTTTATGACAACCTTATAGAGGAAGCGCATCTATGAAGCAACCTCTTAAACAAGTATACCAGGAACAAACCCCACTAGTTCTTCAATAGAAGTGAGCATCAAGGGAATCAATATGAACAACCATGAAATCTAAATCACTATAGGGCATTGGTCGAACTTGATTGAAACTTGGCCATTATAATTAGTCAACTTCTAAATTTACCTCAAATTAGACATTGTATGCAGCCATGTGGATCATTAGATGCTTAACAGATTCCTGTGGCCTAATATTGCATGTACCATGGTAGCATTTGTGCTGTTGTACCAATGCAATTCTTCATCTTTAAGCATTAATTTGTTTGGTTCAGATAAAGTCATGAAATGTTCCTCCATAATCTCGAACTTTACCAGTTCCGTCAAATTGATTATGGGTTGAGAACGGGAATTGAACTCTACGAGATCTAATTTTCCATTATTCCTCAGTAGCTCAGTGATCGGGCGGTCGGGCTTAAGTTTCTATAGATCAATCTACAATATTCTCTTCACATGTGTATATCAATACCATTATAAGTAATAAAAACGTTTAATAAGATATATATGTTTATTAAGTTTTTTGAATAAATGTAATCAAACACGGAAAAGCCTCTAAATAAATAGGCCAACACCTACTTTTTCTGTATGTTGTGTTCCCGGGCCATGTACACACCACTGCTCGTCACACCATGTGAGTTGGCCATGCCCAACGTCGTTATCTTAACCGCAAGGAGGGGGATGTCGAAGGCAAGGCTAGTGACTGGAGTGAAGTCGTAACAAGGTAGCTATACTGGGTTCGAATCTATGGAATATGACTGCTATATGATAATCATGAAACATGTATTTTAGGCTTTGCTTCGAAGGCAAATAACATTGAGATGGGACATTGATGATTCGAATAGAATTGCATATATGATCTATGCTCATAAGTTCACAAGGAGGATGTGTTGTTTAATAGAGATGGAAGAAATCTTATGTTTTCAACTAAAGCAAGATAATTAGGAATTGATTTCCTAGTTTATTGATTAAATCAGGATACTAGGAAATAGTACATAGTAATTATACTACAAGTTTATTAACTAACAATTCCACATCCTGCGCCAAATTGTGGAGATTACATATGGATAGACCTTGCAAAGATATCATATAAAAAAATTATTTTGGAATTCTCTTAAGCATGCTGATATGCATTAACCACGATTTGTGGGTATTATAAAATTGATAAGATAATTGTTGAATTATCTTTAAAAAAAATTGACCAATTTAATTGTCATTTAAATCATAAATGTGCATCTTTACTAATAACTTCTTGGTGAATCTAAAGTGTCAGAGATGATATTAAGTCAACTTCTATTTACGAGAAGTATATTGAAGAGTTGGACTAACAAAATTTACCATGAATAATTAATTTGAGAGTTAAGTTAATTAAATAATTGATGGAATCAATTAGTTAATACTACTTAAGTAGCAAGTTGGTCCCAAGAGAAGTCGAACATTTTGGTTTAATTTATCAGAATTCTGAAGAGTTAGATTAGTAAATAGATTCATTATATTACATTATAATTTTTAGACAAACCAATTTAAGAGTAAAATTAATCAAGCAATTGATGAAATCAATAAATTTAGTCTTATTAAGGTAGGCAACCCTATTGAAGAAATAACTAATTGATTGGATCATTTAATTGGGTTTTTATTGATTTAAGTATTAAATTAATTATTAGTTGATTAAAAATCAATGGATTGAGCTTCATTAATTAAATTAAGCTAAGGCCTAATGGGATAGATATGAGATATGAGATATCGAAGACCATATAGGAGAATGAGATAAATGAAAATCTTTTAAAATCAATGGATTGAGCTTCAGTAATTAAATTAAGCTAAGGCCTAATGGGATAGATATGAGATATGAGATATGAGATATCGAAGATCATATGAGGAGAATGAGATAAATGAAAATCTTCATATTAAGAATATTTAAAGGGAAAAAAAAGAGCCATTTCTATAAGGAATGAGATGCTAATGCAAGAAAATAAACTAACAAAAAAATCTTACACCTAAGGAGACCGAAAGGGGTAATCATGTGTGTAGATTTACGTAAAGACGAGCCCACACTTTGGAGTGGGTGACTATTCCCCTCACTTTGTGATTCTCCTAAAATCTACAATCTCTTTCAATAAAAAACTTACTCTCAAAGTCATAAAAATTCACAAAGTGCTTGTGAGATTCTCCAAAAATGCATTTAAAGAGTTTTGAGTGTTCTTATACATCAAATTCAACCTACTCACATAGGACATTCAATGTGAGATCAACTTTCAAGGAGGTTAGTGGAACTCTACAGTAAATTAGATCATCCAAGAAGTTTTCTAAAGCGTTTTGCAAGGTCGTAATGATTATCCGGAGAAAGCAGATTTTCCCCAAAAGGAGTGCAGGCCAATTCACTTATATTCCTATAAATCAATAGGAATGTTTGAGAGTAAAATTGTTTATTTCCCTCATCAAATTGAAAAAACGGCAAATCCATCTCGCGATAACAATGAGATGCATAGGTTTATTCATAGCAACTAGATATATAGGTTTGCTCATTGTATGATGCAATTAATTTTGTTATTATTCAACTTTAAGTTTCTCTCACCACGAGCTTGTAGCTCAAGTGATCAGGGTTCGAAACACTATATCTTTCAGTTTCTTTGAAATTTATCCCCTCCCCTCCCACCATTTCTCCCAACTTATTAAAAAAAAAAACTTTTAAGTTTCTATTGCATCGCATATCTCATGGCCTATGCAAACCAACAACCTTAATATGTACATGAGTCGTGAGCTAAAGTTGTAGCTTAATCTACCAGTACTTTAATCTACTTAACGTAAATGTTTCAAAACATATCCAAGCAATAATGTTGATAAGTGACAAGAATATATGACGATATGAGATAATGCCAAAAAGAATAGTATATGTTGTACTACCAACATGCTATGTTGAAATGAATAAATAAATTTATAAATGATCAAATCAAATAAGAGAAATGCGTGAAAGTACAAGAAAATATGAAAACTTGTAAAAGAAAATAATTCTAAGACAAAATCTTAACATGCAAAGGCAAAAGTAAGAAGTTATAACCAAAATAGGTAAGTCACACACTAAAGGTAATTCATACGAGATGACGGGATAAAAGACAAAGACGAAATGGGTCAAAAAGGGGATTATAATACAAGACTTTTCCATACAATGCTAAATCAACGGAAAAAAAAAGAACATAATTAATAAAGTTGAGAAAGATGATAGGAGGGTGATTAATGACGTGAATGAAATTGAAAAAGAAGTAATAGACTTTTTTGAGAAATTGCATGACACTTCAAACAACTGTGCATGGGGTGGAAAGGGTGCGGTGCAGTGGAGTCCTAGTCATAGTTCCTACAAGGAAGAATTAGAGAAGTCATTCACTGAGGAAGAAATTAGAACGACAAATTTTTATAGAAATAAGAAACAAAGCCCCGAGTCCAGATGGTTTCACAATGATGGTTTGTCAAGAATGTTGGGACAATCAAAGAAACTTGGTAAAAGGTTTTACGGAATTTTATGAGAAGAGAGTGACTAATGGGGTGACTAATGAGACCTACAACTGCTTGACTCCTAAGAAGCAGGTTTTGTTTAACATAAAAGACTTCCGACCGATTAGTTTTGTTACTAGTCTTAATATAATAATTGCAAAAGTGCTAACAAGGTTGAAGATGGTTCTTCCATATATCATATCCAAGACCCAAAGAGCGTTTACAAGTATGCAGATTGCAACATTGCTAATGAGGTAGTGGAATAATATAGAAATTGTGGAAAAAAGATTGGGTCATTAAGATCAATTATGAGAAAGCTTACGATAATGTTAATTTGGACTTTTTGGATTTTGTGCTTGATAGAAAGGCGTGCAGACCGATGGAGGATCCATTATCGCCATTTTTTCACATTAGTGGTTGATGTTTTGGGAGGTTTGATGGAGGCCATCCCACGGTTACAACTCAAGGAAAGAAAGATCTGTTGAAGATTTATGGAGATCCAATCACGAAAGCAGGAGCTAAACAAATCAAACAAGCTTTGATGACTCTTGTTGCTAAAAATTAAAGAAAAGGTGCAAGGGAGCTCAATAGAAATGCCAAGTAATGAATGTTCTACAAGTTGTTGGGCCGGAATGCATCTAATAAGTTGGGTTCAAGCATGGATCCGAATTGAAGATTTAATTTGGAGATTATGGGCCATGATTTTCGTCTAATACATCGTGCCCAAGACGAGTGATCTTTCATTTTGCTTAGAATGGTCAATTTTCAACATTTGTTAATCAACGTGTCTTGAGTTAAGTTAATTATGGCCAAGAATGACTATTGAATAAAGTATCTAGTCAAAAAGTCATTTTCTAAGTATAGTATATGTGGTCAAGAGTGTATCTTCAAATCGAATGAAAAACAAATTCGAGATTAACATTGACGCCTCATTTGTATCTTTTAAAAGCATGGTATCCCATGTAAAAAACAAGTGATTGACATTGAAATTGGCATTTGCCTTTGTGAGTTGAAATTCTCATTGAGAGTTTTCAATTGTTAAAAATTCATCAACATGCTTGAGCAATATCTTGTGGCGTTCACCATACCAAGGTTCTTGGATGATCATATAGCCAAAGGGTCAAGGTTATAAAGCTCTAGATAAGATCAAACTAGGTCACCGATCTAGGATATCTACTGCCTACTTTTATACGTTGGGTTCTTGAATTGTTATATTCAATGGGTCCGTCGTACTATATGTATCAAGGTTGATAGATAAAGCTAAGTCTCTTTCCATTATTAAGGGTTTTGAGGTAGATAAAGAATGAGATGAAGTTTCTCATCTTCAATACGCGGATGATGCATTATTTTTTCTCAAAAATGAAACACGTTTGAGGTGGTTGATTCATGTGGTAAAGTTATTTTGTCATATGATGGGATCAAAAGTTAATATGGAAAAACAATGTGCCTTTGGTAGTCAATTTGGAGGAGGACAACATTAAGGAATTAACGAACGAGATAGGATGCAAAAAAAGGTGAGTGAACCAATCCTATTAAAGGTTTCAAGGAGATTAGCAGGATGAACTATCTAGAAGAGAGAGGTTAAGAATAATATCAACAGTGTTGGATGCAATTCCCACATATTATGTCATTTTTGGTAATAAGGGTTGCGAATACTATAGAAAAGATCATAAGAGAATTTTTATGGGACGGGGCTAATGGAGATTCTCATTCTCATTTGGTTGCCTAGGTAATAGTTGCAAGACCCAAGGATGTTGGGAGGTTTAGGAATATGTATTGTTTGTTTAAGAAACATGGCATTATTAGCATGTAGCACAACTTTAGACATCCATGGAAATTTATTTCTAAGGTATATTCATCTTTCCTTCAATCAGACGTGACAAATTAAGATTTTTGGGGGATCATTGGCAATGGGAGGCTTCAATTTCATAAATGTTCCTATTTTTATATCAGATATCCTTAGCTCGACAAAAACCTATTGCCTCACTTGCCCAGTTCTCATCTTCAGAGCTCCAGTCTTCTTTCGTTAACGGTTTGACTACATTATATTTTCACATTCACCATAATCTAACTAATTCTGAAATCACTGATTTTACCACTTTATTATTGTTGGAGGGTGTGAGTATGAAAAAAAGAGGCAAAAGATAGAAGGAAGTGGATATCCTCGGGAATATTCTCGTGCAAATCTTTTTATAACTCTTTCTTTCGCCATACTTTATTCTCTCGTTTTCCTCTAAACAAAATTATTTGGAAAGTGTTGGTACCTAGAAAAGTTCAAACTTTTTCGTGATCGTTGATTGAGTAAGTCACCTACTTGTGATATATTACAAAAGAGGAACCCATGTATTCTTTTTTATCTCGATATCACATTTTTGTGCATTGTATTTGTTCATTTGCGAGTCACACATGATCCAAAGTTTTAACTAGGCTAAATTTTGTCTGGGTGACTCCTCAGTTTGGTGCACCAAACAAACTTTTTATGACTGATCTAGAATGGTTTTTCGGGAGCAACAGAAAATTTTTATGGAGAGTGGTTGTTCTTATTGTAGTTGATTAGTATGGTTGTAAAGAAACAAAAGAATCTTTAGAGACAGTGAAGAACCAATTTTAGAGTGTTAGGATGGAACCAAGTTCAGGGTAGCTTCATGGGTACTCATGTATTAGGGCATAAAGAGTTTAGCATTAGGATGTTCTAGTCCATATGATGCATAATTTTATGTGGATATCTTATCCACTAATTGTAATACATTAATAAATAAAAAAAACAAATCATATCATATTAGCATAATAAGCAAAACTAAAGCTCAATATCAATATTATTATCCCCATCATCCCATGGACTCCATCATCAACAAATAATTCATCTTCTTTGTATTCTTTGTCATCTTCTCCTTCATCAAACACTATTTTTTCTTATTCTTGAAGTTTGGCTGGAGGACTTTGAGATATGAGAGAGTAACTGATGTTTTTCAACAAAATATTAGCCCCCATTTTTTGTTGTTCTTTAATTATGTTTTCTGCCTCCCGAGCCCCCACCCGAAAGGTTAAACCCTAAAACCGTTTTTCAGCCTAAAAACATGTTTTGAAATTTTTTAAAAGTGGTTGTCACCTCATGCGCGCCTCATTGAGGCGGAAAAATGCGCTAAAGCGCTGCGGAGGCGTGCGCCTTGCTAACATCACCCGCCTCGGTGTTGGAAAGATGGAAGGCCTTGCGCCTCAGGCGTGCCTTTAACAATTATGATCTTACATAATCACATTTTAAAGCAACAAAGGCTTGGGTATATAACACAAGAGAAAGAGAATAATTCTTGCCTAATTTAGGGAATGAATCTAGACAATAAATGAACAAATACATAAAATCAAGAGAGAATCAAAGATTAATTAGCCAGAATCATGGCTCTCAACATGTGCATCTACAGTCTACACAGTGGAGTTTACAATAAAACATTAATGTATAATAGAAGAATTGAATTATAAAAAACAAACAAGAAACCAAAAACAAAGAAGGAAGTAAAAACCTATAGCCTATTGGTCATATGCAAATGCTAAACCATATATTTCCAAAAAATAGCAAATGAAAGAAAAATATTTTTCGCTAAGGTATAAGTTTCATGCTTCGTAACAACCAAAAAACGAAAAAGACTAGTAGAAATTAACTCCAGATCGAGATAAAAGTAATAACAATACCACATGAACATCATCTTCTTGCCCTAACCGATGCCATCTGAATACTGTGACTTTCTTTCACCTGCTCAAAAATTACAAAATAGGGACGAATTAAGCATCTAAACTGGGCCCGATAAACAGTATAACAGCATATTAACCCTCATAAACCCTAAAAACAACAATCCCCGCACAGAAAGACTAGATAAAAACCAAAATAAATAATTCAATTTCAAAAAAAAAGAACAAGAACAATAACTGACCGAGAATAAGAAACTGAAGGCACTGATGGATCCAAAATTTAAGCACCTCAAATTGTACCTACACAATTCTCCTCAAACACGACAACGAAGAGAAAGCCAACACCTGTAGGCTGTAATACAATGCTGCCGTGCCACGTCTGGGTCATAAAAACCGCACCAGAAATGAGAAGAAATTCTACGTGCCCTAAGAAGAAGGAAGAGAGAGAGAGAAACATGAGAGTGAGTCAGTGTGTGTATGTGTGTGTTTCATGGTGGGGGACATGAAAAATTGTAAACCTAACTCGGGTTTTGATGTAGACGGAGAGACAAAGGAACGGGACTCCATAAAAATATCTGCCGAGAGAAGATCCGTACGAGAGGCGAGTTTTTTTTTTTTTTCTTTTTTTTTTCCCCTCTGGAAGATGCCTAGATGAGTGTAATTTATATTACGTGAATTTCTAATATTTACTTTACGTCCTCCAAATTATGGAATTTATACTTTGTCCCCTACTCCCCTTTAATAATGAGAAGATAATGGGAGTTTTAGCAAAAACAAATCAACTTTTAGATAAAAATATTTGAAAATTAGAAGTTGGTATTATTTGAAAATAAATTAAGAAGTCGATAGTATTTGGTGAATAATTTGAAAAGTGTTTTGTTTGTTTGTAAAAGTCAAACTAGATGCATGTATAAGTAGAAATCTAAAACACACATTTAGCTACTTTTAGATTCTGATTAAATGATGAAGAATCTGAAGCAAAAGTTGGCATTTGCAAACTCGACAAATTAATTTTTTTCAGCCCAAAACTAATAAGTGTTTTTTTTAGTGATTGTCAACACTCACAATAATTTTGCTCATCTTTTAATATATTTTAAGGAAACGTGAATTTATTTATGAGGTTACTATATAAAAAATTATTATTTAAAAAAAGGGTTAATGAATTATATATCAATTTCATTTATAGTGTCATAAATAGTTGTTAAATAAGTAATTTTGAATAAAAATAACATTTATATATTTAACTAAATATATAGTTGAAAGGTAGATAACTATAACAAATGTATACTGTGTATGTGTTAACAATGATATTTATGTCCAATGAAGTCACATGAAATATCAAAAGTTCTTCAAACTATTTTTTCAAGACCATCCATAAAATAATGAGCTACATTAATTTGTCCTATGAATAATTATCTAGTAATTATAACTTTAAGAATAGATTATTAGTTTAGATAGGCCAACCTAACTAATTGTTTAACGTCATATTAAGTGAAGGAAAATCGACCACGTAGCCCCTTTCTCAAACCTTGAGTAATCAATCCATTGTATTTAGCCATGTTGGGAAAAAGGAAAACCACTCAAAATGGGTTGGGAAACAAGGTGCTTAGAAGTTAGATACCAAAAAAGAATATATAAAATATTTTAAGTACAATATATAACATATTTTATGTACCAATTACTAAATATTGGTAGTGTATATAAACATAGATATGAAAAAAATTCAGGGATAAAGAAACTATCAACTCATTTTCACTTTCTTACCCCTCAAATCACTTGTATTCATTTTATGAAAAAAATAATACCAAATCATTAATCATATTACATACTAGTCTTTTGCCCGTGCGATGCACGGGGTGTGTATTTGTTAGGTCTTTGTTTTGTATTATTACATTTATATTTTTCAAATTTTTTTTTATAAATTATATCTTCTGTATTTAGAGATGACAACATATCGGGTGGAACCATCCTCGTTGGTAACCGAAAAGAATGGGAGGGAGAATCCCCGATTAATACAAAGATGTGAGTTATGGGATGAAGATTAACCACTTCTCTATAATCGAGGATGAGACAGAGACAATATTTATATACACCCTTCTTATTCAGATTAGATAAAATGGGAATTCTTCATTCCCATCATCATTCCCTGAATATGTATATTATATTTATCTATTAATTTAATTCCATTTATATTTTTTTATTTTTATTAATTCTAAAAATTAAACTAAAAATATTTATAGTTTTACTTGTTCTCATTTTTAGTTTTACAAATTATGGATGTATGTTATATCTGTTTAAAAGACTGCAATTGCAAAAAGTTTGAAATTTCAAACAATAATTAAAATATGAAGAAAGTTAGTTTAATTATAAAATATATGATAAATTGTATCTATTTATATAACATGTTTATCTATCAGAAAGTAAAAGTTAAAAAAAAAAAAATTAACTGCACAAAATGTTGATTATTTTTTACTACCCAAATGTTGAACATTTAATAAATTGTATTTTCAATACAATCAATAATAAATTAATTTAAAATTCTAATATTTTTTGAGGTTTAGAAAGCTGAACAATTGTTAAGATTATTAAAGGTTTTAAATAAAAACCATGCTTTTTATTTAACAAAACAATTTTAAGGGAAAATGAGACATTTCTGTAAGTCCAAGCGGCTACGATAATCTAGAGGGGGGGGTGAATAGATTATCTCCATCTTTTCGATTTCGCCCTCTTTTAACAATCGAATGCTCAAACAAAATAATAAAGGTGCGGAATGTAAGCAACACACGTCGATTTAAAGAGGTTCAACCCACTAGGGCCTAATCCTCTACCACCCCAAAGATATCAGGGATGGATTTCGAAAAGAAAAAGAATTTTATTAATTACCAAAATTAATACAAATTCAACTTACAACACCTTGAAGAGCACCACACTCTTCTTCAACACCACCTTTGGAGATTACCACAATCTCCCTTTGAAGATTACCACAATCTTCCTTCAACGGCACCTTGTGAAGATTACCACAATCTTCAACCTTGAAGAATACCAAATTCTTCAACACCTCATAAGAAGATTACCACAATCTTCTTGCACCTATCACCTAGATCATCCAAGTGTGCTCTTACCACAAGAACACTCACAAGGATATCTTGTGTTTGAATGATAACCAAAAATCAAGATTACAACTCAATAATGAATAATACAATTTGAGTGCGAAGTGTAATCAAGAAAAGCCTAGACCTCAAAGATGTGAAAGTGATAAGCTAGGCAATTTTACAACAAGAATAATGACTATGAAAGACCAAGTGTTTGCTTGAAGTGTATCTTGTTGTGTTGTATCTCAATTGTTGTATTTGTTGCTCCAAAACTTCCTCTATTTATAGGAGATGATTGATCAAGCATAGGCTCCTCTTGGGGATTGAAAATCTGAGAAAAATACAATTAAAATCAAGAATATAGTTATTTAGAAATCAATCCCACAATTTAAGGAAATGTGTCCTTTTGTCAAACGGTCATATTTTTTTGTCAATACATAGGGCGACCCAGGTACGTAAATAGACGTTGAAAAGAATACACGGCAAAATAACACAGGCGACCGGTCGACGTCTACCTCGGCCGTCGACCATCACCCCAACCGGTCCCCCTCATGGATTTTGCAAGGATAAAACGTTCGTTTGAAACATACTTGCAGTCACGGTCGACCCCACAGGCGGCCGTCGGCCGACTGATCGGCCGACGCCGAGCGGCACGGTCGACCGCTTGTTTTTCTTTTCCGTCTCATTTTCTGTTTCTAAAAACATCTTCGGTATGGGTTGCCCTATAGGCGGTCTGGTCGACCACGAGAAGTAAATGTTGTCCAATTTTTGTCGAAAATAAAACTTAAGAAATACTCGAAAATATAGTAAAAACATTTTAAACCGATCGGAAGTATTAGGACAACATTTAGAAACATCGTTTGAGAGTGAAAACCCAATAACGTAAAATCATTAAAAGCGTTGTCCAATTTAGACGAAAATAAACTTTGAGAAAATACTCCGGAAAATATTAAAAACATTTTAAATCATTTAGGAGTATTTGGACAACCTTTAAAAAAACATTGTTTTGGTGATAAAATAAAATCATCAAAATTAAGATAAAAACATGTATCAAACAATCTCCCTTTTTGATGATTACAAACCAAAACAATTTTTACACAAACTAAGAGAGCAATTTTAGAAATGATTTTCCGGTAAAAACATTTGACCGTTTGGAAGCAACCAAAATTTCCAAAAATATTAAAGCAACTAAGTAGGGAGTAAATATTTTCAATATTAAGCACAAGCTCCCCCTATCCACAAGCACATCAAGAATAATGTAAGAGCAATAATCCATAAGCTAAAAGCTTTAGCTTTTAAAATTTGTTCAAGAGCTTATAAGCTCCCCCTGTCACAAAACAACATTAAACAATAATATAAGTCCATCAAGCAACAATTGGACTAAGAATAAATCACAACTTATGGCTTTTATGAGCCATAGCTTATAGCTTTTATGACAAGCTTCTTTGAGCTAACGAGCCAATTTCCTGTTTCTCCCCCTTTGGAATCATCAAAAAGAATGTTAGGATGATAGAAGCATCATAGAAGTATATCAAAGTGCGCCAAAGAAATGGTTTATCAACCTTTGAGCAATTTAGGCTTAAAAACCAAGGAAAATGGGAGAAATGTATCATGAAAAGTTCATACGCTCGTTTTGTTTCCCAAAACATGATCTCAATGAGTATTGAAAACTTGTGGAAGTGAGAGAATCATGTAGAAGTTGAAATTTTCATAGCGACATTTTAACAAACACCTTGTGTGTGTGAAAAATAGAAGAGGTTGTATATAACCTTTGTAAATGGTTCAAGCCAAAAAATTTTCATATCATTAATCAACCTCATTTCAAAGCTCAATCATATGCACCATATGCAATAAATTGTTCATCAATAAAAAGCTCAAAGTAGATTCTCAAGTGTTCAACCCAATTGAGATAAGCTAAGAATGATCAAGGCATTACAAATGCCAAAAATTAGAGCAACCATCAAGTAATAAGTCATGCTTTCAACAATACAAGTATCAAAAGTCCCAACATATTCAACTAAGCATAACAAAGCAATAAAAAAGCACTTTTACCATCAAGTACTTCATACCAATGATCAAACAATGCTTTAGAGTATTTTTACCATCAAATACTCCATCAAAAATCATGATCATCCACAAGTCATTATCAACTTGCAATATTAACCCTTTTAAGAAAAACAAGCAAATATCATTAGTACAAATGAGTTTTACAAAAATTCATCAAAATACAAAACATCATTAATGAAAATGCTAGAAAGTAAAGGGGTGGGGTAACATCATTCCTCATCCAGGAGAAGCAAGATCCGGAATAAAGTCCTTGATGAATTTTTTTAACTTGCCGATAGACTTTTGCATTTTAGAGGTCTTTTGCTCCAAAGCCTCATACCTCGTCTCATGAAAAGCCCTCATCTCATCAAATTCGGCTTGAGTATACCTCAGGCGGTTGAGCACCGGTATTACCCTCCGGATTGCTCGGTTCGCCTTCTTCCACCAATCTTGCGGCCCCGGCGTCATCAAAGATGTCATTAGGATCGGAGACTCTTGACCTCTTCCTCTCGCCATTTTGGTTGGTCGGATGTCCATATTCTTGCGCATCGTGACTATTTGGGAGATATTATCAATGTCGAAGTCATTTTGAAAGACTTCCGAGTTAAACTCCGACGAAGGAAGTCCCGATTGAATAAGAAGTTTACAAATCCAATTTCCCATAACCAACTTCTTATTACCTTGAGTAATGGACTCGATTAGACATTGAATAAGTATGGCGCCAAAGTTAAGTGGTTCCTCCTAGCAATCTTATAAGTCAAAAAATAATCCATATTGCTAGGCATCTTTCCGACTTACCACAAATGCAATATGCGACAATGACCGATAAAATACGATGCTCAAGTGTCATTGCCAACAAAGAATACTTTGGCCATACTCCCAAATACGTCTTAACTTCTTTCATTGACACCCCCAACATTTCATCATTCCAAGTCCCACACGAGAAATAATCCCAACCACCTTCTCTAACATGTAAAAGCGGCAAATATCATTGGGAGTCCATCTAAAATGACGACCCTTTATAAGTGAATTAACGGCAATCGGCTTTCTATCATTATCATATTGCACCCACATATTAGCATAAAAATGTTGGATAATATCATCATCATACAACACATAAGCATGCTCCCATAAATACATCCAACCTTGCTCCTCAAAAATCCTCTAATCGTAGGATACTCATTCGCAAAAGAACTAAAACGACACATTTTAGTCCTCGCAATAGATTTACCTTTCATCCCCGTATCCTCATAGTACCATTCCGCATACTTATTGATGAAATTAATAGCATTGCGGGAATTAGGAGCTTGAGTAACAAAAGATTTTTACCTTTCGCCCAACGGCAATTTTCGAGCGAAATTGTTCCGCGAGCTCGGTGATTTGGGCCCGAGAGAGAATGGGATTTTGAACATCATCACCTTCTTGAGCCACATTTCTTGGTGCGGCTCGAATATCCCTTTGTTCGGCTTCTTCTTGCCGATTTCTTGACGAACCCTCTCCGTCCCTTCTACGCTTGGTGAGGGGATGTCGACCGGTGGAATTCTTTGGAGGTGCCATATGTGTAAGATTCTTGCAAAAAGAAGTGAATTAGCAAGAAAAATTTCAAGGATTGATGAAGAATTGAAGATTTTGAAGAAAGAGGGGAAAAAACGCTGAACAAGGGTTTGGGGATATTTTGAGTCTGTTTCCGAATCAAGATGAGTGTTTTAAAGTGCAAAAATTAACCTGGGCGGCCGGCCGAGGTGGGGGTGCGGCCGAGGTCGAGGTGCAGCGGCGACGGCCGCCCCTGCTATGCTTATGACCGTCCCAGGTGATTTTTCTTTCACCGAGTTTTCCAAAATTCGATTTTACACCCCAAAAGTTTTAAAACTTTGCAAAAATATAAGTTTGGACTATATCCATAAATATGGGTTTTGGGAAAACATATAAATGATAAAATCGAGATTAAACACGTAGTGCCTTTTAAAAGAAAATATTTGCAAGTTCAATTTGGGGCACTTAAGGGGTCAAAATGAAATATCTTGAAAGATATGTGCATAATATCGAGTTTAAAGAAAAATACGAGTAGACATACCTCGATGGTTTAAGAAACTTGATGACGTAATAGCCAATGAGTATGAAGTATGTATCCTACACAATTCTTAGGCAACATATGCATAGAAAATTCAAGTGTAGGCAAAAATATGAGATAACAAAAAGAGCTTATGCTATAAGATTTCATAAGAGATAATAAGCCACATAAGTCTAATGAAAAGCTCAAGAGTTTTTAGAAAAACATGCAAGGTCTCTTTTAAAAATATTGAAACTCATAGATATATAAGAGACCTATTTTAAAAAAATAAATACTTGAAAAATCATTTTGCAATTAAGACACAATAAAAAACATGCATATAAAAATGGGGAGATACGGTTTACCAATTTCCCGTTTCCATGGGTTGTGTCTTTCCCATTGTTGATGATGATATCTTCCCATTTGGAAGTCACTTTGTTGATGATGACTTCCTTGATTACTCCATTTTCAAGGTTTGTTACCTTCCCATGGTTGATGGTTTCTTCTTCTTTGAAAATCATCTTGTTGATGATGTCTTTGCCATTTCCAAGAATTGTGTTCTTCCCATTTTTGATTATACGTTCTTCTTGGAAATGGCTTTGTTGAGAGTAGTTCCTTCTTTGATCAAATGAAACGTTCATTTGATGTTTTCTTGGTGGCATGAATTTTCTCCGATTTTTGCTTTGCCGGGTACCTAATAGCACATTGTTTTGTGGTACCCTCATGTGTTTGGGTCCTTTAAGATTAGCTTTGAGACTTTTAGGTCTCCAACAATATTTAGAGCTATTTCTAGCCCGACAAGAATTAGCCATATGACCCTTTTTGCCACAATAAAAACAAGTAGTAATTTAGGAGCATAATGACCAATATGCATAGTGACTTGATCCTTTTTCATATGATTAACAACTTTAGGCTTATGATCAAGTCCTTTATCACAATTATGAATATCAACAATATTGGACATTTTATTGGTACTCAAGTTGGATTTTAATAAATCCTTTTTCATGCAATCAATATTCTCAACAAGAGTACTATTTTCTTTTTCAAGGTTTCTAACCTTGTCAAGTGTGGTGGTGTGAGCACATGATAGTGATTCATAAGAAGTAAATAAACTATCCTTATCATTTTTCAAAACAATGAATTCCTTTTTCAAATTTTTGTATTTAACAAGTAAGTCTTGGAATTCATCTTGTAGCTCATTATAATCATTTTGCAAGTCACTATATTCATTTTGCAATTCATTGTCATAAGAAGTAGAGGGTTTAGAACTTACCTTGTTTTTTCTTCTTCGATGCCCATAAGACATTTTTCGGCTTCATCATCGAATTTGTAAGAGGCTCATCCCATATTGTTGGATTTGATGTTGTATCCATTTGAGAAGTAGATGCTTTTGAGTTGCTCCTTTTATTTGTATATACTTCATAGATGGCTTCTAGTTTTTGCCATACTTCATGTGCCGATCGAATACCTACAACATGATCAAATTCCAAGGTGGTAAGTGAACAATGTAAAATATTAAGAGCTTTACCATTTAAGGAGATGATTCTCTTCTCTTCATCATTGAGCTCTTTGAAGCCTTTAGAGGTGTGTGGTGTATTCTTTGTCGGAATGGATTCTCCATTGATGACGGTGTTCCAAATATCGAACCCGCAACTTTGTAAGTAGCATTCCATTCTTTCTTTCCAAAATATAAAATTTTTGGAATTAAACCGAGGTGGCTTGGTGGTGGAGGTGCGGAAATTTGAGCTTCGTTCGTAGCCGTTGATCGTTTCTCTTCACTCGCGATGTGAAACGAGCTTGCCAAAGAGTTTGGCTCGATACCACTTGTAAGTCAAGCGGCTACGATAATCTGCAGAGGGGGTGAATAGATTATCTCCATCTTTTCGATTTCGCCCTCTTTTAACAATCGAATGCTCAAACAAAATAATAAAGGTGCGGAATGTAAGCAACACACGTCGATTTAAAGAGGTTCAACCCACCTAGGGCCTAATCCTCTACCACCCCAGTATATCCGGGATGGATTTCGAAAAGAAAAGAATTTTATTAATTACCAAAATTAATACAAATTCAACTTACAACACCTTGAAGAGCACCACACTCTTCTTCAACACCACCTTTGGAGATTACCACAATCTCCCTTTGAAGATTACCACAATCTTCCTTCAACGGCACCTTGTGAAGATTACCACAATCTTCAACCTTGAAGAATACCAAATTCTTCAACACCTCAATAAGAAGATTACCACAATCTTCTTGCACCTATCACCTAGATCATCCAAGTGTGCTCTTACCACAAGAACACTCACAAGGATATCTTGTGTTTGAATGATAACCAAAAATCAAGATTACAACTCAATAATGAATAATACAATTTGAGTGCGAAGTGTAATCAAGAAAAGCCTAGACCTCAAAGATGTGAAAGTGATAAGCTAGGCAATTTTACAAAAGAATAATGACTATGAAAGACCAAGTGTTTGCTTGAAGTGTATCTTGTTGTGTTGTATCTCAATTGTTGTATTTGTTGCTCCAAAACTTCCTCTATTTATAGGAGATGATTGATCAAGCATAGGCTCCTCTTGGGGATTGAAAATCTACAGAAAAATACAATTAAAATCAAGAATATAGCTGTTAGAAATCAATCCCACAATTTAAGGAAATGTGTCTGTTGTCAAACGGTCATATTTTTCTTTGTCAATACATAGAGGCGACCGGTCGCACGAGAAATAGACGTTGAAAAGAATACACAAGCAAAATAACACAGGCGACGGTCGACGTCTACCTCGGCCGGCCGACCATCACCCCAACCGGTCCCCTCATGGATTTTGCAAGGATAAAACGTTCGTTTGAAACATACTTGCAGTGTAGGCCGACCCTGAGGCGGCCGGCCGACGATCGGCCGACGCCCAGATGAGCGGCCGACCTGCTTGTTTTTCTTTCCGTCTCATTTTCTGTTTCTAAAAACATCTTGAGGTATGGGTTGCCCTATAGGGCGCCAGGTCGACACGAGACAGAGTAAATGTTGTCCAATTTTAATTCGAAAATAAAACTTAAGAAATACTCCGAAAAATAGTAAAAACATTTTAAACCGATCGGAAGTATTAGGACAACATTTAGAAACATCGTTTGAGAGTGAAAACCCAATAACGTAAAATCATTAAAAGCGTTGTCCAATTTAGACGAAAATAAACTTTGAGAAAATACTCCGGAAAATATTAAAAACATTTTAAATCATTTAGGAGTATTTGGACAACCTTTAAAAAAACATTGTTTTGGTGATAAAATAAAATCATCAAAATTAAGATAAAAACATGTATCAAACAATTTCGATAAAAATATTATTTTATATTTATATATACTCACATATCATAAAATTATCAAACAAAAAAATTCATATCTAATTAGAAATGTACAACTTTGAAACTTGAACATCAAAATGTGTTGAAAAATATAAATAATAATTTCTATCAACATGAAAAGAATGTTAATATATAAATATTAATCTTTTATACATGAAATACTATTATGAATAAAATTTTATATTAAATAAATCTTAATTCTCTTCTTACATAAATCTATAATGCTATGTATGGATATATGCGATATATAAAATTTGGGTGAGATATTTTCTTCAATTAAAGTAAGTATTTTTTAATTGAATTTGATTAATTTGAATATAATTCTACATAATTATGCAGAAATGGCTAAACCCAAATAACAACAACACACATATCATAAATAGCTAAAATACATTATTATAAGAATTGATGTTCAATAGTCCGTGTGAAACCCTCTATTTCAGATATTAATGTAATTATGTAATGGATAAATATTTTAATATGTTGAATTGTAATTTTTTTTATATATATTTATTTATCTTTTATATTACATTAATTAGACTATTAGCATAACCTAACCTAAGTTATAGGTAATGAGACAATAAACTTTACTTTTGTTCTTTTGACCTTACTTTACACCTATTTTTCCAATAACTCCATTTTTTGTTCTCTTAATTATTCTACTTTGGCTGTTACATTATAGGAATGCTACAATTCTTTTAGTTCTTAATTTGTTTTATCCAAACATCACTACACTCACACCATCTTGTCTTTTCATCCTACGAGAGGCCAATCATCATGTTCTGAAGAAGACTAATTTTTTTTTACTTATAACCTTCATCACATCAACTTGTAGTTAGTATTAGAGATAACAAAATTTCATCCTCTTTTCTATCTTACTTGGCCGTGTATCAAAGAGAGCATTAGTGTTCCTCAATTGTTTTTACTTTCTGAACCTTAATTTGCTTCTTCATCTCTTTTAATATTGCCTAAATAAAAAAAAAAACAACCAAATTTTCTTTGTTGGAGTTGGAGGTGTGGCCGTGAGATTTGAAAGGAGAAACTAGAAGAAATTCATCACAATTTTGGTTTCTAGAAAGGTTAGTAAGATTGAACTAATTATAGGATTTATAATATGATTTTATTTAATGATTACAAAAATTTGGATATATGATTGGACTTGTAGGTGGTGTTATCGAAGAATTGGGTTTATGAATTGGTGATCTTAGAAGCTTGGTTTGAAGAGGTTTTGAAGCTTGGTTTGGAGTATAAATTTGAAGAACACAAAAGGTGGGTAATAATTTCTTTATATATGTAAAATCTTGGGATTTAATTTTATAAAAAAAAAAACTTGAGAAACTGAAATCTCTGAAATTTTTATGTTATTAAATGGTATTTATGTAGTTATATTTTTATTGATTTAATTATAAGACAATCATGAATTTAATCGAAAGATTAGACATTTTTGTAAAAATTGAAAATCTCAAGGACTAGATTGCAATTTCGAATTTTATAGACTGTAAAACTTTAAATTAAGTACATGGGCTATTCATGTAATTATTTCATTGCCTTGGTTTGAAATTGATTAAATTATAAATTTGTAGACAAGAAATGTGAATTTAGAATAAATTGAGGACTAATATGTAATTTTCAAAATTTTGGGGTAGAGATTTACAAAACTGTTTTTGGTACTATTTTATAATGTTATTATAGACTCTTGGTTATAATTTGAGAATTTTCCAAATTTGTTTGACCCCTTTTCGAAACTATCAAAGTTAATGGGCTAAATAAATATTACCAACAAATTGGGGCCAAAATATAATTTTTTTTAAAAATTCAGAAACTAAGAAATGAAATTTTGGACAGAAGCCTATTTTCTATTATGTTTACTTATATTTGTGAAATTTTGAGAATTTTTTAAATTAGTTTAGGCCTAATTGGACAATATTAAAGTTAAGGTTTTAAAATGAGGTTTTCAAAACATTAGGGGTTGAATGAAAAAGACTGAATTATTGGGGTTTCTAAATTGAAATAACAAAAATATAACTCTATTAATTCAGTTTTGATAATTACTTAGGCCTCCACTGTTGATCTTATCATTTGGGTATAAATCATAAATTTCAAAACTTAAAGGACCTTTACGCAAATTTTTAAAAAAAGTAAACTTAAAATCTGAAATAAACTTTCAATAATATTAAGGGCTGTAGTATAATTTTATAAGTTGACAAAAAAATTCAGACAAGTTTCCTAAGGGATTTTCAGATAATTCATTTATTAATGTACAATTAAATAACATTTTCACCATATTCGTTTAAATTGATCAATCAACTGTTATTTGCTTGTCTAGGACTTGTGAGTCATTTAAATGGATAATTGATTTGTCACACTTAATCTGGACCTGAAATCAATCAATCATTCTAAATGTTTTTTAGTAGTATAATTACTGAATTTATTTCCTGTCGTGAAAACCTATTTGGTTGAGTCGGGCCCAACTGAGGTGGGGAGATGTTGTGCTAGATCGAGCAGGTTGCCTGCGGTCTACGTACACACTTCCTGGTCCTAATCCCACCACTGGAGGACGGAGTGTCCAACAGGCGAAGTGGGTCGTAGAATGGTATATTCCGGAATATGACGATCTCTGGACAGATAGGTCCTAGCTAAAGAGACGTCGAGCCAACTGTTGGAGGCATAAGGTGACTGTGACTTCGGTCAAATATTGAACCCTGGGTAGATATAAGGAAGAACAACATAATTATAGCCCGATCAGCTCTATTATGATTGTTAACACTTCGGTGTTCCTGTTATTGTTTCCTGCTTGTTAATGTTTGAAGTGCCTGTTTCCTGATCTTGTTTACTGTTCGTTATATCCTGTCATTGTTTAATGTTCATTATTAATTGATTTTGTTAGCCGGAATGCGCAAACATGTTATTATAATATTTAATTGAAATTGAGTTATAAAAAAAAATATTCTTAAAATACACCTTTGTTGAGTGTCATATACATGCATAATTCTTAATTCTTTATAACTAAATTGAATACTGTATTATTTTCTATAACCATGTAAAAATAATTAAATTTTACCCGATCCATCTCCACTGAGCTCGTTTAGCTCACCCCTTAGTTTATATTTTTTTTAGACACAGGTGAGGATGGTAATGAGGAGGTCGAAGAGGAGTTTTCTATTCATGATTCAGGATGATGGGTGATTTTCAAGTTATGATATATATTAATGTTGGTGGTATTTTATTGTCGAACTTAGCTTTGGTCTGTATTAAGAATTGATATTTACTTGTGTGGATTTCCGCTTTGTATTCTGTATTTTGTGGGTTTTGTTAGTTAATGCCCCACTTAAGTGTATAACATTCTGGAGTTATACTCCGAGGATTATTATTGTGTTTGTCTTAAGTACCGATATATTTGGGGTGTTACAGTCCGAATGCATAATTTTAAAACTCATTATAAATTATATAATAATGAGTAAATTTCCTTATATTTTTTTAATTTTATATATGCAATATGAGTGTCAAACTGAAGCTCGTAAAAAAATATTAAGTTTATATATTATACCTTAAAACGGATCAAAAATAAAAAAAATATTATTTTTTTAGAAAAAGATAAATACAACAATTAATGTAGTACACACATAGATTTGAAAAGCTAATTTTACATAAATTTATTTTTTTATATCATTTTAAAGAAAAATTATTAAAAGAAAGCTGACAACCAAAAATAATGAAATTTAAATATTTATCATTTCTTATTTTTACACATATTTTTATTACTTTTTTATCGTAATTGCAAGAGGACAAAAAAAATTCCACATACTATTTTAAGAAGCCACTCATTATATATATATATATATATATATATATATACACATATATTGTCGTGGTATCAATCTTAGATTTGTTGATTTTTTATATTAGCCAATTTATACATATATCTATATTAGTTTTTATATAATTTGTTAATTTATATTATATATAGATAGGCGATAGCAAACTCGATATATAGTAATAAAATTGAGAATCAGAAAAATAAGGTAATATTCATTTGAGATCTTCTGACATCGTCAAATCGGTATATATATGTTTGACAATCAATTTCTAACGTGTTTTCCAAAAAATCTGTAATTAATGATCTAACTAATGTAATCTCCTATTTCAATATAATAATTTTTATAAATATGCTTCTATTATAGATATGATGTTTTTTTTAAATAGCCAATGTTATAAATTAAATATGCTAAATAGAAAATTAGGTGATCAAATAAAAATACAAACTTGATTGCCAAAGTTATTGAAATTGCAAGATTTCTTATATGCCATATCTTATTTAAAGAAAGAAAGTTTGGTAAACATGTGCAATAAATATTCTTATATGGTCGGACATATGCATATATGGTCATAGATATATAATAGTCAAACTTTCCATACAAAATAGCAAAAAATCCCACAGTAAAAATCCAGCAAATTATAGAAATTAATTGCTTTTATTTTACAAAAATATCCCAAATAAAAAATCAGCCAATGTACATGAATTAATTGCTTTTTTTATAAATTGGAAAAGAGGCGGGAAAAAATTCTCATACTATTTTAAGAAGCGGCTCTTATTATATATATATATATATATTTTCTCATAATTTCCACTATCCACACACTATTTTATTCTGTATATATCAAATCAACTTTTATCATTACATTTTCATCTGATATCCATTTGTAACCTTCAATGTTCCATTTGTTGATATTATTTTTAAATGAAAATATTTTTTGAGAAAACATAATATTTTATGAAAACACTATATTTTAAAATACTTATTAATTATTATTTTTATTTAATAATCATATTGCAATACATTTTACCAACTATAAGAACCAAGATTTTTGCAGTTGAAAATATATTTCAAAAGATATCTACTTTTGAATATGCAAATTACAAATTACCCCATTTTAATTCAACTTACTAACCCGTATAAAGTTAGACTCATAATTCATTCAGGGGTAAGGAAGATTAATAATGCCCCAGATTTTATTGGAAGATGCAAATAAATCAATTCCAACCCTTATATATGAGACTTCTTTGTTCTTAAAATAAAGAAGTATAGGCAAATAAACGGCCCGAGTGAAAATGATATGGTTGAAAATAGTTCTTGGAGATTTTCATCTAGTTTCTTGCTTAACTATGGGAGTGTTTGCAAACAAAAAAAAAAGTAAATGTCAATTTTTGGACTGAAAAAAAAATAATGTTTATCAAGATATCCGAACAAAGTCTCACATTGGCTAGACATGGAAAAGGTCATGGGCAAGGGCGGATGCAGGGGGGCCACTTCGGGTCCCGGTCCCTCCCTTTTTTTTAAAAAAAAAATTACACTAGAATTTTTTTAAAAAAAAAAATAATTATAATTTATATGATTTTCGTGTATCGGCCCACCCCATTTTTATTTCTGGCTCCGCTCTTGGTCATGGGTTATAAGATGGACAATTTCTTCTTTGGTATGAGGCCTTTTGAGTAGAAACCCAAAAAAACCATGAGGGCTTAGGCCCAAAGTAAACAATATCATTCCAATATAGAGATGGTGTCCGCGGGATCCCAACAAGTGATATAATACCATGTGAGTGAAATGAAAATTCCCGTGTAGAACAAAGATAGTGGGCTCCAGGCAAACACTACAATATCTAGTGGCTCTATTTGATAGCGGTCTTAGCCTAGAAGGAGTGGGCTTCCAAATAGGCGCTCATCATGTGCACTAGTAGTCTAACTCGATAGCACATGATATTCCAAGTGGGTTTTCATTTAAGGGCGCGCTCCCAACGCGGTGAAGACGGGTGAGAAAGATGGACCATATAATTGTTTGAGGGAGGCTCAGTGGTCCTTTATTCGAGGGGAGTATTGTTAAGATATGCAAACAAAGTCCCACATCAGCTCCACATAAAAAAGTCATGAGTTTACAAGATGGAAAATATATCCAATGGTATAAGTTTTTTTGGGTGGAAGCCTAAAAACAAAACTGTGAAAGTGGACAATATCATACTAATATGGAGATGGATGGCGTCAGCAAGCTCCCAACATTTTCAAATGTCAACTTATTTTTTTGATTCCTCATAATTGATTCAGAACCTAAAGCCAAAAAAAGAGTGTTTTTTTTTACTTATGGTTTCGTAAAAGTATGTTTACAACTTATTCATCAAACACTCTTTTTAAACTTAAATCAACTTACTATTTCTACTTGCAAATACTGTTGGATGGGTGGTTTACTGTTTTCGAGAAATGGCTAAATGTATAGGAAATTTAGGCTAATCGAGGCATGTATTCGATACAGTCTCCGCAAGACGAAAACGCCCCGTATTCGAAGTGCTTACGGTTTCGGCCTCGTCCCTAAGATACAACGACTTTTATCTGTTTCGACTTAGCAGCACTTGCAAAAGTCGAAACTACAACGACGTAAAGTGTTTAAGGCTTTCAAGCTTTGAACGGGAAGGATGTCAATATGCAGATGCAATGACTTGATTATTAGACTGATAATTTTTGTGTCTTCGTCTGTTATTTCATCTGCAGGGAGTTCGTATATATAGGCATCAAGGTGCCCGATAGAAAGGGCATATCTTTTGGCTCGAAAAGATATGTCTACAGCAAAAAAATGCACCTGGTTGCTCGAACAGGTGCAACGTGCGCGTTCACGCACACCTGCGCGGGCGAACCATTATACTCACTATTCGGTGCGCGGCGCGCAACTGTGCGCGAGCGTACCGCGCACCCTCAGTTGGAAATAATTAATTAATTTTAAAGGAATTTAAATAAATTTGGTCCAAAAAGTATAAGGGCCTTGAAGTCCAAGCCCACGGCCCCAGCCGGCCAGCGGCGCGCATGCGTGTGTTTTGAATCAAACCCATAAGCATGTAGGTCCTCACCCCTTTAAAAACTTTGGTGCCCCCGAGGACCCAAACTCATATGTCCAACTTGAGATTTATTAATTGAGCAAACTTTGGCCATCTACTCTATGTGGGATGGAGCATTTTTCCTTCTCCGCATTCTCCATTTTCCATACCATTTTCTAGTTTTAAGTTGTTAATTTCTAGCATTAATTTCTCATTCACCCGGAATTGGTTTTGAGAAATTCCAAATGCTATTCTCATCTACTCACTTAGTATAATTTTTATAAATAATTTAATTCTATTTTTCAATAATTGAAACCACTTAAATATTTGGTCAAAATCGGGTCAACACCCATTTTTTTTCAAACCAAATTCCAACAAATACTACCAACTTCTAATTATCAACTGTTTTCACTTTTATTATGATAAATCAGTTTCTGCAAAACCTTCCTATGTCATGGTTCCATGCAGATTTTACTTGCAAGCAAATTATGAACAATTTGTAAGATCATGTAGGGCATTAACCAGCAGCCTAATAAAAGCTTTCTGGCAGAGTGGTAGTATACATGGACATATTATGGAAACAAGAAACAATGTGAATACAAAACATTTTTTACACTTTTCTTTGTTTTGAAACTATTACATGTAACATTTGTGCTAAAGTGGAAATTCATATAACAGAACCATGAAAAACAAATATAATCACAGAATCAAAACACAGGGCAGCTATCCACAATAACACCCTTAGCTGTAGGACAAGTTGCCAAATCACAATGCTCAGGATCATTATTACCCCACCAAGATATATTCCTATTCTCAATCCCCACAGTGAAATACAGCAACACAGCCATGAAAGCAACACCAGCATCCAAGGCAGCAGAGAGGATATAGTTATACCTCTGCCACCACTTCTTCCTGTACCTGAACACGAAAAAGTTGAAGATCGTCCCGACGAAAATCCAAGAGTTGTAGTTCAGCGCGGCCGCTGGTGGCATGTTGGCCGTTGCTCCGAGCAGAACGGGAAGGTTAATGAGCGGGATCCAAGAATGCTGTGGGAACGCCTTGTGGAAGCCCCAGACGATGACGGGCCCTATTAGTCCCGCGAGAAAGAACCAGTTTAGTGCTATGTAGTTGCCTTGAGTGCCGAAAATCCTCTTTGGGCTCACTAGACCCCATATTACGGACGCGTCGAAAAAGACACGGTCGTTGGGGCACGTCCAAGGAGTGTTTGAGAACTTGTCTGGATGGCATATGCCCTCGATAGAGTGCAAAAGCCACCATGCGACGCTGACGTTTACCGTGCCTGCGACCATTGTTCCAAGGAACTGGAATCGGAATGGAAAGTTTGTGTTAATTATGATGGGTTAATTACAAAAAATACCCTTGAAGTTTAGTCTAATTGCAAAAAAGAAAAAAAAATCTTTCAGAATTACAAATATCCCATTAATATTTGTTTCTATTTTCACAAAGTACACCGTCAGTAGGGGATATTAGTTTAAGAAAACACAGACCTCAAGGAGAGTATTTGTAATTCTGAAAGATAATTGGTTTTTCTGTAATTAGGTCAAATTTCAATGTATTTTTTTTTAATTTATTCCTTAATTGGTTAATCCAAGATTCAAGAAAGAATAATCATGAAGAGATGTAATGACCATATTTTCATATCCTGACAGGAAGGAAGCCATACCTGGACTAGGAACATTGATCTAGGAGGAATTTTCATATAATGACCAAGCTTGAAATCACTAAGAAAGGCAATTGCTTGAGTCATGCTCATGTAGCCATAGACCTTAAAGCAGACATTTGCTATCGGCCTTCCGGGATATATGACTCCCATAATGTACTCAGTGATTATATTCAGGCCTGGAGTCTGTGAAAAGACATTAGAGTGTTCATTTAGTGTTCCAGCATTCTCAATCAATGGGTACCATACCGAATGAGAGCATTAATTGCTGAAAATGAAGCCAATATTACTCGAGGAATACCTGATTTGTGGTTGCAGTAATGATGCTGATTGGAAGAGTAAATGAGAATGCAAGGACAGCAGCAAACAAAAGAGCCCAAAACGGCATCTGAATTTCTTTTTTGAGGAATATGCAGAGGAAAAGTGAAACCACCATTGTCACTGCAAGAAGAATGTAAAACCACCATGATGGTATATCTTTGTAGTTTTTCTTCATGAGTTTAGTGTGAATATCTTTCTTGCCCTTTGAAGAAGCCCGGTAACGTTCATATATCTCTCTGCAAAGTTACATGCAATAGATTAACCCAATTTAAAGGCAGTTCTAAAAAGTTTCAGAGGAGTAAATAATGACAGGTAACAGTTTTTGTAAATGCATTAAACATGATACAGTCCTGTTTAATCAAGGAAAAAAGAGCATAACAATCTTATATATTTTTACTTTGAATCAAAAAGTTATATATTTTTGTATGGCATACTCTGTTCTGTCCTAAAGAAAATAGTCTCTGGTACATATCATCTTACCCAGTTTTGGTAAATTGACTGAAAAGTTACCAAGAATTTTGGTAACCCTATTTTGGTCCGAGTCAAGTATAGTCTTTCCCCCAAACAATAGACTTTTATAAATTACTCAAAGAGTAAACAAATTACAATCAAAGTACCGTAGCCGACTGGCTAAGTTCCAACATGACTAACAAATGAGTCAAGAGGGGAATTGGCTACGCCAATTCAAGTCATATTTACCTTTTAACGCAAGCAAGGATCATTACAACATTTTTTGCTTTGAATATCCAAAACAGAAAAAAACAAGAGAATCAAAGAGATAACCAAAAAGAAAGATGTCTTCGGCTATGGGTACGACTTCCGAATCAAAAGATGATTTGTTGGTAAGCTTTCCCACCATATCCTTGTCATCTAGCTTCAAAATTATCTTCTTAGTATCAAACCCAAAAGCAATCAAAAGAGCAGTTCTTATTCCCAGAAGGGTAGCTTCAACTGAATTCCCAAGAGAATCCCTAAAAAGGACCCGCAATCAAAAGAGCAGTCAAGTATAGTCTAAACAAGGTGAATTTAGCAAATCCTTCTTTCTGAGCAAAGATGAATAAACTTTTTCATGTTGGTGTTAAAAAAGGACCCGGAATATGATTGGCTGGGAATTTTGGTTAAATTCTAGCCGGAAGTTTCATTTATTTGGTTTCATGTAATATTTACCAAATTCACACAACAGAGTTGCCAATGAGATGGAAGTCTCACAAACAGTAAATTAAATGAAGTTACATCAAACTACATTATACCTAGTCTACTCTGGTTTACGAAGTTCCTAATTAGAACTTCTATTTGATATAACTGACAATTTCCCCATTTTGTTAGTAGAATGAAACAACTAATTCATACTAGACCTAAACAAGAGCAGATATTTGCATATGCATGCCGGCCAAACACTTGAAAGTAAAAGAAGAAAATAAACAACAACAACAAACTAAGCCTTAATCCCACTATGTGGGATCGGCTATACAGATCATATCGCACCATCATTTACGGTCATAAGCAAAAAGAAGAAAATAAGAGAACAAAAAATACCTTCCATAGAACAAAACAACATGTGTAACTGTAGATGCGATGGTGGCAAATCCAAATCCATAGGTGAGCGAGAAAAATGTGCTCAAGTGAATTTTCCCTTGTTTCCGATACTGCTCCAGGTCGAGCTCAAATTTATGATCAACAATGGCCGATATGTCGTACTCCTGGCCATTTGCAGTAAACAGGTCCGCAGAATAGATAGGGAAGGTTTTGGCATTGTACACGTTCAAACCCCAGTAGGATATCGGTATCACGATATACATTATCATGAAATATCCGATGAAAACATTGGCAATGGCAAAGAAGGGAGAGATAAGTGGGCTGAACAAGAAAGAGGCGACAGTTGACCAGTCTAGTGTTAATGCTCCAAGTCCTAGACCATTTAGACCCGATCCTATCTGGTGGGCAGTGACAGAACGAGGAAACACCCAGCATACCCATGAAATGCTCTGTAGTGTTTGGAATAAGTAACCTGGAAATAAGTACCACAAAAAGCTACATGCTAGCGCAATCACAAAGAACTTTGAACGTGACATTTGGGCTTTGTTGGCAGTACCATCCACAGTTTCTGGAACATCATTGTTCTCTTTTTCATGCAGTGTTCTGTGAGAAAGCAAGATCAAAAGTTCAGAAGCAATAGTTAAAAAAAGTCATCTGTTATGGACATTAACAATAAAAAACTGAAGCCCTTTTGTTGATCATAAGGTAAAAGCTCTTCTAAGGAGCTGTAACAAGATTTTTAATTTATGCAATCACTAGTATAACTTTGACTAGTGAAAGCTTTTTTCTCTAATCCATCCAAATTTAAAGAATAAAGGCATTCATGTTTTCACATCTATAAATTGGTGCAGAGATATACACATATCAACAAGTGTTACACAAATACTGTCATCAAAATGGGAATCTGATAATGTACGACGTTACTAGCATGAGCTTTAACTCTGAAACATGCATGCACATGTAAAAGATAGGTTGGGCCTTCAGTTTAGAGTATAGCATCATATTTGCATGAATGAACTTATGAACGTTTGAGGGCGCGCAACAATAATCATTAGCAATGAAGTCAGAGTTGGAATTTAGGTTCTATTCCACTTATGTTATTTGTCTCCTTCATATATAACTTATCTGCTCGTCTTGTCATAAATATACTGTCGAAGACTTGATTAACAAGATTTGTCTTACATAAACGGAGGAACGTGGAGTAATAAGGGTTCCTGCCAATATTTTACCCAGTAGAATAGGATAGAACACAATAACAAAAGTATGAAAAACCAAATCCAAATTACTCATGGTGTCTATAAAAGTCAAGTCACTGAAGTTATAGTAACTTACCACACTTGTGAGCGTGAAAATGGAAATTATAGTTTTAGCTTATGGCGAAACATTGGCATCAAAACTTTTAGCTCAAGTAAAACACTCGTATTATAATTTTTAGTAATACTCAAAATCAACTTAAGTTAATAAGAAACAAAATGGAAGTAAGAACTTTGTTAATATATTCTCCAGAACTAATGGCATGTGCAAATATTTGAGTCAGTAATATCCCATTTTAAGGTGTTGTTAATTACTGATTACTATAGATATTACAATTTGTGTACACTTTCAAGTGATGGCTAATACATCATATGCCCTTAGAAATTTTACAAAGTGTGACATTCCAAATAATCAAAACAGTGTCCTCCTCAGTTAGCAGAGGCTCTAAATCGACGTTGCGAAGGCATAGAAATCACTAAAGAAAGAGTCCATTTTTCCTCATCTTCAACCACATTCACTTTCTTCATCAAGAAATATGAGCCACAAGTTGACTCTTCCCTAGAACTTATCCACACATTAATGTAATGTTGAGCATGTGACCCTATGAAATACAAAAGGTACTTCACTCAAAATGCATATGCATGCATCATATTAATTTAAGGCACCACAACTTGCACATTGTTCATTTGAGGGGTATTAACTATTAACCAAGTTTGCAAAGGCTAATGCCACATAAGGACAGGAGATGAATAGTTTAAGTCCTTGTTTGTTTATGTTTCATTGGGACCTGGGTGGACCCCACCACTATCAACTTTTCAAATTATTTTATATATAAAATACTATTTCAACATTAGTCAACCAAACATAGGAAGTGTTTGCAAACATAAGTGTTTTCAGTTTTTTGCTTAAAAAAAGTAGTTTTTAGTGTTTGCATATACCAATTTCTGCTTCTAATTCTGCTTCATTTAATCAGAATCTAAGCGAGGGAAAGAGGTACTTTAGATTCTGCTTCTGCTTCTAGTTTGAATTTTACAAATAAATAAGTACTCCGAACACTCTCAACTTCTCATTCTCAACTTTTAATTCTATTTTCAAACACTACCAACTTCTGATTCGCAACTACTTCTACTTCTGCTATAATAAATCACTTCTTCTAAAAGCAGAAGTTTTTGCAAACACTCCCATAATCTCATTTCCGAACCTACATAAAACTCATTCTCATTCAATCTCCAAACATAATCCCAATTTTCACACGAAAACCATTAAATTCTCAAAATTATTTTTTCAACACTAGAAACTGGAAATATGGCATTGTGGAAACATAGCCATACATGGCTTAAGTTACTCAGAAAAAACAAGAAGCATGAAAAAGATTTGAATATTTGCTGGAAAGGTACCTGAAGAGGGAAATCTGGACAAGAGTGCTGGGCCACCACATGTGGGCCGGCTCAACAACGTATTTCCTAAGGAGACCTGCCCAACCATAACCCAGAACCTGCCCATCAAAGCGCATATTAGCATCAGCAGCATATATATACACACTATATACTATATAGTAGCTGCCGGCTGGAAAGGGCAATACTTCCAAAAATTAATAATTTATTGTATTAGCCATTAGGCCCACTTATTTTGGGAATTCACATTCTTTGGACTTTTGAGTAAATGGATTATGAAAGAGAAGAAAATCAGTAGACGCAATTGCCTAATTAGAAAGTTTGAACAAAAAAAAAAAAATTAAAAAAAAAAAACTGAAGTTCGGGCTAAAAGAATAAAAAAAAAAGTTTTTTAAAAATTACAAAAACTTCCTTGAAAGTTTGATTTTGTCATATATTTTCCCCTCCTCCGTACGTAAAAAAAAAAACATTTAAAAAACACCATTGTCATTTATAAAAATATTACAGTTACCTCCTTAAATTTAAAACAGAATCAAACCTTATGGTTCATTTTTGTAATTTTGAAATATCTTGTGGATTTGTTTGTAATTAGCCCAAAGCTCAGAGATGTTTTTAAAATTATCCCCCCCAAAAAAAGAAAAAAAATACTAATAGATAAAGAAAAACCTAAGGAAAGAGACAAGATTCCATAGTTCAAGATATAGCACTTATTAATTATCGTTCAAGATTCAGTTAAATACTTAAATAATACACATTTTCATTTAAAACCAACTGTAGAAAAGCGTTTTTAGTGGCCAACCCTAAATTTCAAACAAAATGCATGATATGATCTATCAATTTGATTATTTTCCATGTGAAACAATGAAGAGTTTG
Source organism: Rehmannia glutinosa (assembly GCA_016081115.2). Taxonomy (NCBI): domain Eukaryota; kingdom Viridiplantae; phylum Streptophyta; class Magnoliopsida; order Lamiales; family Orobanchaceae; genus Rehmannia; species Rehmannia glutinosa. The sequence goes on from JABTTQ020001556.1 coordinate 42,184, forward strand.
ATTAATTGAAAAAACTATCTAAAGAACAGAACAAATACCAAAATCTGAAACCATTATAATACCAAAAATTACCCAAAAATTAAAATAAAACTCAGCAACAAAACACTATAACAGTATATATAAGCAGAAATAATTAAAAGCTCGTTTGAGCTCGGTTTATTAACCCAACGAACCAAGTTTCAACACATTTTTTAGTTCAATAAGAGGTAAAGTTTGATTCGATTAGTAAAAATATAAAATTATAAAGTTATTTGAGCTCGATTCAGAGTCAACACGACTAAAACACATTCGAGCTCGATTCAATTAATAATCAAATAAAACTCTGAACACTACTACGTTAGGCTCGACTCGACTCGTTCAAACCTGAGTAGTGATAATGAGCAGCCATCCAGCCAGAAACGATATTTTCCTTCTGTAAAAAGCAATAATAATATCCACGATCATAACAGCATAAGCCGGCCCATTCCCAAACGCGCTCCCAGCATTAGCAAATATGGATATCAGCACATGCTCCTTTATATTAAACGGGCCGGGGTTGAGCGAGAACTCCTGTGGCCCGAACCCGGGAACCCGAACGGTCCACTTGGTGGTGGGCAAAACGGCGGCCATAAACCGGCCGACGGGGAGAGAGGCGACGAGAACCGTGATCTGAGTGATTACGAGCGGCTCCCTGCGATAAGAGAAGAACTGGTTGAGGAATGAGAGGAGGACGCAGGAGAGAAGGCCCAAAACCCACATCCGGAAGGTCCATACTGGGAGATCCGGGTCATCGGTTACGGGTACGGTTAGACGGACTTCTTCTATGGGGGAAAGCTCGTCGGAATCGGAGTCGTCGGCGGAGACGACGTCGTTTTGGGCGTCGGAGTCGGTTTTTTTGGGGGTTTTTGGTGGTGGTGGTGGTGAAGGTTGGGTTAGTGGAGCTTCGACCTCCATTGTTCCCATATTTGGGGGAAATACGGGGAATGAAGCTGTACTGTTTAGTGTGTGTGAGTGGTGGCTGTGTGCATGTGTGTGTATTTTGTATGTATATATGCAACAAAAGCTGGGAAAAAGAAAAGGTACTGTGTGTGTGTGAAGTGTGAAAAGGGAAGGGAGAGTTTTTTTTTTTTTTTTTTTTTGAGAAAAAAAGGAAAGGGAGAGTTAAGAAAAGGAGGGAAAGGGAAAGGGACTGTGTTTTTTAGGAGTGACAACGAGTGACACGGCCGAAATTAATAACAGAAATTCGAACACAAATACGAGAAATATAAACCATAATATAATTAACACGATGTTATCAATTTATCTTATGACATAATATCTTATATTTTTATATAATTTTTTATGTGTTTTGAAGATAATCCAAAATTAGTGTTTTAAATACTGTACCGGTGATCAAACCGGTCAAGTCATCGGTAAGCGGTTCAGTCGATCGAACCGATTCAACCGCCAATTTTACCAGTTGTAATAAAAATTAATTATATTTGAAATTATATTATATAAAATATGAATGTAATTTATTAATGTAAAAGGAAAAGTTTTATATATGTAGTTAAAAGGAAAAGATGTATATATTTAGCTCAAAATTCAAATAATAATATAAATATATTATATATTAAGTTTATGAATTCTATTTTTATGTAAAATATTGGAAAAATACAACAATTAAAAAATTTAGCAAAATCCGGTTTAATCGGTTTTAGGCAGGTAATGGGTTGTATTGTCCGGTTTGGCCAAGATTGACGGTTTAACCGTAAAAATGGTTATTATGACCTTATCGTACCGGTCCGGCCACTGGTATCCAAATATCCAGTATAACTGATTGAACCGGCCTGCGTGCAGATCTTATTCGTATTTTCAAAATTGACGAAACTAAATACGGACATGACTCGGTGACCCGAATTGTCATCCCTAGTGTTTTTTAATTGATTATATCATCATTTCTAAATCAGGTGTTGTTTATTTTGTTTTTTCTTTAGTATCTTAAATTACAATTTGTGCGTGTTGTAAAATTTTGATTTTTTTGAATCCCCAAGAGAAAAAAAATTGATGCTTTTTAAGTAGCCTTTAACTTATGTGATAATGTGACATAATTACAGATCAATGTAAAGATATATAAATGTTTTTTAATTAAAAGTAGGCATCAATAGAGTGGGAGTTGTTTTTATGAGGCACGGAGTCTTTATTATTTTTTTGGAATTTTCTAGATGCGAAATTGTCCATATCAGACTTATCACTTTAGATCATTCTTGTAATTATTGTAATTGTTACTACTATATTTCTTATTTTCACACCATCAATCCAACTTTTTTTTAATACCAAGATTACATGTTCTCAGATGACTAGTCTTCGGGAAAATAACCTCGACCCATCATGAATTGTCCACATTTAAACCGCGAGAAATGCACAATATATTATCAATAACACTTGACATTTATTGGCAGTATCATCATAAAAAATAAACTACCAATTTCAAGTTAAGACCTGAACTATTTTTTTAATAGACTAAGGGAGTATTGCCCCAAAAAAAAAGGTTTAAGGAAAATAATTTGCTGTAGTGTAAGTGAAAAATAGTTGAGTATAAGTTAGTTGTGTTTGAAAAAAATGTTTTAAAAAGAAAGTCAAAGGAATTTGAATTTTAATTAATTGGTAAACGAAACAGTTTAAAATGAGATTTTGAATAAAACTGTAAGAGTACCATCACTATTATTACAATAAAATAAAATAAAAGGCATTAAGTTGACATTTAAAAATACTTTTAAAAAAATCATTCAGACATTAATATAATCACTTTAAAAAGTTTTGGCAATAATCTGGCCTGTAGGAGTAGTTGACTATGAGCATGTTTTCCTGATCGACTTTCAAACTTGGTGACAAGTGATATAAATTAGAAAGCTCCACTTCCATTAAATTATACGATATTTCCAAAGAAACTTCTTAAAAGCATAGGATATTTCAATGGAGAAATTTTGATACACTAAGTAGGATAGTTAAACCTAATTTTTTGTGGTCAGATTTGTAATAAATCAATCTTATATCTTAAAAAAAAAAAAAAAAAAGTTCACACATATCATTATCTCATTAATTTTGGACACGTGTCAACTCCTCATTCTTTCAATTTCACGTGGTTGATTCACAATTATCCATGTGACATCTCTATGTACAAGTTTAAAAAGTTAATTGATTATACATTTTTGAATTTGAAAGATAACAAATTTAAAAGACAAATAATCCAAAATCAAGGGTTATATCTACATTATCTTTTAAAATTGTTATCTTTTAAAGCTTAAATATTATATTATATGTATCAAAAAATACAAAAAACGATCAAAAAAGACTATACTAATTTGAAATCTATAATGTTTTATAGTATATATTCTCTCATTTGAATTAACAACATAATTTATTAAAAGACAACAAATTTAAAAGAAAACAAGTAATCCTTATATCAACGATTCTATCTACATTATTTTTTAAAGCTTAAATATATTATTATACATATAAAACAAATGCACAAAACGAGCACGCAAGAGAACAAAAAAGACACAATATTTTTATAGGAATTCTCTCATTTGAATTAATACTATATTATATAACTTAAAAGACAACAAATTTAAAAGATAGCAAGTAATCCAAATATCAATGACTCTATCTACGCTATTTTTTAAATTTACTATCTTTTAAATATATGGTTGGAAATTAGGCTAAGTGATTACAAAATAGTGTCTCTGAAAACTCTGATATTTTATATTAAGGATTCTTCAACCATTTTTTTTAAATCACGTATGATTGATGTTATAAATTTTTTACACAAATTTTTTGGACAAATCTTGTGTAACACACCGGTGTTGTTCTCCCAATTAATGACCAAACTATTCTTTATTAAATGGAGTCAATATGTGACACACCACACGTTTATCAATTGTTGTGAAATTCGTGAAATTGCAACACTATCTCATATCATTAAATTCGTAGAATTACACTAAATGTACTATTTTGTGGAATTCATGAAATTACAATAGTCTTATATCGTGAAATTGTGAAATTACACTAATATGGTCTCATTTCGTGAAATTCGTGAACTTATAGTAACGCATCCTTATATTTATATCGTGAAATTACACTAGCATGGTTCTATATCGTGAAATTCATAAAATTACATTAACATGGTCTCAAATCATGAAATGTATTTGTGTTTTGTGCATAGCATGAATGAATAGAGCGAGTTCAAATGAACGCATGAATAGGCACGTGCTTTCATCTTTTAGCACAGATTTTAATGTAAAATTTGTTTTACATTAAAAGAAAATTGAATCGTAATAACATTTTTGTTATTTATTCTAGATGCATAATATATTAAATTAATCATCTATCCCAATTCATAATTTAACACAAATATTGCATATATAAGTATAAAAATACATTTTGTTAAGGGTAATTTAGTCCTCACTCTCTTTTTGGGTGTAAAAAGAGTTTATTACCTAGTTTATCAAAAAGGAGTTTGTGTATCCAACATGGGTAGATACATTTACCCTATTTTCATAATATGGATATATGCCTCGAGTATAAAGAGCAAATATAATGGATATAACTATATATAGAAAGTGAAAATAGATATGTATCAAATAACGGCAAGCATTAGTATTTAAAAAGTTAAGGATATGATGGGGGCACTTTTTACATATTTATAACAACTTTAAATATATATATATATATATATATATATATATAGTGGGTGATAATTATTGACACAACACGATAGCATAACACAAAAACAATACGAAAATAACAGCTTAATGTTTAGTCTTATCATGTTTGTGTCCTTTTCATGTTGACACGATAAGAACACGGAAATTTCGTTTTATATTGATGTCGTGTTTGTGTAAATACGAAAAAACAACAGATAAAACGTTAACCTGTTAGAAATACGATAATAACATGTATACATATTAGTGACACGATAATATAATATATTGTATGTTTGTATTATGTATTGTAGGTGTAATAACATATAAATCAAATCTTTTTGTTTTTGACTTATCATGTCGTATCAACACAAAACACGATGCAAATTTGCCACCCTAACACATGTATACACGAATGATTGGGAACCACGCCTCTTGGTTTCCTCGAACTGCTCTCCATTGCTGCAACAACAGTTAACCTTTTATCGATATTACTTATTTAGAAGCACATCGAATGTATAAATTAGGGCAAAAATTTCAAAGTTGATCCAATAGAACTAGAGTCAACGGTGGTCAATACTAATATCAAAATTCCCAAGAAAAGGACAACTGACAAAGGTAACGAGGATTACTACAATACAACAGTAGGCGCACGATAGTATGAGCTGTTGGCAGTCTGCTCCGATGAAATTATATATATATATATATTTTTTTTTTTGAAAGAGAGCCCTGTAATAATTCAGAGCACTGAAACTTGCCGACTACTTTTATCAATCAAATTTTATCTTCATTGCCGTTATTATTACCAATTTCACTTTTCCTATTTTATTCCCTTTTTCATATATTGAATAAATAACACATGTACATAGTAATATTACAATTATACACATATTATTCATCTAAAAATAAAGTAGAATAAAGGGGTTGATTAAGAGATGTCATCCCTATTATTACTCCCTCCATCTTGAATAATGTGTATAATTAATTAAAATTTAAAGTAATTGCATAAAGATTATAGCTGAGCATTAATGATTGGGGATGACAATGGAATGGGCCAAGTACTTTGTCTAGAATGGGGGGCAGGTCATCCGTCACGGGGCAGGACGGGGCGGCCCATACTGTCCCTTTTTTATTAAATTAAACACGTAAAAAATGAAAGAAAAATATATTTATAAGATATTCTTTATAAAAGTTGTTATTATCAATTTCTAAATGTTAAATATAATATAAGAATACATAAAACTTATATTATAATATTTATTACATATGTAAAATATATATTAAAAAATAAAATTAGGGACGGGGCGGGTGCCCACGGGACCGAGTAGATACCCAGACCCGCCTTGTCCCACCTCAGGTCACAAGACGGGGAGCCCAAGGGCGGCGCAAGTCGGGTTAAAATTACCATCCCTATTAATGATATCGTTTAGGATGATAATTTTGGATAGAAAGGTTCTTTTCTTAAGAAATAAATTTTTTATCATGGAACATCTCTAGGGAAATAAATTTTTTTTTCACTTCTTATTCAATTTAATCACCACAAGTGTACCAACATATGCTTTCGATTACTAAATATAATGATTCAAAATTACTATAATGATGGGATTAAGATGTAGCATGTGTGGTTAAAGAGTGCGTTACTAGGCGAGCAAACAAAAATTCATCCTCTCCTCTCAAGATATCTCATTTCCCCTTTCTCCTTAAAAAAAATTAGTAAAATAATAAACAGGTCAGTTAGGGTTGAATAAGCGAATAATTAAACATGCCAGGTTGAGGTTGTGAAATCTGATACAAATACATGAGTTTTATGTCTCGACACTCACGCGAACCTGAACACGACACAAATTAGCACCCTAAATTACATGTTTCTCTTTTATTTTACATTAACATTAACAAAAACCATAAACAAGGCATAAGCTAAGAGATAAGTGCATGCATAGAAAGGACAACTTTGACACGTACCAAAGAGGTGATTATTAGTGCACCTGGTTAAGTTATCCGGCTAATTTGGGATCCACTATCCCAGTAGCATTTCCTTCACCAGATAAAATATGGTCGGGATCCTGCGAGCATTGATTAATTATCTATCAATGTCACAGACTATGGACAAAAATTCATATACATAAAAATAAAGGAAAATTACATACAAACCCCTGAAGTTTGGGCTAATTACAAAAAACCGCAGAGCTTTTTGAAAATTACAAAAGACCCCTTAAGGTTTGATTCTACTTACATCTTCCCCCTTCATAAGCAAAATTAATTTCAAAAACCACCCTAATAATTGAAATATTAGGGTTAACTCCTTAAATTTAATACAAAATCAAGCTTGAGGGGGCTTTTTGTAATTCAAAAACATCTCAGGATTTATTTGTAATTAGCCCAAACCTTGGGGGTGTTGTTGTAATTATCCCTAAAAATAATACAGGCAACACTGAACATTATGTATACCTCTATTCCCCACTTGATGTAATCTGGGGACTCGCAAGCCTTGTACTCATCAACCAGACTTTCAATTATGTCTCTAGATTCATCAAATTCGGATAGATCATTGTCCTGGACAAGTTCCATGATAGTTATGTGTAAGAATACCACCAAAAAATTATGAGTTCAGTAAATGACGTCATTATTGTACACATTACATTTAGGGGCGTAAACGAGTCGAGTCGAGCCTAACATTGAACTTTTCAAGTTTGTTTGAATTTTAATCGAGCTTCAAAAATTGTGTTTAGCTTGACTTGATTATTAATCGAATCGAGCTCGAACGAGCTTAAATCAAGTTGAACACGAATTGAGTTCGAGTAGCTTGATAATTTTACACATACTTTATTCTTTTTCCACTAATCGAGCTGAGCTTTACATCTTATCAAACGGAAAAACGTGTTCAAGCTTGGTTCGTCATGTTAACGAACCGAGCTCAAACGAACTTTTAACGATCGATCTCGAATCGAGTATCAAGTAGCTTGGTTCATTTTTCACCCTAATTACATTCATTTAAAATCATCGTAAAAAATAGAAGATCCGCACTGAAACCTAATTAGATATGACTCCCCTGTTACCATAAAAAAAGTTCAGGACCAAGTAGACAACAAGTTTGTCCGAGGTTCATATAAAGAAGGGTAAATTACTAGACTACACCTAAAATTAAGCCGAATTACAAAAAATCTTATTATCTTTCAAAATTATTAATACCTCATAAGGTGTTACAAATAGCCTCTTAAGATTTGTACTTGTTAAATATTAGGGGCACTAAGGAGCTTTTGTTTTTGAGCATATGGCATTGTTGACGCCTCAAATCAAGTTTTTATTGCGACATGCTATGTTTACTCCCCATTGCTAGTAGGTCGATGGATCGCACACCTACCCACATGTTTTGGCCTTGTGTATCCATAAATCGAAATAGGTGGCATATAAATAGTCACTAGATTCATATGAGCTTCTGGGGCTCTCCTAACCAAACTCGCCAAAGAAAGAAAATTAGAGAAAGTTGTTATTGCTGGGCAAGTAGCGCCAGAGACGTCTTTATTTGAGGAGGAGGCTTCGTCATCCACCCCTCTTGAGGTGCAATTTGTACAATAGAAGCAAATGTTAAGGAGGTATTAATAATTATGAAAGACAGCTGACATTTTTTTGTAATTAGACGGAACCTTATGGTATTTTTGTAATTAACCCGATAAAGAATGCATAAGTTTTCTTCTCCCACAAATTTTGAACTAGATGCTTATCCCCTGTTACTTTTTGCTAGAGAACTCAAAGTGAGGAGCAAAATCTACATGAATTTGTCCGTCTTTAAATGCATTTGGTACTTGATATTCAATACATGTGCTTTAATGTTGGTTCAATCAAACTGAATTCTAGAACCAGTAATAAAGCAACATTCAGAAAGATTAAAACGCCGGAATATATATGCATAGAGAACGACTAAGCATGGAAGAGATAACTCACAGCAAACATTGGGTGATTCCTGTAATTATCGAGAAAAGCTTGTCTCTTTCTCAACTTGTCATACTGGCTCAAACACTTGGAGAATAAGTGGCGGATGCCAGTATGGCTGGCTAGCATGAGACCACTGACCTACAAAAAGAGAACAATGCCATGATGTAGTACTTGCACTTGCATACTGTTTCAATATTAAACATCGGAAAAATATAAATCTGCAACTCAGCGTTGTAGATAAAGCATGAAGAGGATGAAAAGTGGAATAAATGAGTTAAGCTGACATTGCATTGCTCAGACTCATACATTGGTCACTGCTCATGCTCAGAAAGCAGAGGTTAACATCAATTCAAATTTCTGCTCAGAAAACTCAAACTTTAATTAAATGAAAAAATTATTCAAGGAACTTTATACATTGGCATAGCACAACATAAGCTGTCGAAAAACATAAGAGTGAAATTGTTCTGCTTCTAACCTAATCATAATCCCACAAGGTGAGACGTGTACCTTGTGCAACATTTAAACCATAAGTCCATCAAAACGCGGGCCAATGTGTGAAAGTCATGTCTCATAAAAGTATAAAACATAAAATGGATTATGTGACAAAGTCCAGTAAAGAATAAAAGGGGGGTGGCGGGGATATGCACTCTGACACCCACCCGAGCTACAACAGTTTGTCTATTTACTTCTGAGCTTAAAGAATGAGATGAGAGATGAATTTGATTGATATACACAAGAAATCACAAATAGGAAATTACGAAGACAGTTTAATACATAGGAATTTCAACATTTTTCACTTATTTGCACAGACCAATTACAAGAACGAATATAATAAGAAGTTAGTGCAGCTTTTTTCATAAAACATTGTATCATGTCTCATTGACAAATAAGCTCATGAATTGAGAAATGCAACAAGCAATGAAAAAAATAGATAAGAGAAAGCAGGAAAAATTTAAGTTATGTGCTTAAAAAGCTAAGATGGGTTAATTAGTTGATAAATGAGCAATCAGCGAAAAATAAATTCGCAATCCAGTTGAGTACATGAGGAGTTCAAAATGTTTCATATTCTTGAGCAGAAATGATTACAAAAGGAAATCGTGGAAGTAAACTCTCACCCTATGAGCTGTCTGAACATAAGGAGACTTTCTGGACAAAGCAACCTATCAAAATAAGAAGATAATTTCACTGTATAATACTTTATAAACATAATAAGATCACCAAATCCAAATAATTGATAAGTCTGGAACATGCCTGAATGCTAGCAGGGCCCCACTCAATAAAGTTAACAAGTTTTCTCTCGCGTATTCTCTGTAAACTTTCATGAACCTGATTTTGAAATCATCAACAGCAGTAAAGTGAAAGAAGCTTTCAGCAACATCACATAATAAAATAACAAACTGGAAAAAGATATTAGAAACTCCAAAGATAGTCATCCAAACTAAACAAAACCCACATAGTCTAACAATCAAGCATGCGGTGACATTAATGGAGATAGGAGCACCAAGATCTATGATGCAGGAATATACTACATTCAACTCAGTAGGCACCTTTGGTTTATGATCCCCAACAACAGAATCAAATTAGTCAAATTTGGTATTTCCAGTTCTCCCACTCATTAGTTATGTGTCCATGGTAGACTGGTAGTATTGCGAAAGATAAATGAAACTCTGCAGGTCCAACTGTTTTGCCCATAATTTCACTTATCTGAGTGAATTCCAGCAAATGGTGAGTTTATTTCTATTACAAGCTGTTGATAATACTACATTATGGTTCCTGAACCTACGAGTGGAACTATACTATGGATTGACTCTTATGGCAATACGGAAACTAAGGCTACAGATTCAAACTTTTTAAATGAGCTCGTCTACAAAAACTATCGGGATAATGGCAATTTCATACCATAATATTAGCAAGCAAGCATCCTAAATTTTTCAATAATTTATGCTCATTTGGCTATAATTGCGCATATAGCCAAAATATGCAGAACGGCCTTCATATATATATATATATATATATATATATATATATATATGCACACACCACTTTCCAAAGATTATTCTCAAACCCGAAATTGTAAAAAATCTACAATTAGAAACCATAAAATTATATTAGAGAATTTATTCAGAAATACCTGAGTAGGATCCACTTCACCCTGAATAATGTTTAAAATTGATATGTATTTAGACTGGCTAGCTTCTTTGGTTCGGGCACAAGACGAAACCATAATATTTTTGGTCTGCAAAGGACAACATAGTGAGAAAAAATTGCATACTCGAATAACCAACTTGAAGATCTTTATCTTGCCTGAAGAAGTCTTCTCATAACATCAAGTACAGTAGTTTTCCGAATTACATTGGCCTGCCAATACGATACATCTGCATCAGATTGCAAATTCACTACTTCTTTGGAGAATAACAATGCACTTCATTTATCAGCTATGACATGTATCTCAAAGTGCTACTTTAGCAGCAGTCAGGCTCACATTCATTAAATGACACATTCACAGATTATTTCTTTCTCATACATTTTCTCAAAGTATAGGAGTAATATTAAGGATATGCTTCTACATTTCACCCCACAAAAAAAAAAAAAGGTATCTGATTCCTGAACTCAACTAACTCCCTAGTTTTCATTCTAAAGAGAAAAAAGTTTGTGATATTAACAATAACAATAACAGAAAGAAAAACAATAAATAGATTTCCTTTATTGATTATCAAGTATAACTTAGGACACAAAATTACTTTGCAGGTTAATTTAGACTATACACGGAAAGAAAAATCAGGTTAAGCAATGTCTGACCTGGCGCTCGACTGTAAGTGGTGTATATCCTGTCATTAGAAAGTGGCATCGAGGAGTAGGGATCAAAGAAGCAAGTAGACCAACCAAATCATTGTTCATATATCCTGGATATCGTAAGGTGGTTGTGCTTGCTGACATGACAGTGGAAACTAGAGAATTTGTTTGGGCAAAAGTGGGAGTTGTGATATGAAGCCGCTCTACAGCAATTCTGTTAAGTGCGGTATTATCAAGAACAACAACGCAATCAGCATTTAATGTCAGTCGTTTGAGAGTTAGAAGAGAGTTGTATGGCTGAACCACCACATCACTAGTCTCATTTTGATTAGGAAATACACTGTAAGTCTGAACAAGTTTTTTACTATAGCGGTCATTCAGAGTCTCCAACAGATACGAACCCATACCTGCACCAGAGCAATCACAACGCAATAAGCATGCAATAATTAACAGAGTGAAAATGTGAGTACATTGTCACAGAAAGATATCCTTCTAGCCAACAATGATGGATAAAACCTCTGGCCAAATATAATTCTCAGGGGATATCAACTTTAAAAAGCTGTCAACAACAATCTAGAAATGACCATTTCGCAAATGCCACAAGCTAATTGATGTCCTTGTGAGGAAGGGGTAAATTTATGACTGCAAAATATAACCAGATCAAATGATCATGACCATTAATTTCTGAGTTAAGCAATGCAAACTCTGGCCATAAGTACTTTGTCAATACAAATAAATATAGAGCTTCAACAACTTCAAAAACAAGAATAGGTAGAACAGCTAAAAGCACCTGAGCCTGTTCCCCCAGCAATCGAATGGCATAAAACAAAACCCTCGAGACTATCGCTGCCATCTGCCTCTCTATCTATCATGTCAACTAGATCTTCCTCATATTGCTGACCCTGATAAAACAGTGACAGTCGCACTAATAAGACGATTTCACGATATTGCATGCAAATTCAAAAGACATACAACATTAAGCAATCAACAAGGAAGAAATGCAACAATGGAGAAAGCAAAATGAAATCGAAGTCCAAGAAAGTATGGAAGGATGATGCGTTTGCACTAGCCTGAAGATGCAAATGTGAACACATGTGGGACAGCATAAGGACACATCTTAAACATAATTCAAGAGTCAAGCCTTCCACTGGTAAAAAAATTTAATAAAGGAGTGAGTTTTCCAGCAACATTTATTTCTGATAATTAGATCAGTCTTTATAGAAATAAGTTTCTGTTACTAGTTTATATGTCAAATATACTGTTTCTTGGTCAAGGTAACATTTCATCATGACTAACATTCATCATGTGAATTCCTACTCCAAGATCACTAGACAGTAGAAGCTAGAAAAGCAAAAATGCCAGCATGACAGTGATAATAACTAAACAGATCCAAAGCAGAAACTTCAAACGAATAAAATTGCGGTGGTCATAGAAGTAGCATTCAACCAATAATAATGATTATTTCAGTGGAAAGAAAAATATCTGTTCATTGTGCCAAATACATTACATTTTGACTGACATGGTTTATAATCAATGATATAATGTTGATAATCCCAAGAAGAATACTGTGCAATCACAATTTTTATCAGCAGCCTTACACAGTAAAGGCACATGTGTATTAAAGTCTAAAGAGGAAGAAGTCCAGACCTGATGGTATCCACTTGCCCAATTATTACCAGCACCCCCTCCATGGTCCATAATAAATACATTCTCATGGTTGTAAAGATTCCTGTATTCACTGTTTTGTATGCCATTGATCACCCTAGGCTCCAAATCCATAAGTAAAGCTCGTGGTATATAATGTTGATCATCTGCTTGATAGAAAAACACATCTTTCCGGTCGCCTCCCTGCAGCATGAACATTCAGAGAATACTTTATGCGGTACGTAACCTGATGGACTGCACTCAATTTCTGATATGATCTACAAATATCTGTCGTTTAGACACCAAACTCACCCAAATAGATATGTGTGTATCATCTCTGCATATTTGAGTGACTACGCAGGTGTTATCGCATTGATTTCCCAAAATTCATTGGCATGCACATGCTCCTTAGTCTTAAATTCAAAAGGAAAAAGGAATCTCCCTCTAGTAGCAAAATATGACATTGTAAAATCCCCCACAGCTTATATCACATTTCATAAATGTTGATTGATTGTTACTATACTTATCCCAACTCCATTTTTTCGCCCCTGCATTACCACTGAGTACAGTATAGAACAAGATCTCAATGAAGACATTGTGCTTGTCATAGAATATCCTCGGTCAGTCTGTCATACTAACAGATGCAAACTATGGAGAAATTAAAGATAATTTGAAAAAGCTTACACCATACATTTGGCCCCAATCAAACCTCTGAGTCTGGAAAAATAATTCGCAATGAACATATATAGTATATACTACGTTTAGTCCTTCTCCATCCACAAAACCCAATAGAAATGGGCAAAAAAAGAAAGTTCCAAAAACAATAAAACAAACTTTTTCTGATGTAATGAAGTAATAAATTCAGATTTATGGGTGACCTCAATTCTATATATTCGCTTTCAGTAGCCACAGTGAGCATTGTAAGTATTTTCATGGATGATCTTTGTAAATTTAACACTGAAACCCCTCTTTGGGAAAAGAAGAGAGAAAGACAAAAAACTCCAAAGCAAATAAAGTGGGTCAACATTTCCACCACCAATAATCCAATAAATCAAAATCTCACGCTCAACAATCAAAATACAAACTAAACAGCCATATAACATACACTTCAAAAAATACAAGCAGACAGAACATAGAGCTAAAAAAGAAAAAAAAAATAGTTGAGAGATAACTGAACCTGAGTGGCAAAATCTTCGAGAATGCCTTCCTTGCTGATGCCATGCTCGAGGCAGAGCTGCTTCCAGAACTCCATTCCGATCTGATTCCCGCATTGCCCCACTTGCAACGTAATAATTTCCCTCGGCATTTTGTTTCCCCTCAAAATTCAACAAACTAGGGTTCTAGACGTCCTTGTTTCGATGTGTAATTGATTTAGTGCTAAGGAGTGGATGTAGGTAAAAGGAAAAAATGAGGAAGAAAGTCGTTTCTCTTCTGCTTTGCCGCCGTAATGAGTGGCCGTGGCGGGGACGGAAAGTATTTCAAACAACGGAAGAGGGAAAAGAGTGACCTGAGTGAGTGTGAGTGATACAATAATAATAACAAATCAATTTTTATTATCTCGATATAGGAATGCTTAGGGTATGTTTGTTTTAAGGGTATGCTGATTGTGGATGATTAGAGGATGTTTTTAGGGGCATGGGAGTTTGAAGTAATCACTGAGGTTAGTTAAGTGGTCATGCGTATTATTTTTTGGTAAAAGAGTATGGGTTCGAGTCTCTGCAATGACACCAATTAGACCAAAAAAAATAAAATTTGAAGTGGTGTGTTGGGAAATGTGTCTATTAATATAGAAATATATTGAGAATCGTAACGTGTGTTTGTCAATTAGGTCGGAACGGGGTGTTGGGAAATGTTCGGGATATGAAAATCGGTTCGGTCGGAGCCAAACTAGAATTCATAGAGACTAATATTTTCAAGTCTAGTCTAACCCATGTAGTGTATCTTGTTTCGGGTCAACTAGGTTATTGGGCCCATTAGGTCGGGGCAAATAAGTCTGGTCCTTTCCGGGCCTTCAGATTTAGGGTTTTGACTAACTTTATTACGGGACCAGTCGGGTTAGGCCCAAACCATTGTACTTGTAATCTTATTTTTATTGTGAAATATAAATTGCAGAACTATTAAGATTAAATGAAATATATATCAAGTGATGGCGAATTGATCTAGTAGTATCGTCTTTCTCCTTAGTTGGGAGAGATTAGGGGTTCAACCCAATGTGTGTGCGTTTGAGGAATAGTAAAAAATATAGATCAATCGATGGTCAATTAGTCTAGTGGTATCGCCTCACTCCTTAGTTGGAAGAAGAGTTGTCAAAATTATCGGGCCGAACATTTTAAAAATTTGTATTGGGTCGGATCGGGTGAAGTAGTAGTTGGGCCGTTGAGTTTGGAGCCCAACCCAACCCGAGCATTAAAAGTAAAGGGTCAGCCCAACCGACTTGATTTTTCGAGCTCTTGGTCCGGGCTTTTGAGGCCTGATTTTTTTCGGGCTTGGTATTACAGCCCGGCGGTAAAATTGGTAGTTGTGGTTGAAAGAGGTCAGAGGTCGGAACTCGGACCTAGTGTTTGTTCGTTTGGGGAATAGTCAAAAAAGAAATGTTTATAATATATATATTATTTTTTTTTTGAGATAAATAATATATATCATATGGTTGCAATCATTACTTCTTTTTTTCTTTTTTAAGTTTTGGGTCACCATTAGGAATGACATTACCCATTTACACGAAGTGATTTATCCACTCATATTCTCAAAATATTATATCCACTTAAGTATTTTTTATTCTGAAAGTGAACTCTTTCCATTCGTGTTTGTGTTCAAATTTAAGGAGCATATATCACAAAAAGATCAGTGATTCAACGTCCAACGGTCCAAGGATCCCAAATGCTTGAAATAAGTTTAAATAATATTTATGAAAAATCATTTTTTTACCAATGCAAACTACATAATTAATCTTCAACATACTACTATATTTGTTTTGGTGATTTTAGCAACGCTGAAGTTTAATTCGCATACTTGTTAATACTATCTAAATTTATTCATCAATCATCTAGTTTAAGAAATAATTAATATGTACTTGTTATTATATATATAAATAATAAAATTCGTTTACTAAAACTATTTATATTTTATTCTTCTGAGCTATTTGATACTTCTCTCTAACCACAAGCCACAAAATAAACAAAGTCGAACTTTATTTTGGATATTTTACTTTTTTTGCATTTTATACCATATTCTCTCTCTCTCTCGATATATATATATATATATATATATATATATATATATATATATATATATATATATATATATATAGGGATTGGTTCAAATGAGACCAATCCCTTTAGGTTAGTCCATAAGATCTCATATAGGCCTTTGATTTAAATCCTTTAATGGTGTAGATTACTTTTTGTTATTTTTGGATAATAAGGGTAGTATTGTATTTTTACATTTAACCAGTTTTAATATAATACACGTTTTTGCTTGTTTTTAGGAAAACACAATATTTCCTTTTATCAGTTACCCAATTTTTAGGAGCAAAAAACCCAATTAGGTGTCAATCGTGTCTTTTAAAAAATTTGACCCCTTTTGGTTTCTCCCTCCTTCTTGAACGTGTTCTATATTGCAAATAAACCATATTTTCAATTTTCCCCAAAATTCCAATCGGTCATCTCCCCTCAAGTTACTGTCGCTCTCAATTTTTTTAATTCATTCGGTTATCGTCTCTACCAACGATTCCAGATGGTCGAAGTTGTTCGATTTTTTAAGGAGGGAGTAGGATAGGGTACGGTTTTGGAGCCCGTTTTTTGTTCTAAAGATTTTTTTTCTCAGTTATTTTACCAGACCTCTCCACATTCACGTTGGTTCTTTGCCGCGACCAAGTTGTGGTGGTTTAAGGTGCTCGATTTCGTGGATAAGTTGTAGGGCGGGGTTCCGACGTCCGTAAATTTTGTGGCTCAGAGGTTTTTTTTTTGTATCTGATATGTGTACGGATGTTGTGTACTAAGTATACATAGTTGTCATGTTAAATATACATTATTTTAGTGAAATGTAAAAGAAAATTGTATAATTTTTCGGATATATGAATCGTGCCTTTTTTTATGTGTGGTTTGTGGTGTTTATTATTTATACAGATTGTTATATTAAATATACAAGATTAAATGGAATGTAAACAAGAAAATCTGTATAAAGTTTTGAGATATGAATCTTGTTTTTTTTAATGTGGGGGTTTTGGTGATACCAAATATACAAATAAGTTATGTTAAATATACAATATTTAAGTGGAATTTAAACAACAAGTTGCATAAAGTTTTGATATGTGAATATGATTTTTTTTTATGTGGAGATTGGTCCAAATACTAAGTATACAGATATGATAAGTTAAATATACAATGTTAAGTGGAATGTAAACAGGGCTGCTACATAAAGTTTTTGATAGCTGAATTGTGTATTTTTTTTGCATTGCAGGAGTCGTGGTTAATAAAATATCAAGCGAAGAAGATAATGCAAACGAATTACTTCGTTCTTGAACCGCTTTGTCGTGCTCCTTCTGATGTCAAATTCGCTAATTGCTCCATACTCTTTGTAAAATTTTACACCGGTTTCCAATGTAGCGAAATGCATGCCCACTCGTGGAATCTTTTCTTGTTCTACCTCTGGTATCCAATATTTAGTTGAGCCCGGCGAGATTTCGAGCCGTTGGCGTTCATTGAGATTGTTTCTTTGGTTCGTAATTTTTGACATCAAAGAAGAAGAGGGCATTATAAAAACCAAATGGATGTATTATGTATACAATATGCAACCATATTCATACACATTATTATTTTTAGTAGTTACGTTCATATACACCACCATACAATTAAATAATGACGAATTTATATTCATTTGAACAAACTGGAATTAGGGAAACTAATATAAAAATACATGCAAGTTTATATTATAAATATACAACACTTATGACTATTGTATACAAGTTAAATATGATAAATAAACACGCAAAACAGTTGCGAACAAACATGCAATCTCCAGACTAGTTGTAAATAATTCAAGAAGTAAATCTACAAATACAAGACATATATACTAAATATACTAACATTCTACACTACATATACAAACTAACAAGAAATATACAATTTATAGACAATTCCCAATATGAAAAAATGTAAACTATGTATACAATGTTTGTATATTGAATATACAAGATATGTATACTAAACATACAAATCACCAACAAAAACATACAATTGGTATGTTGTTTTTTGTGTATTTGAAGCCTTCTCTATTGCAAAGAACATAATGCAGACGAATTACTTCGTTCTTGAACCGCTTTGTTGTGCTCCTTCTGATGTCAAATCCGCTAATTGCTCCATACTCTTTGTAAAATTTTATACCGGTTTCCAATATAGCGAAATACATGCCCACTCGTGGAATCTTTTCTTGTTCTACCTCACGGTATCCAATATTTAGTTGAGCCTCGATGAGATTTCGGCATTGGCGTCCATTGAAATCGTTTGTTGGTTACGTGATGTTTTACATTAAACAAGACAGAGCATTATAAAAACAAAATGGATTTATTATTTATACAATATCCATATACATAAATATTATTATTATTAGTAACTACGTTCATATACACCACCATACAATTTTTTTTTTGAGAGGAATTTATATCCAATCTAACTAAATGGAATTAGGGAAACTAATATAACAATACATACAAGTTTATATTATAAATATACAACACTCGTGACTATGTATACAAGTTAAATATGTTAAATATACACGAAAAAATGAGTTGACAACATATATGCAATCTCCAAACTAGTCGTAAATATTTAAGAAATAAATATTCAAACACAAGATTTATATATTAAATATACTAACATTGTTCACTACATATACAAACTAACAAGAAATATACAATGCACAGACAATTCCAAAATTTGAAAAACTGTAAAATATGTATACAATGTTTGTACACTAAATATACATTTGTTGTATATTAAACATACAAATTACCAATAAAAGCATACAATTGGTTCGATTATGCGTTAAGTGCTGTTTCAGTGATTCCTCCTAAATTTTTTTGCAAGTATATCGTAAGAAATTACCTTGGAAACATTCACCAATCGCGTTGGAGGGAAGATCTTCTGCCATTGTACAATCCCTTTGCTCTAACTGATGACAACCTCGACAATTAACGAAATATATTGTATGTTTTTCCCGTATGCAAATGTATATTGTATAATTTTCGAGGTTTAAGAGTTTGATGTCAATGGTGGTAGAGAATGTCGTGGTGAAGAAGAAGGGTTGATGCGGGTGGATTTCCACTGATTATGGGACGTGATCAATTCAAGATCACGTCCCTAATTTTTAGCATTCGGTTACCAATTTTATTTCGATAGATTACTATTTTACCCCCTCCTATGTATAGTTTCTTATGTAAAGTTGTATAGATTCATTTAGATCCTGGCCGTTGATTTATGTTTTTAATGGTGTGGATTTGGTCTTATAGACTTACCTAGGGGGGTGGTCTCACATGATCCCCTATATATATATATATATATATATATATATATATATATATATATATATATATCTTGTAATTTAAATAATAGATACATGGTATGCATATGAATATATGATGCTACTAAAATCTGTAGATCACTCGAGCCAATGTAATAAATCCGATAACTATGGGTTAAAAGGGTCTTGTGATTGTCCTAGTGGAAAATTTCCGATGCTCAAGACAGTATAAGGTATCAAGATAATTCAAAGCGTAGAATAACTTAAAAAGCGAAATTGTGATTGTTTACTAGAGCTCTCAAAACTAGCATGACTTAATGGTAGGGTCGGACTGAGCTAATATTTTGTAAGCCTTAAAAGAGTTGGTCAATTTGGCTGGACCCATTTGGTTTGAAATGGCGGGTTGAGTCGGTCATTTCATATGTATATTTATAGACTTGAGTAGGTTTTTGGGCCTAAAAATATAGCGGTCTAATGGAATTTCGGCCTTGTAAGTCCAAGCGGCTACGATAATCTAGAGAGGGGGTGAATAGATTATCTCCATCTTTTCGATTTCGCCCTTTTTTTCGAACCGAATGCTCAAAGACAATAATAAAGGTGCGGAATGTAAACAACACACGTCGATTTATAGAGGTTCAACCCACCTAGGGCCTAATCCTCTACCACCCCAATATATCCGGGATGGATTTCAAAAAGAAAAAAGATTTTATTAATTTACCACAAATTAATACAACACCAACTTACAACAACACCTTGAAGAGCACCACACTCTTCTTCAACACCACCTTTGAGATTACCACAATCTCACTTGAAGATTACCACAATCTCCAACGGCACCTTGTGAAGATTACCACAATCTTCAACCTTGAAGAATACCAAATTCTTCAACACCTCAACAAGAAGATTACCACAATCTTCTTACACCTAACACCTAGATCACCCAAGTGTGTTCTTACCACAAGAACACTCACAAGGATATCTTGTGTTGAATGATTACCCAAATTCAAGACTACAACTCGATAATTGATAATACAATAGAGTGCAAGTGTAATCAAGAAAAGCCTAGACCTCAAGGAATTACAACAAGAATAATGACAATAGAAGACCAAGTGTTTGCTTGAGTATATCTTGTTGTGTTGTGTTGTTCTCTCTTGTTGTTATGCTTCAAATCTTCCTCTATTTATAGGAGATGATTGATACTTGATAGGCTCCTCTTGGAATCTGATATCTACAAAAAAAATGCAATTAAAATCAAGATTATAGATGTTAGAAATCAATTCCACAATTTAAGGAAAAGTTGTCTGCTGCACAACAGTTACATTTTTGCTGTCAAACTTAAAGAAAAGACCCCCGTGCGACCGGTGCCTGCAACTCTTGGATTGAAACAGAACTTCTGTCTTTCATTTTCGATAAAGTGCGACAGGTTGTAGCTAGGGTCGACCGGTCGAGATGCACATCGACCGGTCGCCCTGTGTAAAT
Organism: Rehmannia glutinosa; assembly: GCA_016081115.2. Lineage (NCBI taxonomy): Eukaryota > Viridiplantae > Streptophyta > Magnoliopsida > Lamiales > Orobanchaceae > Rehmannia > Rehmannia glutinosa. The sequence goes on from JABTTQ020001556.1 coordinate 63,210, forward strand.
TGTTGTTACGTTATTTCAACTTCTATTTCTGCGCGACCGGTCCCCCTTAAGTTTGACAGCAAAAATGTAACCGTTGTGCAGCAGACAACTTTTCCTTAAATTGTGGAATTGATTTCTAACATCTATAATCTTGATTTTAATTGCAATTTTTTTTGTAGATATCAGATTCCAAGAGGAGCCTATCAAGTATCAATCATCTCCTATAAATAGAGGAAGATTTGAAGCACAACAACAAGAGAGAACAACACAACACAACAAGATATACTCAAGCAAACACTTGGTCTTCTATTGTCATTATTCTTGTTGTAATTTGCCTAGCTATTCACTTTCACATCCCCTAGGGCGACCGGTACCTGGGAGCAAAAATCGAAACAGAACTTCGGTCTTTCATTTTTTGATGAGTGCGACCGGTTGTGGTTAGGGTCGACCGGTCGAGGTGCACGTCGACCGGTCGCCCTGTGTAAATGTTGATACAATTTTTTCAAACTCTATTTCTGTGCGACCGGTCGCCATTAAGTTTGACAGCAAAAATGTAACCGTTGTGCAGCAGACATCTTTTCCTTAATTTGTGGGATTGATTTCTAACAGCTCTTTTCTTCAATTGTCTTACAATTTTTTACAGAATTCATGTCCCCAAGAGGAGCCTATCATGTACAAGACATCTTCTATAAATAGAGGAAGAATTGAAGCAACACAACAAGAGAGAAAACTACAACACAACAAGATACACTCAAGAATACACTTGTTCTTACATTGTCTTATTTCTTGTTGTAATTTGCCTAGCTATTCACTTTCACATTCTTGAGGTCAGGCTTTTATTGATTACACTTGCACTCTATTGTATTATCAATTATCGAGTTGTAATCTTGAATTTGGGTAATCATTCAACACAAGATATCCTTGTGAGTGTTCTTGTGGTAAGTAAGAACACACTGGGTGATCTAGGTGTTAGGTGTAAGAAGATTGTGGTAATCTTCTTGTTGAAGTGTTGAAGAATTTGGTATTCTTCAAGGTTGAAGATTGTGGTAATCTTCACAAGGTGCCGTTGGAGATTGTGGTAATCTTCAAAGGAGATTGTGGTAATCTCCAAAGGTGTTGTTGAAGAAGAGTGTGGTGCTCTTCAAGGTGTTGTTGTAAGTTGGTGTTGTATTAATTTGTGGTAAATTAATAAAATCTTTTTTTTTTTGAAATCCATCCCTGATATCGGGGTGGTAGAGATTAGCCCAGGTGGGTTGAACCTCTTTAAATCGGCGTGTGTTGTTTACATTCCGCACCTTTATTATGTGTTTGAGCATTTGGTTCAAAAAAAGGGCTTAAATCGAAAAGATGGAGATAATCTATTCACACCCCTCTAGATTATCGTAAATTTATTTACGATTTTGAAGTAAAAACTTATAAACATAAAATCATTAAAAGTGTTGTCCAATTTTATCGAAAATAAAACTTGAAGAAATACTCTGGAAAATATTAAAACTATTTTAAATCATTTAGGAGTATTTGGACAACCTTTAAAAAACATTATTTTGGTATAAAATCAAAATCATCAAAATCATGATAAAACAATTTATCAAACAACCTGACTCGTTTTCCTTTGGCCCGACCGCCAATCCAATTTGACAGCTATATTGTTATAAATGAATGAAGATTAATTATTTATACCTGAAACTTAGGAACTTTGATTATTGGTTTGGGCCTCATGGCAAATTGTCAATAATTTGACCCAATATTTAATAATTATGTGTAAAAAGAATAAATAAATTAAAAAATAAACAGTGAGATATATTGACCATAATATGACGTCGATTTTACCCCATCAACATACAGAGTATATATATATATATATATTTAAATATACAAATTAAAACAAATCTGATATATTATGCATATATGATATTAAATACAAAATACAACAAAAAATTATACTCACCCGAACTCATAATTATTTCCTTTATTTTTCAATTCACACAGCTAGTACAAATTAGTATTTATATACTATTTCACATAAATACACATCAAATATATAAAATATATTCTTCAAGAATAAAGTGAAAACCAAATTTATGAAACATCAATCCAACCCAAACTCTACCTAAAATTCCATGACGAACTTCAAAAAATTTATCCAATGAACACAATTCATTTCGGGGAAATTTTTTAAGTGGGTACTTTTTTCTACCCACCAACATAACAAAACTCTTTCCTACCCAAATTGACAAAATTGCCCTTCTTTAAGTTGAGTGTTTTTGAATTTTGAAATTGAATGACATGTCAAAACCGTATAACCCTCCCCCAATATCGTATACTACACCCACTCCAAGACAAAATATGTGTAAGCAAAAAGTAACAAAACAAAAAAAAAAAAGAACACAAACATATCGTGCATACAGTCCATAGGTTAGGGTTTTTAGGGTTTAGAGTTTTCTAATAAATTACATAAAAAACCCTGAGGTTTAGGCTAATTACAAAAAAGCCTAGAAAATTTTGAAAATCGAAAAAAACCCCTTAAAATTTGATTATGCCTCATCTTTTCCTTCATAAGCAAAAAACATTTAAAAACCTCTTTAATAGAAATATTACAGTTATCTTCGTAAGTTTTAAGACATAATTAGGGATGTAAATGGGTCGGGTCAGGTGTCTAAAACCCAGACCTGCCCCGTCCTTAGAACGGGGCGGCACGGGGCTACCTGCCACAGTCACGGAGCAGGTTGACCTGTCCTGGCCCAAATTAAATAACTTAAATAGAAAAAAAAGGAAAAAATATTTGTTTTTAATATATTCATAAAATATTCTCTATAGAAATTGTTATTTTCAATTTATAAATGATAGATATAATATTAAAAGATAAAAAATATATTATAATATATATTATATATGCAAAATATATAATAAGTATATTTAAAAAATAGGCGGGACGGGTACTCGTGGTCGCGGGGCAGAAGTGATTCCAGACCCGCCCCGCCTCGGGTTACGAAGCGGGGCGCGTACCCGCAGGTACGGGCAAACTTTCCATCCCTAGACAGGATCAAACACAAGGGGACTTTTTGTAATTCTCAAACATCTTTGGATGTTTTTGTAATTAGCCCAAACCTTGGGGGTGTTTTTGTAATTATTCCAAATAATAATAATAATAAAAAGAAAAACAAAACAAGGAATCTAACCTATCAGGCAGCACAAATCAAGGTTGGCGGGTAATTCCATCAATTTATATTAAAAAACAGTAAGATGCATATTTTTTTAATGCTCAATTAATTTAACTAATGGAAATAAATCTTAAAAAAGTAAAGCTTTTTTCTTGTTTTTCATCATATCTCCCCCAAAGTTGAAAGTCCCCACCTTTTTTTTTTGATTCAATTTCACTCCACTACATAATTTTGTTGACTCCTTTTCTTTTCAAAGTTCAACGACAGCTTTCAATTGTTGCATATCGAAAAGAGTTTTCTAGTTTTTTTTTTGTTTTTTTTTGTTGGACTGTAACACAGTTATGGCGGAGAGTAGTGGCGTTGGGGAAATGAATCAAACTGGTCGAGAAGATGAAGAAAATATCCATGGCCATTATGATGATCCGGTAGTTCTCTCCAGTTCCATTTTTTCTGATTTTGTGTTTTTCTGTGCAAAAATCAGTTGAGGTGTGTGTGTTTTCAGTTGCAATTTTCATTTTGGGTTTTTGTGAGCTGCAAGGATTAAGGAGTTTGTGATGGAAATATATATATATATATATATTTACTTTTGCTTAGTTTTAATTGGTTTTTCTGGGTTGGTAACACCTTTGTAATAATCGGATAAATGGTTAGATTTTTCTTACAGAGTTTTTGGTATTGAAGAATTGGGGAATTATTCCATTCAAATCTGAATTCTGATTTTTTTTTTTTACTTTTCACAGAGTCTGAGTTTGCAAGTTTATGGTGTTGGGGTGGGTGGGTGGGGGTGGAGAGGTGTTAGTACTATTTCCATTTACGGTAGACGTAGATATTATTGGAAGACACCTTAAGTTTTATTTTACATTTGAATTATCAATGTTACCAAGAAGGTAAGGATCTTATGCTATAAGCAAGTCAATATGTGCTCACTTGTTTAGTTTTTTTTTTATTAAGTTGGGAGTAGCGGTTGAAGGGGAGGTGCTAAATTCCAAAGAAACTGAAAGATACAGGGTTCGAACCTTGGTCAACACCCGTAAGCTATACCACTTGAACTACAAGCTCGTGGTGTGCTCACTTGTTTAGTTTGATAGGGATTGGTTTGCATTTTACTTTATGTAGCTCAGTTAAGTTAAAACAAGACAATGAGTGAAGAGGGTTTACTAGTTTTGTGAAACTCAAGAAGAAAATGGTTGAGGTTAAAGCACTTCTTGGATTAGATAATATATGTTGATTTGCTTAATCATGCTAGTTCTTGTTTTGGACATTCGAATTGTGGATAACCGAAGTGCAATAATGAATGTGGTAACCGTTTAACCAAAAACAAAAATGAAAAAGGAAAAGACCCCGGAACGAAGTTTCCCTTGGAGTACACATATAACCCTCACTTTCTCTATCTTTCAGATGGTATGGTTAAAATCTAACAATAATTGCTGTGTTGTTTTTTCTTTTTCCTTGTCGAGCAATTTCTACTTATTTAATGTGTATATTATATGTTTCCATCTCCATTGAGTTTTGGTTAAATTGTGTGACTTGTAGAAAGTGTGGCACTTAATTGAGTAAGAAATCAGAGATTTCTGTTTATACTTTCGATTTAAATTACAGCACGTGAACCAGGTTAAATAGAGTTGGTGTGTTTGACTCAATTGTGGTTGGTTGCTTTATGATAAGTTGTGTGTTAGACGTCTCACCTTTGGATTTTTGATGCTTTTATAAAATTATTTAACAAGTGGCGAGATGAAAGGAATTTAACTTCGGACATGAATGCTGTCAGAAATACGAACGAGAAGAAGCCACCTTAATGCAGCCAAGACGACCAAATCTCTCATCTTTGGAAATACCTATGCGGTCTTTGGAGAGGGCGTTTTCCGATTTTACAAGGATAGATATTCCAAGCCCTACTTCTACTAGAGCAGGATTGCCCCCAAGACCAAATTCAGCAAAACTGAAATCATCTGTTAAAAACATGCTTCCTCAGAAAAGCTCCAGGGCTAAAAACATATCTCAAGAAGCTGAGAAAACAGTTCTTATTATCCCAGACACACCCCTTTCAGACAAACCCTCAACTTCAAGATCATTTTCCTTAAACAAAATCTTGTTTTCCGCATCAACAAAATCAGCACATTCGTTACCCGTGACACCAATGGCAAATGCCGATCCTAAGCCTTCACAGGAAAATCATGTGGACCAACAATCTAATAGACCTGTAAGTTTGTCTCCTAAGTACTTATATCTGACAAAAAGAAGTGCACGACTGCACGTTTGTTTCCTGCTCGGACCTTTCCTAACTGAACTTTGTTTGCGTACAGCAAACTGAAGTCAAACAATATATGACACGCTCATTTTCAGTTCCAGTTAATGTTAAAACCAGAAGCTTGAGGCGAACAGATTCATCTGGAGGTTTAATACGAGTAATATCATCAAACCATCAGCGTACAACGGTGGAAAATGCATCCCCAGAAATATCTCCTGAAACAGAAGCTGGTATATATGTTTGCATCAGAACATGTTGAGCTCGTAGGATGCCAATTTAATATATGTGAACAGTGATCCCAACTTGCAACTTTTAGGCATATCAACAATGCAAAGAGCTCACTGCTCGTGTAAATGATCTTAAGGAGCAATCACACATTTCAATTTAACAACCGAGAATATTAGATCTTGAATTAGATGAACAAAAGAGGCCTACCTGAAGTGGCAGGGCCAGGGAAACCTATAAGCCTGTCACTTGTTTTATTCACATTTTTTAGGGTTAAATACAAAAACTACCCCTGAGGTTTAGACTAATTACACAAAAACCCAATCATCTTTTAAGATTACAAATACCCCCTTGACATTTGTTTCTATTTTACGAATTGCACCCTCAAGAGGGGGGGGGGTATTGTTAGGTAAATACAAACCTCAATGGGGTGTTTGTAACACCTTAAGAGGGTATTTGTAATTGAAGTTTTTTGTAATTAGACTAAACCTCGGGGGTAGTATTTGTAATTATCCTCCATTTTTTTTATTAAAATTAGTTACTTTATTAATTTACAGTCATAGATGATGCTGGGGAAGACATTCCAGAAGAAGAAGCTGTTTGCAGAATCTGTTTTGTTGAGCTTGGAGAAGGTGGTGAAACACTGAAGATGGAGTGCAGCTGCAAAGGAGAGCTTGCACTTGCCCACAAGGAGTGTGCCGTGAAGTGGTTTAGCATCAAAGGTAATAAGACCTGTGATATTTGTAAGCAGGATGTCCGTAACCTTCCAGTAACGTTACTGAAATTACAAAATCCTCCAAATGTAATACGAAGACCATCTGCTGGACTCCAGCAAAGGGAAGTGACTCGTTACAGGCAAGTTAATCCTTGATGTTGATATACTTCTTTTCACTGTTAAGATTGATCTCTCTATTTCATCACTAATTTGGTGCTGTGTTAATATTGTGAACTCAACCTTCATATCTGATTTTCTATATGGCACATGACAATTATTTACACGTGTAATCTTCATTTCTTCTGAATTATTTTTGGCATAACTTAATTCTTTGCCCTCTCAAATTGAAGTTTCACCTCATGTTTTAACTCGGGCTTAATTAGTAATTTGAAGTTTGACCTCATGTTTTAACTCAGGCTTAATTAATAATTTGTCTCAAGCCAATGCCTTATTCATATTTTCTCAGACTTGATTCATCTAGATTCCTAATTTTTGACATTTGGATGTGGTTTGTATGTTGCATCTTGCTCTTAATGGCATTTATCTGATTAGAACATATTTTTATTACAATATGGAGCAACTCCAAGCATTAAGCTATAAAGTGTCAAACTCAACACTAAATTTTCATGTATAGCAGTAGAACTCACATGACATATTCTCGAGAAGCCTTTGTTCTTTATTTTATGGATCATTTGGTTTAGGATACGATAAAGGCCAGGGAATGAAGATTGTCCAATTTTCTGTTTGCTATGTAGTGCAGAAGAAACTGACCAGTTGTAAACATGTTATTTGAGCGACACATTGGTAGTCTTCCACGTTTGCTGTCTTAACTATTTCCCCTATATTTCCCTTCACTTCCCGTCCCTTACATCTGAAGTCACTGTTGGTTATACAGAATTTTCACACAACCAACTTCTTTATACCTAGTAGTTGCCGTAACAATACCTAAACGCACACTAGTACTGAAATCATAAAAGAAATGTTCTGGAATCACCAATCACCAACCATGGGAATCTGTTCCAACAAACATGACCGGCAGGACCATTGGATGAAGAATTGAGCAATTTCAAAAATTGCTATCTGGAATTCATGAATGTTTTTGGTTTTCATAGTGGTGGAGGCTATGAGACGGGGAAGGATGATGTTAGGAAGAGAGTAGGTGAGCTTATGCACATAGAGGCTTTACAATTCTATGCAATTTTATTGTTTACATGAGAAGAAGATAGGACCTACATTTGTTGTTTATATCAATGCTTTAAAACTTGAGTTGAATTAGCGAATCAACTCGAATTAGGGATGGCAGCGGGACGGGTAGACGCGGGTACCCACCCACCCAAATCCTAATGGGACGGGTATGGGTAATTTTATTCGGGTTTGGGATAGGTATCAGGTATGGGTGCAAAATCAATATCCATTTATAAATGGATAGGGTACGGATTTACCCCCTAGGGTACCCTCTACCCGAACCCCATTATATAATCGGGTATAGGTATCGATACCCGACCATATAAGCACCCATTTAAACATTTTCAATAAGAGTATATATATATATATATATATATCTTAATGGAGGAAGTCCAACATAGATTTCCATTTTGGGCAAAAAAAATATTGAATTGTTACTTTTTTTTTTTAATTTTGTCAAGCTTGATAGAACTCGATGTAGTTAATCGATTAATCTATGTTTCTTTTAATTTAGATGATGAATATTCTTATATAATAATTTATTTTTGTTAGAGTACCTATTTAAATAGCCATTTAAATATTTATATTTTTTTATAAAATAAACGGGTTCTGGGCAGGTATGGGTAGTATGCGGGTAATGGCAAATAAATTTGGGACGGGTACGGGTAATAGGTGTAATTTTTTAATAGGGTTTGGGACGGGTACGGGTAGTAATAATATTATAGGGTTCATATATGGATACTCTTAAATTAGTGGGTACCCTACCCATTGTCATCCCTAACTCGAATCAGTAAATTTTGTGGAAGCCCATTTGAATACTAGGAGAAGTTGAGTTCATTCCCACTTTTTTTCACTCACCTAGAAGTGAAGCTACCTACTTCGATCCGAGTCAACGCATAAATTTTATGAATGAAATAATACACTTTTAACATCCAACTAAAGATGAACCGTAAGGGGCCAAAGTTTAAAAATGAGGGAGATGTTCACAGATTCCCCGTTGGTTGCTCCCAAAAACGTCCTCTTCTCGCCGATCGACTTCCAAGCTGAACTCCTCCGTGAAACTTGCACAGGGGGGCTCCAGCGTACCCTCTCCGATGCTTAAGTCAGTGACTTGGAAGAGAAGCAAGAGGCAAAAAATATATTGTGAAAGTAAAGATGAGATTAGATTTAGAATGAACCTGGACTTGGGCTTTTATACCTTAGCTAGGATTAGGGTTTTCGTAAAATCCGGGATTCCATTACGATTTGGTGTCAGAGTCATCATTAGGTTAGTATCGGATCTCCTACAAAACCCTAATTTTACGCCTCTAAGACATCGGATCCGGAATCGACACGGAGACACCTCGCACTATCAAGTCGAGCCACGCGTCGGTCGGTGCATTAACGCACCCTTAAGATCTCAACCCCTTACTCTCCCGCGGCCGAATCAGATTCGATCGCTCGGCCTCCTTTCTCATGTCTTTCCAAAATTAGCCCTTGAGTGCAGTAAATCAGTCGCAACCCAAATGAACTTACAAGATCAACCCTTCTTCTAGGCTTCTAGCGGACCAACTCAATGTTGAGCCCAAGAGATCGGCTCAATACTTATGGCAGCAGGTCGGCCCCCAATGCTCGGATCTTAAACAGGTCAGGCCCAATACGATGAGCCTTACCCAATCAACCCAATGCTCAAGGCTTAACAGGTCGGCCCAATAAGCTGGGCCTCACACAGGTCGGCCCAATACTATGGGCCTTATCAAATCAATCCGATGTCCAAAGCTTAGAAAGTCGGCCCAATACGCTGGGCCTTATCAAATCAGCCCTCTGCTAGGCAGGTCAGCCCATACCATATTTTACCCTTATCACCCGTGTAGAGGCACTGGAAAGCCACATAATGGTTCAAAAAAATCTCAGAGACGGTGAAAACAAAAATGGCTTCAATGTCTCCTGCCTTCTGTAGAATACACAAGCATACAATACCAGTTGGAAAAAAAGGAACATTTTCCAATTGTTTATTTTTTCCCCAAAAACGCCCTTCTATCCATGAAATGTCACAAATATTCTTGGGATTGTCAATATCTGTACACTCACTTAGACACACAGGAAGGAACTCGTCTTTCCTAGCGAATGGGATCTCTTTATTTCATTATTTAGTATGTTTAATATCATCTGTTCCAATATGTTATAAATTAAAGGGTTAATTACAAAAAGTACCCTTGAGGTTTGACCTAATTACAAAAAAACCCAGCTAACTTTCAAAATTACAAAAAATATCTTCGAGGTTTAATTTGTCTAACATTTAAACTCATCGTAAGCAAAAAGTATTACAAGATCCCCCTTCATATTTATAAAAATATTGCAGTTTACCCCTTAATTTTAACACTGAATCAAACCTCATGGGTACTTTTTGTAATTATCCCTAAATTAAATACTCATTTTGAAGTATTTTCACAAGTACTTAAACTAGGTGATAGGACGTGATCACAGAACCCTTATACGTTAGTTTTTTTAAAGCTCAATGCTATGTGTTAAGTTCCTGTTTTCAGAATGTCAATGTAACCTTTCGTTCCAATATCTTCTTCCATGTCCATATCAGTCTGAGATAACGCTAGACTGAGTAGAGTTTGATAGACTCCTCATATAACATAGCTTTACAGTGATTTGCTTTATTACCTTCTACCTAAAGTGGCAATGTTGTCAGCAATTAATGACCAGATGAATGATAACAATAAAAAAATGTCATAACATTTAAAATCATTTGAAATAAATTACAAATTGTGCCGTCTTCTTTGAATTTTTGTCATATCTAGAAGTTTATCGTTTCAGGAATTATTGATGAACAAATATATTTGATGCCAACTGTGACACTGTATAGTTTGTCATATGCAAATACTATCTCTCAGATTCTTTTATCCATGCTGTTATCATAATGTGATTGCTATTAATGTCTGGAAGCGTGACAAAGTAAAACATGAATGCTACCTCAGTACTTCCATCACTGGAATATCATTTTAGCTTATTTTCCTTTTTTTTTTTTTGGGGGTGGGGGGAGGAGTGTTGCAATTGCCACATGTAGGAAAAGATTGAAAAGAGTAATAGTTGTATATTACAAGTTGTGATATTTTGAATCCATGCATTGCTGGATTTTTAATTTTCTAATTCTTGACAGGGTCTGGCAGGATGTGCCTGTTCTTGTCATGGTCAGCATGCTTGCATATTTCTGCTTTCTGGAGCAACTTCTGGTAGTCCTTTCTCTTTTATTATTTCACATTTGTTTATAACTGTGTTTATTGACAAATGTCAAGTGTTGCAAATAAACTAGATCGCGAGGAGTAGGATACCATCTCAGCATAACTCGTCCTCCATCTCCCTTATTACTTTCACGTCATCTATATTAATTCGCTTTCATCTTAAGGGTATTCCTATCTAAACAATTCTCCTTTTGCATCTTTTTTCTGTTCTAAAGATTCATTAAAAGTCATACTTTTGTCTACGCTACAATATTATGTCTCAACAACTTTGGTATTATAAATCTTAACCCCTTATAATAGTTGTGTCGTTTAATAGTATTTGTTTTTTGGTTTTAAAATAAAAGCTAATTGTTCGTAAAAGTTAGAAACTTGACTAGTAAACAATGACAATGGAGCATCCATTTGGGGTGGTTGTAATTTTTTCTTACTTAGGCATGTAAAGTATGTAATAATGTGTCTGGGACTTCTATTCCAGGCCCTCAATACAGGGGTATAATTTTTAGGGATAATTACAAAAACACCCCTGAGGTTTGTGTTAATTACAAAAAAACCCAGCGATGTTTCAAAATTACCAAAAAACCCTTCAGGTTTCATTTTGTCTTAAATTTAAGAGGGGTAACTGTAATATTTTTGTAAATGTGAGGGGATCTTTTGAAATGTTTTTGAAAATCACCGGGAAAAATGTAAGACGGAATCAAACCTCAAGTTTTTTTTTGTAATTTCGAAGAACTCTGAGTTTTTTTGTAATTAGCCCAAACCTCAGGGTGTTATTGTAATTATCCCTAATTTTTATTGTGCCATGCATAAGCAGATGTACATCATCTTTCATCTTCTGTCTTGTTTTAGATTTTGTCCCTTATTATTTTTTGTGACTTCCACCATAACAGGTGTCTGACATGGGACCACGAGCTCTTGCCATCTCTTTGCCTTTTTCTTGTGTTTTAGGTCTGATTTCATCCATGATAGCATCTACTATGGGTAAGATCATCTAGCTTCTTCTAATTCACTATTTCATTCAAGTGTTACTGTGTTCGAGTTTGATCGTGGCAAACTAATCAAGGAGACCTAGTACAACTAAACATAGTTCGAGCTCGATTAACTACTTTATGTTTTTCTACATAATTTTTCATTGTAAGACAAACTCAAGTACATGCTTGATAAAACTGACTACCACTAAAACTTAGTTCATTGACCTAGCAAATCGAGCTCACATGAGCGTTTGCTTTTGATCTCCAGCCATGTTTTATGTGACTTGAATAAGCTAAAATGCACAGTTATAGTAAGTTAGTAATCATTCCTGTCTGCCTCTAAGATTTTTGCATATTGGATTATTTGGTTGGGGGGGAGGGAAGAACAGTCAAGTTCAAATTCCAAATGTTTTATCGCACTCAGTCAAATGTTGTGGGATATTCTCCAGGAAAGCTGATTTATCTTTACTTTGTCGTGTAATTTATATTTTTCCTTCTGTTTTCTTCGTTCTAATAGTTGCTGTTTAAAAGATTAATGTGTGGATCAAAACTAAAATGATAATTCTGATGATTGGCAGTGAGCAAGAGTTACATATGGGCCTATGCTTCTTTCCAGTTTGCAATAGTGATCCTATTTGCTCATATATTTTACGCTGTGGTAAGAGATCCTCCCTATTCGTGTTCTCTACATTTTCGTTAGGGTAAATTACAAAAACTACCTCTGATGTTTAGCTTAATTGCAAAAAAAAAAAGTTAAAATTACAAAATACTCTTTTCATATTTGTTTCTTTTTTAACAAATTGATCTAATAAGGGACATTTATAAATAAATACAAACCTCAAGAGAGTATAACGCCAATGGGGTATTTGTAATTTTGAAAGATAATTGGTTTTTTTGTAATTAGACTGAATCTCAAGAGTAGTTTTGTATTCTCCCTTTTCCTTCTTCGCTGTGGGACACTTTCGAACAATAATAATGTCGTGATTGCTACACGCGCAGCTCAACGTAAACGCTATTTTATCCGTGCTGCTTTCCTCTTTCACCGGGTTTGGAATCGCGATCAGCACAAATTCACTTCTCGTGGAGTACCTAAGATGGAGAGCGAGCCGTTATCCCCAGTCTTTACAAACAAGCAGTGGTGTACAGTCACATCGGCATGAGCAAAGAAACCACCAACACCACCACCGGCATCAGTACCACCACCAAAATAGGGGCCCACATAGTGATCGTAATAATCGAGCACCTCAAACTTCACCGATACACGATATATCCGCCGGGCCGGCTGAAAACCCTAGCCAGCATGAAAACATCCACCAGAACGCATAAGACGGAAGCAAACATTCCGTATATAAGTTCTTTAGAATTTATCGTGTCATTTTTCGTGCTCGAGGGTCCTTTGTTGGGCATCATAAAGAGATTGTATTAGGGTTAGCTAATTGCATTAGGATAGTCCACAGTAGTAATTTAGCAATGCTCCTTGTGATTCTTGACTATCAGATGTAACTTTTTTTTTCTGTTAGCATATTTATTATGTATCTAATGTAGTAACAGAGCTTGACTTGATTGTGTAAGAACAAGTTTCACATAATGATGTATTGATGTGTCCTTTTCCACTGATTTGTGATTGTGTTTTATAGCAAAAGTTATAAATTGTTTAGGCATGGCAAGTTAGATAACTAAATTGTGTCATATGATGCTAACATTGCTGTGATTTATGCGTTGCGGTTATATTTACAATGCTGTGATTCTGGTGCAATTATGCTTAAATGAATACCTTTTTTTTTTTTTGAGGAAATAAATGAATACCTTTTCATATAAAGAAAAAAGGTGGAAAAAAGTTTTATCAGAGTACTTTTAAGGGATAATTGCAAAAACTACCCTGATGTTTGGAGTAATTACGAAAAAAAACTTGAGAAATTTCAAAATTACAAAAATTATTCTTGAGGTTTGATTATGCATTAATTTTAAGGGGCTAACCGTAATATTTATAAATGTAAAGGGGGCTTTTGAAATCTTATTTCTTATGAAGAGGGAAATGTGATTATGTGAGACATAATCAAACCTCGAGGGGATTTTTGTAATTTTAAAACCTCCTTGTTTTTTTTTGTAATTACCCCAAACCTCATGGGCAATTTTTTAATTATTCATACTTTTAAATCAACTAGCTATTTTACGTGATAGGGAAACTTTTGGAGTTCGGTCGAATTCAAGGAAATTAAAGAGTGCTTGCTTGTGAGTTTTTTTTTCACCCCTTCCATTTTTTGGACAAAATTTTGCATGAATATGTGATTGCTTGCGAAAATTTTCAAAAAATATAATATTTAGGGTGTGCTTGGTTGTGAGAAAATTTTCAAATATTTCATTTTTGATAGAATGTTTTTTAGAGAGTGTGATATTTTGTGAAATAAATGAGTTTTTTTTTTAAAAAAGAAAATCTCATTTCTTATTAAAATTAACTCATTTTTCTCTTTTATTTTCACACTTCTCAATACTCAACTATACTATTTATTTCTCTTTCCTCCTCCTATTCATATAAATAATTTCGGTAATTTCTTTAATTTATCACAATTTTATTATTTTTCTCTTAATCTTGATAACAAGATTCATAAAATGAGATCCATATTGCTTATTTTTTGTTCAATTTTTTTATTTTTTATTCAATTTTCTTACATTATGTTTACATTATTATTTCCACAAAAAATTCCACAAACAATCAATAACTCTAAAAGATTCTCCATCACATCAACACAATTATTATTTTTTCTCTATCCATTCTAATTTTACTTTCAAAAAAAATTTCACCACTATTCACTCAGAAAATGAAAGTGGACAGAACTAAAGCACAACCAATCACAGCCACTTTTTCATTTTTCAAATCATCAATCACATTCATTTATAATTTAAACAAATATATATCACATCAACTATCATTATTATACAATCATATCACAAAACCATTATTCACTCTCTCTTATTTTTCAAATCACCAATCACATCCAATCACTATTATACTAAAAAACTATCACATCAACTATCACCATCACATTTTCATCTTATATCCAATCACACTCTCAAAAATTATTATCATATTTTTAAATATTTTTTCACACTATTATCTTTAAAAGTAAAAAAAGAGCGGAACGAAAGATCAAACAATCACTCCATTTCACACTACATTAACGCAAACATATGTCAAAAATACATCCAAACTATAAACAAGCATATTTTCATTTCCAACCAGAAATTCAGACAACAAACCAAACATATTCTCAATTCTCACACGAAAATCAATAAAATCTAACATTCATTTTTCAACACTAGAAACTGAAATTTGGACTTGAAAATGCATCCACACAAGGATTGTTTTCCTACCTGAATGAGGAGGAAAAGTATAAGTTGTGACTGGTTGTGAAATAATTTCCAAAATTTTCATTTTGGAGAGAGAAAAATTTAGGATGTGTGATCGTTTGTGAAAAAAATGAAAAAAATTCAAACAAAAATCTCATTCTCTTCAAAATTAACTCTTTTTTTTCTCTTTCACGTTTCCCAATTATACTATTTATTTCACTATCATTTCCCTATTTATATAAAGAATTCCAATAATTTCTTTAATTTATCACTATTATTGTTATTTTTCTATTTTGTTAATAAAATGTATAAAATGAGATTCATATTGCCTATTTTAGGATCAATTTTTTATTCTTGTTCAATTTTTTCACATTATATTTTACTATTATTTCCACAAAATTTTCACAAACAATCAACATCTCTAAAAGATTCTCTATCACCCCAACATAATCATCACTTTTTCTCTACACATCAAACTTTCACTTTAAAAAAAAAAAAAGAAATTCACCGTTATTCTCTCATAAAATGAAAATGGATGGAATGAAAATATAACCAGTCACATTCATAGTTGCCAATTTTATCCACCCGGATTGGAGATGTTAAATGACCGAAAAACCCTTTAAAATGGAATGTGCAAGTAGAATCTTGGCGGAATATTTCCTTGAGATTTGGTTTTAGGTTGCCCTTCTGTAATATCCCGATTTAAAAAAAAAGATAATTAGAACACTTAAATATTAATATTATTGATATATTTGTTAGACTAATACTTATCAATAATATTATGTGTATCCTTTCTTAATAAAAGTATATACATGTATATTTATTATGTTTTTATCATTATCTTTTTTATGATAATTATCAATATTATTATCAATATTTTACTTAGAGGTTAATTTAGGGGTTATTTAGCCTGTTAGGGGACAAATTAGAGGTTAGTTATTTTAGGGGCTAAATTTAGGTTTATGGGGTAAGATTACTTAGTATATATATATGTTCATAATTTCATACAAAGTTTACACTAAATTTTAAATAATTATAAGGTAATGATATTCTTCTACTTGCTATTCAAGTTTCCTATGTATATATATATATTTATATATATAATTTCCAATTCACAAGCCTTCTTTCAATAATTTATTTTATAAATTATTTTATTAATTAGTTCAATTTATTAAAATCACATATTAATTATATATATTTATTCAATGTAGAAAACGAAGGGATCGAGAACTTGAATTTTTATTGTCCATTTTTATACATTGAATATATGTGATTATTAAGATAGAGATTTCTATATTATTTGTCTTTATTTAATGTTTCATGATTATACTTCATTGATTGCAATATATGTCAAGAGGAAATAAATTCATATAAGCTAAACTAGGGGTCATGAAAAAGGTCTAGGATCAAACGTATCTTCGGGGGGAATGCTATATGCAGTAACTGGTCAGTCAAAGGAAAAAGAGAAAACTAATATATTTGTTGTTGTAATTATGTGAATGTTTTTCATGTTATATTAAATTTTGACAGATATATCCCTACCGAGCGAGATAAAACTCACCCCTATCATTATCATGACTTTCAGATTGAGGAATCCGGCTGAAGATATGATGTTGTGGATGGTGGAATAAATCAAGTTATATTTATATTTTAAATAATTATAATCAAACTAAATTTTGGATTTATGTCTTTAATCTTTTTTTCTGGTCTATGCTTTGAATAACTTTTGGATATTTAATTTGGAATTATTATTATTATTATTATTATTATTATTATTATTATTATCATCATCACCATTATATTTTTTTCTTAAGCAATAAAAATTTTAAATCGACTTTTTGATAATTATTGGGATCACTTTTATTTATAAATTCGTGGTTTCTTAATAATATTTTAGAGTACTTTAATTTTATAGAAATGTCCGGAAATGTAAATGTATTTATTTTCAAAAATATGTTTTGACCAACTGTGTTTTTAACCCAAAAATAATAGTATTAAGCCCATTGACATACCTAGAGCTGACAATTTCGTCCAGGGGTGAATAAAATTTGACCTGGACACGTTTTCTTAGGCCCGAAAAATCGAGACGGCCGGTCGGGCGGACTTTTTACTTTGTATTTTCTTGGATTGGGACGGGCTAGGCTAAAAAAAAATAGCGGCACGGGGCACTATTTGGACCGATTCGGACCGGACTATTTTTTGCTTTGGCCCGACGGGCCAGCCCGGCAAGCCCTTTTGACACCTCTCCCCACATCCAACCCATTTAACCCTAAAATTTTAACAGTGCTATTCGTCCATCTTCCCAGCCATTACCCTGCCGACGGCGGCACTCGCACGTCCTCTTCACTTGTAAGATTTTTGATCGATTGTTTTGGAACTGAAATTGTTTTTTCTTCCTTTCCCACAATTTACGCATTCAATCTCGAAGTGGTTGCCTGATTTTTAATGTTGTTTTTGTATTTGTATGAAAACGAACATCTTAAAATATTTGAGTCTGTAACTTCTAGTTGAATAATATATATAATGGTTTGTAATTGGGTATTTGTTCTTGGGAATACATAATGGTTTGTAATTGCTTTATCACTGTCCTACATTTTTGGATATCTTGATATTCTACTATGATTATTTTTTTCTGGTTTAGGTGATATGATTTGTAATTCTTCCTGTTTGGAATGTTTGTGCATTATGTGTCATTGCTTAGATATTATATACAATTTTTTTACAAAGTATTCTACTTATTCTCGTGTGTTTCGAATATGGCAGCTATGGCAGCTATGGGGGAAGAGATAGGTATGTTCACCGTGGCCCACACTGTCGGTAGTGTCTTATGCTGCAAATGTGGTATTCTAATGCAACCAAATGCCACAAATATGTGTTTGAAATGCCTTCGAACTGAAGTTGACATAACAGAGGGCCTTCAGAAGCATGTTGAAATCACCCATTGTCCTGATTGTGATAGCTATTTGCAGCCACCGAGTACTTGGATTAAAGCGGAACTGGAATCTAAAAAGCTCCTGACGTTCTGTCTTAACAACTTGAATGGCTTGAAAAGAGTTCGTCTAGTACATGCAGAGTTCATTTGGACCGAACCTCACTCCAAGAGAATTAAAGTCAAGTTGATGGTCCAAAAAAAGGTTCTCAATGGAGCAATACTCGAGCAAGCTTGTATTGTCGAGTATAGCGTGCATGAGAAGATGTGATTCTTGTTCAAGAATCCAAGCGAATCCCGACCAGTGGGAATGTGTAGTGCAATTGCGGCAACATGTTCCTCACAGACGCACATTCTTCTATCTGGAGCAGCTTATTCTGAAGCACGATGCCGCTAAATACGCCATCAGGATTAAGCAGATGAAGCAGGGCATTGATTTTTTCTTTAAGAATCATAATCATGGTGATAAGTTTGTTGACTTCTTGGTAAAGTAGCTCTGATCAACGTTGATAAAGGCAAAAAATTGATTTCTCATGATACAAAGAGCAATAAGCACGTCTTCAAGTATTCTCTCTCGGTTGAAATAAGTCCTATTTGTTGTGAGGATTTGATTTGTCTCCCGCCTCAAGTTGCCGTCGGTTTGGGAAATCTAGGACCACTCGTGATATGCAACAAAGTGAGCAACAACCTAGCTTTATTAGATCCATTCGCCCTTAGGCAGAGCTTCTTGAATAAGGATCAGTATTGGAGTTCATCTTTTAAGGCCTTATTGTCCAGTAAGCAGCTTGTGGAGTACATAGTGCTCGATGTGGAGGCTGTTTCTTGTGAGGTCACTGTTGGACCAGGCTTAAGGTATGTTTTAGCTGATGCCCAAGTAGCCCGTGTACCCGATTTTGGAAAGAATGACATGATTTTTAATGTGAGAACACATTTGGGACATCTTCTGAGTGCGGGAGATTATGCGCTTGGTTATGACTTATATGGTGCCAATATTAATGATATCGAATTGGACAAGTACAAAGGTCTTGTTCTCCCAGATGTAATATTAATTAAAAAGAGCTATGAAAAGAAGATTCAGAAGTGGGGAAAGCCTTGTTCTCGGTAAGCCTTGGTTGAAATAGAGATATTATTGAACCTTTGTTTTTTAGGAATATGGTTTTCAGTTTTATTATCATTCCTTTGAGTCACGTTCTCAAGGTTGTGTTGATCGGTGACTCTCAAGGTTGTGTTGATCGGTGACTCTGTCATTGGCAAGTCTCAAATACTCTCCCATTTTGCGCGAATGAGTTCAGCTTGGAATCGAAAGCTACGATTGACGTTGAATTCCAGACGCGCACTCTCATTATCCTGCACAATTCCATTAAAGCTCAGATCTGGGACACCGCTTGACAAGAAAGGTGTGTATTTGTAGTTTGTTGGTGAATGTTTTGTATGTTGAGATTTGCAACTACAAATTAGGACTTTGTTGGTGATTTGAATGGTGGAAGGCCCAAAGCATGTTTTAGGGGTTTGAATGAGATAATTTTTGGAAGTATTACATTTTAGGGTAATAAAATAATTTACAAATCTGAATGTTTTATTTCTTAGTCTTTCTCTGATCTGACCTAGGGTTTGTTCTTTGTATTTTGAAATTCTACTTTTTACAGGACTAGAAATTGCTTTAGCTCATGTCCCAGTAAATCCATATTGGATTCAATAGAAACAAGGCAACAAGACAACACTCTAATCTCTTCACAATACACTTCGAATTTGGCTGCAGACTTGGGCTTCCATTAGGTAAGTAGTTTTTTCCTGATTGTCTCTTTTCATTTTTGTATTGTTTTGGATTTGATTTTTTATTTGGATGTCAGGCTAGCCATCTTTTTGTAAAATATCTTTTGGTTATACATTTTAGGATTTTATTAGTTATTGATTTGGAATTGATGTTTAATTCTTAATGATGGATTTTTATGTTGTATTAACTCTACTGGATTAAATAGAGACGATAACTACTTTTTGTATTGCATTCAAGACTTATGTGAGAAAGTTTGTGAATTTTCTCAAAGGTTTTATACTTCATTTGGTAGTTTCTTGTTCACATCCTTGGAATATGATGTGTGTTTTGTCATCCTTTTTTATCCACTCATTATAACTGTATGAATTTTTTTTGTGGATATTTAAAACAAGAAAAAAAAGGGAAATACTTTTATTGTTTAGGAAACTAAATGACATCCTTTCTAGATTTTGAGATTGGAGTTCACCACGGGTTTCCATAGCAGCTAAGTTGGTAGTCGAAATGGTACTTCAAGCATGTTTTAATCTTTTAAAGCTCACAAGTAATGAAAAGAGCCAATAAGAGCTTATAAGAGAAGTGGAAAAATTCTTTTAGCGTTAGGCGCTAATATGGGATTGTTCGGCAAATAACCAGCCATCTCAGGCATTTTCGTGTATTCTTGATTTGTGGATATCTGCTCTTCAGTTTTGGTGTTATTGTATGCTGAAAAGGGCTATCAAGAATTGTTTGCTGCATAAATGTCAACTGATATCAATGTTCTGTTTCTAGGTTGTTCTCATGTTTAACTGGTGCATAAAGCTCTCTGTTTTTTGCGTTTGGTACAATATATATACTTGTTTTGAGGGATTATTTGCTTTTCTGTTAATTCCTATGGATTGGATCAAAAAGTATGCACATCATTTATATCAGTATTACTGTATTTGTATTATTGTAAGTGTAAATACTTAACTGTAGAGGATGTTGAAAACCCAGTCGATTCTTATATGTTTTGGATCGAAGATAGTTGGAGATATTTTAAATGATTTTTTAGATAATCATTGAATAAAATTATCCCTGGAAATAACAATTTTTAAGATTGCTGTTGGGTTGAGAGAATATACTGAGAGTTGAGACTCCATTAGTGGTATGACTACCAAAGTCAACTAAAAACTAAAAAGACAAAGTTTCAGCTGCAGGGGTTTGGTCGATTTAATTTTCGCTTGAACGACTCACTATTGATGAACTTAAATTACGATTGAAAAGTGAGAATCGAGAATGCTAAGACTCGAACGGGTGGATTAAAGATAGAAATAGGATTTCTGATTTCATGCAAGTTTGGCTAGCAACTATTGATAAGCTTTCTGATTTCAGATTTTTAGCTAGGTCATTTTTTTCTCTCTCTTGAGTGTGTTTTTGCTCTTTGATGTTCTTGTCTTTCTATTTACCCAGTACATGCTCTCTAATGTCCTTTAAATTTTTACTGTTGTTTTTTAATATCTCCCATGAAGCGATTCTAGAATGCTTAAGATGTCTCTTGGTGGTGTCTTTTGTTATATATGCTCATTGCTAAATGCCTCATTAGTAAAAATGGTTAAAATTACCACTTGGTACTATATGTTGTGTTTATAGTGCCCAAGCAATTCTCTCAATTAACATGATACCACTTAATTTTGTGTGAATTCTCCTTCGTATGAAGGTTGCGTCAGGAAGGCCATCCGACGTAAAACTTTGCCACTTTGCTTTTTGTGTGAATTTGTAGTGTTAACTAATTTTATAAAATTAATTGACACTATAAACTTCACACCACCGACCCCACATAGTGGGATAAGGTGCAGTTGATGATGATGATGATGAACATGATACCACTTAGTTAAGCATTTACTTCTATTCACATGCCTAATTAGTAAAAATGGTTATTATAAAAACTATGTTTGAGGTTCAATCTTATTACCAAAAAAACGAATTGATTTTTAAATTAAGTTCTCTCTTCACATTTGTTTTTATTTTATATAACTTACACTTTTTGAAGGGGCTATTTGCTTGGAGTATGTGTATTTGTAATTTTGAAAGATAACTGAGTTTTTCATTAGAAGATTTGAAGCCTAAAAAAAATTCCTAAAATTTGCGCAAAAAGCAAGAGTTTGTCTTTGATTCCTAAATATGGGACAGCCACAATTGTGTTTTTAAGATAAGATAGTTGATCTGCATGTTGTTGGGTACTGGATGTTCCTTTTTGCTGTTTAGAGCGTCTTAACTACGTTTAGTTTAATTTTAGTATATATTTTCAATCTTCCTACAATATCATTCATGTTGCTTTTTTAATCTTTCAGGTTATGCTCGATATCATGGCGCTGAGTTACAAGTTGTTAATATAAGTGAGAAAGTTATAACCCTTAAGGCAGATGACAAATTTATTCTAGCATCCTCTGAAGTTTTGCCTATCGACTTGCTAGACTGGCTGCAGTTTGTCTTGATCATCATTTACAGCTTTTATCTTTATTACTGGACTTTGCTTAATGTTTCAGTATATACTGTTATATTTTGCTTACGTACCTACTAACCAAGTTAACTATGCAGGCTGTGAAGAAGGGAGACACCATTTTTGTTGGTCAATACCTATTCACGGGAAGCGAATCCACTTCTATTTAGCTAGAGGTATGAGTATACATTTTGAATTCATTTTGTTCTGTTTTTTACAGTATTATAATTATTTTGTGGTAGCTGTATGGCTGATGGGCAGTGCGACTGGTTTTAAGTTGAAGCAATTCCAAGTTAGCTGTTGTTTTCTCTGTCATGGATTAATGTTTTGAACCTATCATATATGAGCGAAGTGGAACCAAAATGATTCACAATGTTGTCTACAGCCGTGGGTAAACACTTCCACCTGAATTGTGCTTTATATGCTATATTCTACTCCATTAACTAAATTGTGAGGATATACTTGGTGGATGTTAGTTTTGATAATCTTCCAGAAATACTTCCTTCTTGAGCTAGCTTTTCAATTTGTTTAAACTATATGATCTCGCTCTCTCTAAGTGATATTTTGCCTCTATTTTGTTTAATAGTGAAAACAGACTACTTGCATTGATTACTGATTGGTGATGCCGGCTTTCAACTTCTATGATCTCGTCTTCAAGGGATGTGCAGTCGGCTTTCAACTTCAATTGAAAAGGTATGCTTTTCTTTTTTTGAAAGCTCTGAACTTAATATTATGCAATGTCCTGATTGGTGATGCCGGGGAAAGAAATTGGTCTAAGGATTTCAGCATCTTGAGTAATGCCATATGATGTGTGCTTTTATTGTTCGACTAGAGAAATTTTGGTGGATGTTTTAGTTTGACTTCATTAGTATGGCATTGTTATTTTTTCTATTTTTTTTCCAGCTTTGTTTTTGTATTCTCATGTGTTTTTGTATTCCTATTGTGGACCTGCAGGTTCGTGATGGAAGCACAATCCGTGTTTATTTGCTTCCAGAATTTCAGCACGTTCAAGTGTTCGTTGCATTTCTTGATGAAGCTGATTGTATGATTAAGTTTATGTTATTAAAAGTAACTAGTTTATGTGTATGATTGTTTTTGTATTATTAGTATATGGTGGAATTTTAAGGTGATTGATGTAGTATTATTGTTGTTTCACTCGTAGGGCGTATTGTATTTAAATAATTGTACAGGTGTAGGGCATATTAATTTGTAAATTTGAAAAAAAAAAAACAAGTTTTACATCTGTTGCTTAAATAACTGAAGAAAAATATCAGATTTTTACATCAGTTGCCTAAATAACAGATGTAAAATGTAAATTTCGACATCGGTTTCTTGAGCAACAGATGTAAAGTTTGTGTTTCATGTCGCCCTTTGGATAACATTCGACATCGGTTACAAATGCAATCGATGTAAAACTGCATTTTCTACATCGGATTTATTACCGATGTAGGAAATCTCAATTTCAACATCACCCATTCGACATCGGTTGTAAAACCGATGTAGAAAGCCTCCCAGAACCAAGTGAAGCATTATAAGTAGTAGTGTACGTATCTAACACAGTCACATTAGATAAGAAACACAAATTTATATAACATAAGCAATACATACACAAAATAAACAGTATATGTATACTACATATGCAACACACTCACCTTAAATAAACAACATTTTGTAGAAACTGTAATCCAAAAAACCAGAGTATCGGATCTATCAAGGACATAACATGTCGGTTGACTGATATGGGAAGGATACGATTTTATTCTAATAAAATTTG
Source organism: Rehmannia glutinosa (assembly GCA_016081115.2). Classification (NCBI taxonomy): domain Eukaryota; kingdom Viridiplantae; phylum Streptophyta; class Magnoliopsida; order Lamiales; family Orobanchaceae; genus Rehmannia; species Rehmannia glutinosa. The sequence goes on from JABTTQ020001556.1 coordinate 87,204, forward strand.
ACTTATTTATTTTTTAAACCAAAATTACTCAAATACCATTTTTTAACTATTTAATAATAAAGGAATAAAAAAGACCCTTTAAATCTGGACCATCAAAAAAAGATGCTCAACGATTGGGGGACTTATATGATCCAAACCCCCCCCACACACACACATATATATATATATATATATATATATATATATATATATAGAGGGAGGATCCAATGAGATCACATTTTATGGTGAGACAGAGTGGACTAATCTCAACACTCCCTCATTTACATCAAAGGCTAGTAATAATTTGGGAAAATAATATATTAATCATTTAATTAAATCTTTAAAGGGTAAAATTGTCAAACAAAAACATGGGGACCATCCAAATATGAAATCGTTATTAGAAGAGAAAATCACGTGGTGAGAGAGAAAATCGCGCTGGGAGAGAGAAAATCCCGCATGTGCTCTGTCATGCATTATGTTGTACATTTATTAGTGATTTGATGTATACTTAACACTATTTTACTGTATGTTTAACATAATTTTACTGCAAATTAAAATGGTCAAACAAAAACATGTGGGGACCGTGGTCCGTGAATTAAGAAATCAGTTATAGAGAGATAAAATCATGCTCATTATTGTACTGTATATTTAACATATATTTACTGTATATTTAACATTATTATGCTGTATATTAACATATTTGTACTGCATATTACAATTGTCAAACAAAAATATAAGTATACAACAAAACACATACCGGTGAAAGATTTCTCTCATTTTTCCTGTAACTTAGAACCAATCTGGTTACCACATTGCCCTCCTTGATCGTGAAGGATTTCTCTCATTTTTCCTGTAAAATTGCGAGGAGGAACACGAAAAGTCGAGAAGATCGAGTGATAATATCTACTCGATCGACGAAGAGAGAGTGAGAGAGCGTGTTTACAGCCATGTTCAGGCAAAAAACTTTCTTGCATTGGTATACCAGTGAAGATATGGACGAGATGGAGTTTACTGAGGCTGAGAGCAACATGAACGATCTCGTTTCTTAGGAGTTACCAAAATTGAATGAAATTGTGTAATTATACAATTACACTATTGCCCTTTACAGATTTAAAATAAATTAAAAAAGACTATTAAATTGGGTAAATCTCAACCATTACAGATTTGTGGACAATATTAGTCCAACTGTCTCACTCTAATGTTGTGGTCTCATTTGATCCTATTTCTATATATTAGGGCGTCAAATTGTGACACAACACGATAACCCGACACGAACCTAACACGAATTTAGCAGGTACAAGTACAACCCTTAACAAGTTTGGGTCAAAATTGAGTCGGACACGGTTAACACGGAAAATAAATAGGCCAGGTCAGGTCGACCCGCGGGTTGGCACGATTGACCTATGTAACACATTTAATTTTATAGTGATATATTATTTTAATATTTTGTGATGTTTTAGTTGGTTATATGATGATGGAAAAATTATTAAATGTATTTGTTTTTACTAATTTTTAATATTTAATGTATGTTTTATTTGTAATTTCAATTTTTTATGTTTTTATTTTATTTTTTTCGTGTCAAGTTTAAATTATACAGGTGTTCCGTGTCGTGTCGGGTTGCTCGTGTTATAAATGGGTCGTGTTTGGATCGTGTATCTTGACACGAATAATTAAACGGGTTGGGTTCGGGTTCGTGTTAGACCAGAATTTTTGTGTAAAAATAAAACCCTCGAACATGAAACACAACATGATTGACACCCCTACTATATAGGGGTGTCAATTTGGGTTGGGTCCGGGTTCGTAGGTTCGCGTGTCAGAACAACCGACCTGACCTGACCTATTTAATTATTCGTGTCAGAATCTTGAACCCGAACCCAACCTGCTTATTTCACAGGTAACCCAGACCCGACCCACTTAACCCGTCTTATAAAATTATTTTAATATACATTTAATAGTTTTAACTGAATAAATTTATTTTTTTAAAAAATCAGTTACTATCATACACTATTCGATCAATAAACAATATCACAATTCACAACATACAAAAAGAAATAACATAATTGCATAAATAACATAACATACTAATCATATTTTGAGGACAATATTTCAAAAAGACACGCATAATAATAATAAATACATAATTAAGGATGTTTTATCATTTGAGTTTTAAAGATATGTCTTGTTTGTTGTTTTTTCATACAATTAGTTATTTACTTAATTTTCCTTTAAATTTACAAACGGGTTAGACGGGTTAAACGGGTCATAGTAGGTTGACCCAGACCCAACCTGTTTAATTGACAGGTTATTTGGGTCTGACCCAATTTCGACACGGACCCACGAAGCCTGGACCATACCCATTAATTTCGTGTTAGATTTGTGTCGGGTCCTAAATTGACACCCCTACTATATATATATACACACACACCAACACCCGTGTGTTCCACGGAATTTGTCCAAAGATAAAAATTTAGTGCCACAAATTTAAAAGATAACAAATTTAAAAGATAGTTTAGATAGAAACTTGATTTTTAGATTATCTTTATCTCTTAATTTTGATATCTTTTAAATTCAAAAATATATATTCTGAACTAATAGAATATTTCTCAAAAAAAAAAAAAAAACTTCGGATATATTTGATCTTTTCCAAACTAATTGTGAAAAAATTCTTTATTTTTGGGATTATATTTTATCTTTCATAATCTTGATTAAATTTGTTATCTTTTCAATTTGCTATATTTTAATTTTGTACATAAAATTATCACATAGATAAATGTAAAGCTGCCATGTAGAATTGGGAGGATGAGAAGTTGACAAATGTCTAAGATTAATGAGGTGATAATATGTGTCAACTTATTTTTTCTTTTAGTATAAAGGGTAGATTTGAAACTTGTAGTAGCAAAAAATTAGAAACTAAAAGATGCATATAAACCAAATATATTTTTGAAAGATACTATTTTTAAACGTATGTCAAACCCCAATTTCTATAGGTTGTTAGATTCCTTGATGTGTTTCTTGAATTTGTTGAGAAACATATATAGTGGTTATTTATAAATTGATTTATTTTAACTTTAATTGTTGTGACAGACTCATTTATATCTATGATGAGCTTATTTATGTTGATTATAATTTGGTTTGAATTATTTTTTTAATTGTGAATATAATTGGTTAGTGGGTCAAAACTGGATTTATTTAGATTACTTCTTGTCTCTTAAATTTGTTATTATCTTTTAGAGAAAAAAATAGTAAACCCCCCAAACTATACGAGATTTTCTACATTGCCCCCTAAACTAATTTTTTTCTACTTAACCCCCTGTACTACATGAAAATTTCTACGGTCCCATCTCTCCTCCCCGCGTGCAGAATGTTCCGGTCAGATTCACCGACGGGTGGAAGAGATGGGACCGTAGAATTTTTCGTGTAATTCAGGGGGTTAGTAGAAAAAAAAATAGTTTAGGGGGTAATGTGAAAATCATGCATAGTTAGAGGGTACATTAAAATTTCCTCTAGTAGTTAAATTAACTTTAAAATTTCATTTAATTCTTCCTTAATTTTTAGATTTACTAGCTTACTAGGTTCGATTTTTCCCAATGTGCACATCAAATTGTAAATGCTTGAATTATGTGTTTCCATAAATAAATATATGTGTATGCTTATATAATATGTTATCATTTCATTGATTTTGTCAAAATGGTGTTTCAATTTGTTGGGTTCTTGATCAGGGATGGCCCGACCCGCCGCGGGGCACGGACGGGTCACGCCAGCCCCTCGTACCCCACATTAAATAAATTTAAATAGAAAAAAGAATAATTTTTTTATTTTTAATATACTCATAAAATATTCTTTACAAAAATTATTAAATATATTAAAACATATGAGAGGCGGGGCGGACGGGTTCCCCCAAGGTGGAACTGATACCCAGACATGCCCCGTCAGGGGGTCATGGGGCGGGGCGACCCAAACGGGGCAAGGGGCAGGACAGGTACTCGCGAGTCGTGTCAAAATTGCCATCCCTATTCCTGATCATTCTATTGCTTATGCATCGAATGAAAACAGTCATATAGTGGAGATGAATGTCATTTCTATATTTGATTGGGTTTTCAAAACTTGTATTCTTTATTTTGTTTTAAAGAAATATTTATTTTAGTGTCTAAATATTTTTCAGAATCAGAGTAACTCGTTTGGAAATCATGCATAACAACTTGTGAAATTATAAAACTATGATTTAATTTAATACTTTATTTGTACAGAGGCAAAATAAGTATATATATAAATCTATAAAAAAATTAATGTAACCCCGAACTATACACAATTTTTGAAACCAACTCCTAAACTATTTTCTTATATTTAACCCCATAAAATACATAAAATTTTCTACGGTGCCCTCTTCTCCTCCCCGCCAACGGAATATTCCTATCAGGTCCGCCGGTGGGGAGGATGGGATGGGACTGTAGAAATTTTGTGTAGTTGAGGGGTTAAGTAGAAAAAAAATTAGTTTAGGGGCAATGTAGAAAATCGCGTATAGTTTGGGGGGTTTATTAATTTTTCCTCTATCTTTTAAATTTATAATCTTTTAAATTCAAATATATATTACCAATTCACATTTCATTTGTAGATAGGAATGCCACATGGATAATTATAAAGTAGACATGTGGAATTGGGAGAATGAGGAGTTGACACATATCAAAATTAATGAGGTGATGACATATGACAACTTTGTTTTCTCTTTTAGTATATATATATATGTATATATATATATATATATATGTATATATATATATATATGGACTGGTTCTTGTGAGACCATCTCCTGCGGTGAGACCGTAGGGACTGATCTGGACCGTTATAATAAATCAATAGATGTTTGAGATTAAAACATTAAAAATAATAGAATTATTTGAATAGTGACATACCAAGGGTAAAATCGACAATAACTATATTAATAAATATGGTAATTAGCGTGTAATATGCTACAAAATAGGGAGATATTATTTGACCATAATTTCTTCCTTAAAAAATGGCAATATCTATACTTATCTCATAAATCACGTTCTAATCAATGTGGTATATTTTTCATTAATTTTTTTTTAGAAAAAAAGTTTTCATTAATTATATATTAATTTGCGGGATAATTTCATTTTTCATACCCAATCTATACCCTAATTTCACTTTTGATACCCCTGTTTTCAACCTAATCAAGATTGGCACCTAATGTTCACAAAATTAATCATATTTGGTACCTTTCCGTTAACTCTCCGTTAACTCTAACATTTTAACCTGTTATAGCAGGTTTCTTTCTTAAAACAACCTTTCAATTTCAGTACCTAATGTTTTATGAATAATCTTTTCCAGTACCCACACTTTACTTCTGCTACAATAATGGAAATAGTCCATTACGACCATATCAGGCCCAACATGCTTCCGTAAAATTAATAGATCCCTTAAAATTCATACCTCTTTTGGCCAAACACCGCCGGGTTAAGTGGTTCGCAACGCCACCCGATCGGAAAATTATCGCCCCGGATCGTTTGACAAACGGCTCCTGTTCAACCTCACCCTCGGGGAAGATGATCGCAAGTTATCCGGCCCTTCAAAGACTCGGCCAAAGACAACCTTGGTTCGTTTCCTACTCCGGGCGTAAAAGTATTTCTTCAAAGGGATAGATCAATAGAACACTATGAACACATGTTGAACAAAAGCCTTTATTTTATTAAGAACTTAAAGAAAAATTTATTACATTAGTAATCTGCTTTTGGGAGGAGAAAACTTGTTTAGCCTCTCATTATTGAGGCTTGCACTCGAAAATCCATAAATTTAAAAACTAAACACTCAAACTTATTACAAATTTTCACTCAAATTTTATTGTAAGAAAACTAAGGAAATGTTCGATGTCCCTCGCCTTCCTTCAAATCCTCGCATTTTATAGAGGTAAGTCCAGGACTTCAAAGGCGGACTTCAAATCTTGATATATATGACGTCACTACTTACGTCATATCCACATTATTGCCTCGCCGGTGGTTTTCTTTTTCCGCGTGACTCGACCATGTGATGTTTGTCGGGAATCTTTTAAAAATTTGGTTTTCGTGGTCCCCGAGGATAACGCGTCTTGTGAGCGGGCCCTTATCCTTTCCGTTTGCATGATCTTGTCGGTCGGGTTTGGGTGGAATCCTTTCCCAAACTCGGGTTCCTTTTGTTCGGGGCATGCTTTGATCCGGTCGACCCAACGGCCAACATGCGCCATGTTACGAGAATTTCCGGTAAGTTTCTTTGCTTAGGAATCTTGTTTTCCCGAGAGAATTCTTCTTTTGGTCTCGAAGAGTTCTTCCGCAAACCCCGTGGTTGATCCAGTCATCGAATTCAAAAGGAAAGATCCATTCGCCGGACGGAAGAACTTGAATGGATATTTGACTTTGTCCATTTGATTAGACAAACCCAAAGACCCATGCTCGCCCGGTAGAAGCGTCTTGAGAAAATGCTCCTACTAACACCGGTCCTTCTTAGGTGAAGCATTTTGTCTTAATATATTTTAAAGCATTTCCATCCGGTCTTCTTAGCTTGATGAAATGAAAAGCTTCATTAAAGCCTTTCTTTCTTTTGGTTCGGGAGTCGCATTGATAAAATACGGTTCAAAATATCGCCACGGCCAAGTGTGGATTATGGCCCAGGTCTCGTAAATCGCTTCCCAATCCATTTCGGTAATTTTGAGATTTTCGGGAATCCTGGTGACACGGTATAGATTGAAGCTAAAGCTCCAAAAGTATACCATTCGTACTTCATTTGGATGACTTCCTGGTTTCATCCAAACTCGGGATACTTGCACGAGATATCAACCATTGTTTTCTCCGGGTTAATACCTTGTCTTGTAACTAGTTTCTCCCATTGCCTCGATATACCTGCATAGGAGAAATCTTAATCTCGTCAGTTTGAACCTTAGATTTGCACTGTCGTGGCCTAAGATTCAACTCTCCCTCTTTTACCCCCAGGAGGTCTTGGGTTGACTTGAAGACTCGGGTTGTGACAGGAGCTTCAACATTCGTCTGATTTGTACACCTCGGGGATGCATCACCGCAACACTTGTGATTATGGTACTTGAATCCATAACCTCCGGGTTAGAGCCCCGTACTCTCTCGGCCCCTTTTTGCACCGTAGGAGATGCGGCTGGAAGAGAGGCCCTTGCAGCGCTAAGAACAATTGTCCTTGAGCGAACGGCGGCATGCTCGTATTTGACTAGAAAACGGATTTCTGGGTCACTGTTGAAGTCGTCCGGCAACACGCATTGAGACATAACGTCCCAAAATCTCGTTCTAGACTCTCCAGGTTTTCCCCGAGATGTCTTACTCGTTTAAGGACCTCGTCGAACGCGCGTCCTTCCATCTCGTGTCAAGAAATCGCAAGAATATTTTCATGAGATTTTATAATGACAATATCATAATCATAATATTGACATTGACTTGCCATCTAAGTAATCGAGCCTTTTTCTCGGTTTTGATTCAATTTTGTTTTTGAAAAAGCCTCGACACTTGAATTATCAATTTTTAAAGTAAACTTTTAGCAAGTAAAAATAGATGCCATTTTTTAAAATCCTTTCGATTGCAAAGAATTCTTTCGTTAATATGCCACCGAGTTGCTTCACTAGGGGTGAATAAACCGGCTGCAAAGATATCTGCATGGCATTTCCTCGTTTGGTGTGACTTTCGTAGGCTACGCCGCTTGCCCACCAATCATCAGCGGCATCCGTGTGCGAACGAGTTCATCCTCGTATTGGGAATCGCAAGTTTTGGAAGCTTTTTACAAACTTCTTTAAGTTGCTTAATTCCTTCTTGATGTTCATCTTCCCATTTGAATACTGCATCTTTTTTAAGTAATGGGCTAAACACCTTCCTGTAGTATGCTAGATTGTTAATAAACATTCCAACAAAATTAACAACTCCCAGAAAACTCGAAGTCGCTTCTTGTCTTTCAATGTATCTGGAAATCCCTGTATTTTTTCCACAATATGATTCTGTAGAATAATTTCTGATTCATCGATTTCAATTCCGAGGAATTCAATCTGTCTTGTTGCAATTACCGCCTTCTTTTCCGAAAGCACTAATCCTTCTTTGTGACAAACATCTGAAAATATTTCCAAATGTTTGAGATGCTCCTTCATGTTCTTTGATGCGATTAGGATGTCGTCGATATACACGAACATGAAATCGAAATAATCTTTGAAAAGATTATCCATCTTTCTTTGATATATCTCGGGGTGCGTTAGCCAATCCCATAGGCATCACGTTCCAAATATAGTGTCCATGTGGTGTAGAGAAAAGTAAACTTCTTACTTTCTTCCTCCATCTTAATGCGGTAAAATCCGGACTTGCAATCGAACTTTGAGAATATCTTGGCCCCCTTTGATACTGATTAACCGGATGTTCTCTACTTGGGATATAGTATCCGTCGAACTCCAAAATGTTATTAATCCCTTTGTAATTAATAAAAGTCTTCGCTTTCCTCTTTTGATTTCTCCATGGTTTCGACTAAGAACCTCGGGTGATGTATGGAGAAACTCCTGGTGAAATTAACTTAAGGTCAAGATATTCCTTAAGTATCTTTCGCATATCCTCACGATCTTCCCGATTCATAAGGATTGGTTTGAATCTTACGAACTCGTACTCCTTTCCTGGTTTAACCTTTAAGGAAGCTTTAAGCTCGTTCTTATCCCACCAAGCCAAAGGATCTTCATTGTAATTCCTTTGGATCTCTTCTTGATATCCTCGAGTGATATTTGTTCCTCTATAGTTACATCACTTTGTGGATTCTCCATTAGACTCATCCATAATTCCGCAATGGCTTCCACGGAGTGACTCGTTCTTCTCCTTGTACTCTGAATGAATACAAGTTATTATCCCATATCTTGATCATACGGATGGAACCAAATTGTCTATAGGATAATAAAGATTCACCAAATTTCCTTCGATCCGCCATTTTTGGATTGCGAAGTTTGGCTTCATCACCACGCTTGCTGCGAAAATTAATGGGCATTTTTACGTAAAATGCTTCATGATCTCGGACAATAATCTTATGATCACATAAGGTTGTGAAAATAAGTCTTCTCGTCTCGTTCTCGTGTGTGAACCGCTTGAATGTTTGAAGGAAATTGTTTCCCACAAAATATCTCGCACTGTATCATGGAAATATATTGGTGGCGTTTTCACTTTGTACCATGGGGTACCGCTGCGCCTCCGATCATGATTTCTCGCTTGCTTAATTCCCCTGTTAAGGATAAGAATCCTTTTAGAGAAATCTCTTCGCAATAGGGTAAATCTTCTCCAATTTCTTTAGGAAAAACATCCAAACTTTGCGGTACATATTCCGGCACTGAATCAATATAGACAATGAAATATTCGCCTTGTATTGACATATAACATTCCAATAGAAATGTATATGGAGAATGGACTAGTGGTCATCTAATTCGTATCTTTTATTAGCCACTTGTGAACTCCATTCCGTCTTGTAATCTTTCCCAAGGTTTATGCTCCTCAAGAAATTCAATTCCTATTAATTGTTCAGGACTTTCCCGCAACTCTGTGATAGTAAGCTCAATTTCTCCTATCTTGGGCTTCCTTGATACCTTCCAACGATTGGTTGTTGGAGATAATATAGAACATCACAAGGAAAAATGTTATCCTTTTGAGTGATGTCGAATATTACTTCAACCTCTCGCCATCTTACGGACATTTCGGCTCTCTGCTTTGTTTTAAAAACATCGGGGATGCTATTTGAATCGACTTGGTCTCCTTTCTTCCCAACGGCTGCTACTCACCATTCTGTCTTTTTGGAAAGACATCCTTCTAGGCTCAACTCGAGACTCAGGCTTTTGTTGAAGATGGTTGATCTTGAATTATCATATCAATCTCCTTAATAGTTGGAGATTCAATGATTTCAGTAACACCACCCTGGCAAAGTCCTCAAAGATTCTTGGGACTTCAATAAATTCCTTTCTCAAGAATACTTGAATGATGGGTATTCGAGAGAGCATAGGAAATCTTGTATGTGATCGAGTAAGGCTTTCCTTCTTTCATCAAATCGATTCTTTTGAAATCTTGATGAAGGGTTAGGACTCTCAAGTCTCGATCTCCCAAATTGTATGCAATTCTAGGATAGACATTAAATGCCAATTTCCGCATACAAATTTTCAGAATCGCTCAAGGCATGAATCCTTGAGATGCGAGATTCGCTTGTCAAAGACAACAATATTAAGAGCGAATCTATTCCTTTTTGAATGTTGCTTTGATACCATTTTCGGGCCCAAAATTAAAGAGTTGGAGATCTTGAAAAGATCAGTCCTTTGAATAAAAATTGAAATATCTAGGGACCAAATTTGATAAACCAGTAAACATAGGGTACCAAAAATGATACATTCGAAAGTTTGGAAAACCTTCTACAACCAGTCAACCGGTCAGTTTTAACGGTTATTTAATGGCAGGTATCCGAATCGATTAAAACCCAAAACGTTGGGTACTAAAACTGATTAAACTGAAACCTTGGGATCAAAACTGAAAACTAGGTATAATTGAGGTACTAAAACTGAAAATAACCCTTAATTTGCTTATAAAATAAATGCCAGGAGCTTCATGAATAACACTATATTGAGTATTGTTTAATATGATATTTTGCATAAATAGAGCGTATGCAATGTATATATAGTTTTTTTTTACTGTTTAACCAACTATGCGTCTGCTCATAGATATATATGCATAAAAAATTGGTTAGATTTGTGTGTTGTATATATAACTTATTTTCATGTTCGAAATTTATTGGTTAGATTAGTGTGTTTGTTTAATCAATCATACGTCTCTCAATCAATATATATGCAAAATTCTGTATCTGTTTATATGTTAAAATTGTACAAAAGTTTGTAATATGCATCACTATTTTACGCATCACTAATTTAACTTATGCATCAACAATTACCTATTTATGCATCACTAATTTAACTTATTACATAGCCAAAAACCTGTCTCACTAATTTAACTTATGCATCAATAATTACCTATTTATACAACAACAATTACCTATTTATGCATACCTAATTTAACTTATTACATAGCAAAAAAATGCATTATTAATTTAACTTATGCAACAACAACTACTTATTTATGCACGAAATGACCATTATATAAGCAGACAGAAAAAACCAGAGCCATTCAATACTAAATAAGTGTCTTTCAAAATTATATTAAATAAAAAACGGGCAATGCCAAACATCAACTAGATGTGTTGCATTAGTACCAAAACCAACCAACAAAATAAAAAACATCAACCCATTCAACTTTATCGGGAAAAAAAAGGAATTTAGTCCAACAAATTCAAGTTCCAAATCCAAAAATATAAAATTCCAACTACACAATATTCTTCCCAGTCAGAAACTTCCTTGCCAACCTAACATGTCCATGCTTTTGGATAACTCAACCCATTTGATCACATCCCTTGAAGTCGAAAATTGCGAAGAAAAAATCGGATCTGTAAATCACCATAAAGTAAAGAAAAATAGAAATTAAAAGCCTTCTTCAACATCATATTATATTTAAATATGCAACATGAAATTTCTATGTATATATGAATTAGATGTAAATATGCTACGAATTACATGTAAATATGCTACAAATTAGACTAAAATATGTTATATGACTACCAAAAAAATACATTACAAAAATGATGCCCCTGCCACTTTCCATGCAACTTATGCAGTATAACCTACTTAACTATGTAGGAAACTATACCTAACTATGCAATAAAAAACATAACATTGCAATATAATAAAGCTAAATATGCGGTATAAGAGAGATAACTATGCAATGTCAGTAAGCTAACTATACAATAAAAATGAACTAATTAAGCATTACGTCCCTGTTATAATTGAGCTTATTATGTGTTGACTGTAAACTTAGTATGCATTATATCTTATTTAAATATGCAACAAAATACATCTAAATATGTAACAAGATAAAAATAATTATCAGTTTAATAAAGCGAAATATGTGGTATAAGAGAGATAACTATTGCAATGTCAATAAGCTAACTATACAGTAGAAGAAGCTAAATATGCAATATAATTAAACTAATTATACAGTACTAATTATCGAACTATGAATTATAATATAACTAAATGTGTAGTATAATATAACTAATTACGCAATACATATAATAAACATGCATTATAATCAATTTGATATTTTTTCCTCACCCTCCCTTCCGTTTTATGCCTTTCACCTCATCTTCTAAAAAAACAACACATTTAACTTATACTACATTCTCAAAAACACATTGAACAACTAACTCCATCTCCCTAAAAAAAGTGGACTGAGTTCGATTCCCTTCCCCCATTACAAATGAATGACCCTAAAATCAGTAACTCTAGTATGCAGTATTTTAATTCATTTACGATATGATCGTGGAATTGGATTTGCAGTGCATATGAATTATTTACGCACCATCGACATCGATATAAAAAAATAACACTGTTTTGAATATAATTACCTTGTTCATTGTCCTTTGTGACGAATGCTTTTGCAACATTACACATGATTGTATTTTTGTAAAACTTGTTCCAGGTAGGGTACGTCGGGTTTAATGGCGTTGCAATTTGTAGGTCCCAAGGGGTGTGAGTGTAAGGTTTAGAAGGGGGGTTGAATAAACCTTACCAACTTTTCGATTTAGTCTTTTTTAAAATAGTTCAGAGTTAATTTTTCTGACTAAGTCTTTGATGGACAACTAAGTTAGTTAAGCAGGCAGAGTTAGCCACTCAACAGACTTGAAATTTGTTGATAGAATAACTTAGCTGCTTAGACTAATACTTAACTCGACTGTGATATGTTTTCAGCGGAAGACTTAACACCCTTGAATTTGGTTTAGGTTTGATTTAACACTTGGTTTTAGCACTATGTTAATTATCAGTTGGATAGCAAATTTATCAGCAGATAATAAATAATATGCAGAATTGAAGTGCTGAAATGTAAATGACACAATAAATTTTTATAGAGGTTCGAAGATGGGGTAATTCTTATAATCCTCTCTTCTCCAACTCCTGGAGGAATCCACTAAGTATTGATCGGTGTACAAAGTGGTTATCGGTTTAGATGCAAGTCTTGATCACACACGGTGACTTGATCCTTTGGGACTCGGTCCGGAGATGCCTTGGTCACACACCGGTGGCTTCTCGCGTGCGACTCAACTTCTTCACAGGGCGGCTTTGCTTGCTACTACTGACTCACTTGCTCAAGCTTCTTGGATTTGATCACGAATCCCTCCAATAACTTGAGTCTAGTTCGACCTTGAACCTTTCTACAATCCTTCGTGGAATGTAGACCCCTTTGATTCTTCAAATGTTTCCTCTTCAACTGATTGAAGTCGTCTTTCCTTCACATGTTAGTGTTGGATTGATTTCCTTCGAAGTTTTGGCTTGAGGATTAAGCTTGAATGATTTGAGAATATTTTTCTGGTTACGGTTCGAATAAAAGCTTGAATGCTTGTAGTTTAGGTATGCAAGGTAACCTCTTCTCAAAGTAATTCCTCAGCCTTTTATAGCGTTCTTTTGAAAATCTGCCCGTTGAAGAGATAGACTAATTTTCAAAAGACACTTGTGGTCGTTGGCTTGTCTTGTTGCAATCCTTGAAATTGACATTTCCTCGTATTGAATGAACCTTCAGCTTTTCAGAGTTTTGACACAGGTGCATTGCTTCCCATTGGTTTATTCCTTTTGCACGCCTCTGGGACTGAGCACTTTAAGAAAGGCAGCATGGAAATATTACTTTTTTAAGTAACTTTCTTGACTTCTGTCAATGGATCCTTTTCAGTTGTCTTGACTTGACTGCAGTTCCTTAACTTCCCCAGGTGACTTCGAGTCAGCTCTTAATCATTGAATAACTCATCTGTCACTTCAACTTGAGACTTGGCTATCTTGAGTTGACTTGACTGACACTTCACACACAAGTGCATCTCGGTGATACTTCTCGGTCGAGTTCCTGTCTTCTCTTTCTTGCCACACTCAACTGCCTCACAGTGGAGTCTTCATTTTAGTCTCCAGTTGACTTCTTGCATATTCAGACATAGCTGACTTAACTTAGCTCGTACAACCCTATCTATTACAATGCAAATTACAAGGAAAATGGGGTGCCAACTTTCTAGTCTAAGTTTTACATGGCATTCATAAAAATCTAAAAATTAATTTCCCAACAATTTCCCCCTTTTTGATGATGCCAAAACTTAAAACATACATTCAAAAAGTAAATAGCAAAGATACATATAGACAATGTAGAAACATAGAATGTATGCATAGAATCGATCTTTTATTGATCATAACATTCTTGTTCTTTACACAGCTGTTTACAAAGTGTATCAGAGCACAGAGCAATCATAGTGTTCTATATCTACGCAAGTATATTACACAATTTTATTCAATGTACAGAAGACTTACATACATATGCATTTACAACAGTAAAATACATGAAGGGGTGGACAACAACCCTTCATCTCCTTCGCTGCCTCCTTCTTTCTTCTTCATCTCTTTCGTCCTCTGCTCTCTTTCTCTCTTCTTCAGCTGCCTTCTTTTTCTCATAGGCTCTTTTGGCGCATCATCTTTTCTTTTCCTTTCTTTCTTGATGCTCTTCCCACATCTCATCCTCGCTTTCTCATTTTCTTCTTCTAGCCTTTTTACATATTCAAAGATTTTTCTGGCCACTTCCATATTGGCTACTACGTCATATCAAACCAATAGATCCCTCCTTTCTTCCCCTCGGATCTATGTATTCGATATTTTTGGGTAGAGGTCTCAGTGCAAACCTTTCTTCCATCGCTTCTTCCTCTACCTACGGGCGTGTATTGTCTTGGGGCCTTCTTCTTCCAATTGAGTGACCGAGAGTGACAAAGAAACAAAGTAGCGCCGAGTCTGTCTGCTGCTGTCGGCTTCTTCTTCGCATAGCTTGAGGCTTTTTTTCCCAATACAAGTCCGGGCTTGGGCCATGGACACGTTCTCGAAGTATCCCTCGGATTCGAGCGTTTTGAATTCATCAAGCGATCTCGGCTCGGTTCCGATGTCCGAAATGGCATCGGTGTCTGCTGTTGGAATGCCTCCATATTGTTTTAGTATGTTCATCGCACGAGCATCCATTTTTCTTTCAACCTCATTCATCTCTCGCTTCTACAATTTTCCTCTTTTCGGTCATGGGCACAACTGTAGTGTTGGAGCGCAGTCGAGTCATTGGAAGTTTCTTGATTATGTCGATTGTGACAAGTCCTTGTTGAGGGGTTCTAGCAACCATTAAGGTCATGTCTTTCGAACCTTCCCCCTCAACGGATTTTCCCTTTTCCTTCCTCTCGATCCTCGGTTGTCTTCTTCTTCACATCGCTTTTCTTCTCACTTGAGACCCTTCCAACTTATTCTTTTGGTATTCCTCTTCCCTTTTTGGCATCATCAAAGGAGAGAGGAACCCCGAGAATAGGCCGGCCCAAACATGAAGTCTAGGCGCGATAGTCGGGAGTTCGTTTGGATTCTCACTGCGGAGTATCGCACGGAATTCTCGAGCGGGTGGCTTTGGACTCGGCGCCACGATTTCATTTCGACCATAAGCAAACCGAATTTGTTATTCATGTTTTCCTCGACACGCTGAAGTTCTTTCTGTGAAATTCTTGCAGTAGATTCCATCTCGGTGTTGTGGGAGGCATGGATTCTATCAATGTTTTCTTGCATCCTCATCTTCATATCGGCATTATCAATGCTCTAGATCAACATCTTATTGTACAATGCCTTAAAGTATCGAACCTGTTCCACACGCATTGTTTTTCTTTGTTGCCACCATTGTCGGATCGACTATTATCCCACGCAGACGACCGTAAGATTAGCATCTCTCGTTATCCGGTCTCATGTCGGTGAGGAGGTGCCTTTCCATCTTTTCAATTTCTCAAAAATCGCCTTGAAGACTTCTCTAACCTCACTGTCACCACCGTCTCGGTGGAGGCCAAGCGACATCAAAGTCAAAATCTGCTGGAACGATGGTATCTATGGGAAGAACTGGGTCAGGTTTGTGGTAGCGCTCCTGGTCTTTAGCGGATTCTTCATCGAGATCAGGCAGCTCTAGTGAGAAGGGAAATGTTTCTTCAAATGCATCATCACAGACATAGGGAATCTGTTCAATAATGACTTGTTGCCGTGATGTGCCGGTTAGTCGGTCTGCTGCAGGCTTTGGGAGCTGCTTTGATTGGTATGTTTTCTTGATTGGGGTCTGTTGTGGTATGGACCCAGCTGGCTGAGCCTCAACTATCTCAACAGTTTTGTCGGTCTCAGCTGATTTTTCCATTTGAGTTGTCTGGTCCTCGGCCGTATCAGTGACGTCATCGGAAGATGATAAGATTTGAAGAGGTGGCTCATCATCGAAGTTGAATGTCTGACGAGTAGCCTTAAGGTCTGACTTACTCGTGCTTGGGAGAACATCCTCAGCTGAGTCTTTTGGATTTGCATTGGGGGATGACTCAGCTTCATCTTCACCTTCAGATCCCAGAAAAGTTACGTCTGGGTTGTCTTGGGAATCATGAAGAGCGCTTATCTCCTTCTCAGATGCATCGATGATATAGGAGGGATGTTATGTGTTTCTGCCTCTTTACCTCGGGAAGTCTCAACCTCCCGTAGGCCTTCACTACCTCCCGCAATCTCAACTGCAGCGAGGCCTTGGAAAATCCCTTCGACAGTCTCAGCTGTCTTAGGGTCTTCAGAGGTGGCATCCACTAGAGTCTCAACTCCATGGATTGCACTTTCATTGCCCAGAGTGTTAACTCCCGGGGCAGATCCATCGTGTGCCTCGACTGCACCAGCAGCGTCATTGGCCTGCAGAGCAGTTGGCACTTCAGCTGAGACAGTCTCAACTGTTTGAGCCTCGTCAGTGACAACTTGTTGTGTATCTGTGTGTTTTTCCTTCTCCACTTCGCCTCCTAGATTCGTTGTGGAGTCAGCTGCAGCATCCTCTGACCTAGCTACAGTGGAGGAGTTTCCCCTCGGCACACCGGTGAGTGACTTGGATGGGGTCACTCTTCTCCGGACTCATTTGTTTCCTTTGAGTATTCAGTAGTTGGGGCGGTGTGGTAAGACACCTTCGCATAGGGGTTGGCTCGACCGGGGTCCCCACGTTCCCAGTTTCATTGCCAGTTCCCTTAATGCCTTCATCAGAGTGAGCTAGGGAAGTGGTCGCAACAACAACAGTGGCAATCTGCTGCACCACTTCCATAGGGTCAATTTCCAGCTGTGATTTGGAAGACTCTCCTGGTCCTTCCATCAGCCGTTGCTCATGTAAGATCCTGGATTCCTGCATGGCTTGCTGCATCTCTAATTCTTCTGATGCAGCAGCAGGGTCCAGATCCTCATCACTTCCGGAAAGGACATCGAATAGAGGATGAGAGTGATCAGTGGTCCCAGTGAAAGGACAAATGTTGGCCTTCTCGCGTGCCTCAACTTCTTCTGCCAACCATTCATTCTCCTTCTCTTTAAAGATAGTTAAAATATCCAAACAGTTCTCTTTATCAAGCGCTTGGACCACTGTTGTCAATCCAAGGAAATTCATCAGTTCCTCTTCTTCTTCAATGAATTCTGGTCTTTGGAACTGTTCCCTTGAGCGACTCAGCTTCCACTTTCTCCATTCGCGCAGATGATTTTGGATATCTGGATATGGTGGAGATAGTATCATCAAATCACCATCGTTATCCTCTTGTTGTCCTTCATTCTCAGGGATTGAGGGTAATGAGACTTTCTTCGCTCAATGCCTCAAAGCATCTGCCGCAGGGACACAACCCTGTCGGACAGGTGAAATAACTTTCTCACCGCTTCTTGCTCCTCAAATTGCTCATTTACAACTGGGTCTTGATTTGCCTCTGTGATCGGCCTCAAGACTTGGTCTGTTTCATCTATGATTTCGGAGACTCTACTTCTCCTCGGCGATCTCGGAGTATCTTTTCCGGTGAGTGGGGAGACTCGGTTGTCTTCTCAAGCTCGAGAGAGCTTGAAATTCTTCTCCTTTTGGTTTGCACCATAGGAATTTACGGTTTAGATTCGGTTTCATCTCGAGTCTGCAAGCGGGGGTGCTACCTTCTTCTTCGAGGAGAGCTGGGTTTCTCGGCTTATCGTCCTCTTTTCTTGATAACTGGAGAAGGCATTTGGGATTCTTCTCCATCGGCTGCGCAGCGGGGAGACACGGCTGCAGCGGGTGTTTCAGTGCAGGGCGGGTGTAGTTTTCTTTTTCTTTGCTACGGGAACATGGTCTTTCTTTGCAATTGCAGGGCACATTCTTCTTGGGAGGGGATGAGACAATTTGTTTTTCAGGGTCGGTGATTCCCCCTCACTTGTGTCCTCCCTCTTGGCATAAGCTCTCTTACGTGCTCCCGAGAGATTTGATCAAAACATCTTTTTGTTAACATGGAACGCCTTTCCATGCCGGGAGGAACACCTTTCACCTCCATCAACCGCCAATAACCAGGCCATACCCCGAGGATCCTCCGAAGGAACCATCGCCCTTGAAGGACTTGTTCCCAACATTTTGCGAGTCTCTTTGTGAAGACGAGTTCGCCGAGTTGATTTTCTTTTCTTCCATGATAGCAACCATGACGATCACTTGGTTTTGGATAGTGGTTATGGCTTCCAAACTTCATGTCTCGCATTTCGCGATGATATCCATCGCCTTGTGGTAATCGTCCTTGACAGCTTTGTCGGTTGTGTAAACCACCTTAGAAGACACATTCCGGTCTGGCCACTTCCTTCCACGCAGTAGCCAGGTTTACATCAGCCTCATAGATCTCTGACACTCCTTTCGCCGGTAGCAAACAGTGTTCTGCCAAATCCTTGGCAGTGATTGTGAATTCTTTCCCATGAACGGAGGACTTCATGCCCTCATCGTGAACTTCAACGTTCACATAGAACTGCACGACCTCCTCCACGTAGGTCATCTGAAACTCCATTGTGAGAAAGGGTTTCAGTCCAGACTTCTCCACCTTCTCAGCTATCTTCTTCAAAAGGGTTTCATCGGACCCCTATTTAATCATTCCTTCAAAATCCACGGTAGAACCAGTGTGGATTTGTTTTTCCAACTTAACAAAATCGTAAGTAGAGGCCATTTATTGATGTTTTACCGAATGAAACTTTGAAAATATGCTTTGAAAATCTGTAGGGTTTCGAGAGAAAAATTTCTTTCTTTGCTTTTGAGAGAGATGAACATTTTGTGTAAAGTGAGAGAAAGACGGACGAAATGGTATATGTATGGGTTATGAAAGGACGTGCGGATGGATTTTGAAATTTGATCGAGATCAACGGCTCAGATTTTGCACGCCAATTAACATTTAATTCCTCGCATTTAATGTGGCAGCATTTATATCCAATCATAAGCTTGGTATGCAACTTTTGACTGTACACGTCATAATTATGTTGACGTCATTCTTAAAAACATTCCCGCTTAGTAAAAGCAACTGCATTTTTGTCACTTTGCTCACAAATAACTCAGCTTATTTCATAGATGATTCAACTCTTCTTCTCTCTATTTACATAGCGACTCAGCAGTCAGCTAACTTCGGTACAACTGACTTTTCGATATGGCTGATTCACTTAGCTGTTTCAAGAGCTCCGCTCTTTTTCCATCTTTTCACGTTCCATCTCTTTTCCTTGAGTCTTCTGAGTGTCAACTCAGCTCAATTAACACTAATTCATACTTGAGTTCTTCAAATCTTGATTCACACAATGGTTTTGTGAATATATCAGCTAACTGCTTATCAGTTGAGATGTATTCCAAGATGATGTCCTTCTTTTCAACATGGTCTCTTATGAAATGATATCAGACATCAATGTGCTTTGTTCTCGAATGCAACACAAGATTTTGTGTAATTGCAATGGCACTTGTGTTATCACACATAATTAGAATTTCCTTTTTTTCAATTTCATAATCTCTCAGCTGCTGTCTCATCCATAAGACTTGGGCACAACAAGTTTGCCCGCATCTATGTACTGTTTGTGGATGTGGCTATTGAATTTTGTTTCTTGCTAAACCAGAAATTAGCCTATTTCCAAGCATTTGACATGTACCTAAAAGTACTCTTCTTCCTGTCAACTCTACATCCAAAGATAGTCGAGTCCGAGTAACCAATTAGCTTGAATCCTCATTCTTTTGGATACCATAAGCCAACTTCTTGGCTTCCTTCAAGTATCTCAAGATTCTCTTGGCTGATCATGTGGCTTTCTTTTGGAGCAGATTGGAATCTTGCACATACACCTACCGCAAATGTGATGTCCGCCTACTTCTTTTTGTGAGATAGAGCAGTTGATCCAATAAGTGCTCAGATCCGGTTTGATCCACAGGCTTGCCATCCGCATCCATGTCCATTTTGGTGATGTATTCATTGGTATTTTCACGAGAAGACTTCTCTTCCATACCAAATTTCTTCATTAAATCTCTGGTGTACTTTGTCTGACTTATGAAGGTGCCATCCTTCAGCTGTTTTACTTGAAGTCCTAGGAAGAATGTCAGCTCTCCCATCATACTCATTTCAAATTTGCTTTGCATGAGGTTTGAGAATTTATCACACAGCTCTTTGTTTGTGGATCCAAAAATGATGTCATCCACATATATTTGAACTAGCAGTATGCTCTTCCCATCTTGAATTCTGAAGAGTGTTCTGTCTACTTTGCTTTTTGTGAATCCATTCTCAGTCAGGAATTGTGATAATGTATCATACCATGCTCTTGGTGCCTGCTTCAGTTCATATAGAGCTTTCTTGAGTTTGTACACCTTATCTCCAAGACTCTTCTGCTCAAATCCTGGAGGTTGTTCTACATATACTTCTTCTTCCAACAATCCATTTAGGAATGCACTTTTCACATCAATTTGATATACAATGAAGTTCTTGTGAGCAGCATAGGCAAGAAACATTCTTATTGCTTCTAATCTTGCAACAGGAGCAAATGTTTCATCAAAATCTATCCCTTCTTCTTGGCAGTACCCTTTGGCTACCAATCTTGCTTTGTTTCTTACCACTGAACCTTCCTCATTCATATTGTTTTTGAACACCCATTTTGTGCCAATAACATTTTGATGGGTTGGTCTTTGAACTAATTCCCACACTTTGTTCCTTTCAAATTGATTCAGCTCTTCTTGCATGGCTTGAATCCAATGTGTGTCATCCAATGCTTGTGACACATCTTTTGGCTCTATTTGAGAAATAAAACAAGTAAACATTGCTTCTTGTTGAGCTCTGGATCTGGTTCTTACACATTCCCTTACATCTCCAATGACTAGTTCTGGTGGATGGTTTCTCAGCCATCTTACATCAGGTTGGAGTAAGTTAGCTGGATTCAATCATCTTGCAGCTGTGTTATTTTGATCAGATCTCTCATCATCACTTAGCTGCGAATTTTCCAGCTGTCTTTGAGATTCAGCTATCTCATCTTCATCTGGGTTTATAACTCCAGTTTTAGCTTCTACATAGGGACTCTTCTGCATGGTTGGCTGATTCAGCTTGTCAGCTGACTCTTCAATGTCTTTTCCATTTACATTGGGTTCGTCAAACACCACATGGATGGACTCTTCTGTAACCATTGTCCTTTTGTTGAGCACTCTATAGGCTTTGCTTTCAGCTGAGTATCCCAAGAAGATACCTTCATCAGCTTTAGCATCAAAAGCCTTTAAATTGTCTTTGCCATTATTATGGATGAAGCATTTACATCCAAATATTCTAAAGTACGCAACATTTGGCTTTCTCCCTGTCCAAATCTCATAGGGAGTCTTTGTCAGCTGTCTGTTTATCATGCATCTGTTTTGAGTATAGCATGTTGTGTTTATTGCTTCACCAGAAATATTTTAGCGACCTGTTGACTAACATAGTCTTTTCCGCTTGAGAGTTCTTCCTTCTTTCGCAACTCCATTCTGCTGTGGAGTCCTTGCTGCAGATAGTTCATGAGCAATACCATTTTCAACACAATACTGAGTTATTATCCCATTGACAAACTCAGTTCTTCTGTCAGATCTAATCTTTATAATGGTTTGACTCTTCTCATTTTGAATTCTTTTCATCAGTTGTGGTAGCTTTTGCAAGGTTTCTTTCTTCTTACACATGAAAATTGTCCATGTATATCTTGAATAATCATCTACTACCACCAATGTGTATTTCTTTCCACTTATGCTAGCTGGCTCAACTGGACCAAATAGATCCATATGTAACAGGTGCAATATTCTTGTTGAAGATGGACATGACTTTTCTTTGAATGATGATTTGATCTGCTTTCCCATCTGGCATGCATCACATACACTTTCCTTCTTGTACATTGAGTTTGGGAGTCCTTCTACAAGATTGCTTCTTGCAAGCTTGTTAATTGTTTTGAAATTCAGGTGACTCAGCTTTTTGTGCCACAACCAACTTGATTCAGCTGTGCTCTTTGCTAGTAGACAAGTGCTTGGTGTTGCAGTTGACCAATCTACCACATACATATTCTTTTGTCTGCATCCTTGCAACACTACTTCATTGGATTCAATGTCTTTGATTTGGCATATGCCCACGTTGAATCCAACATTATAGCCCTTGTCACAGAGTTGGCTGATACTTAGCAGATTGAAGTTGAGTCCTTCAACATATGCAACATCTGTGATTTCTAGTCCATTTTTCTTGATGGATCCAGTGCCTCTTATCTCCCATGGAGCTTCATTTCCTCCAAATATGATTTTTGCGCCTCTAACCTCCTTGAATTTTGATAGATTTTTCTTGTTTCCTGTCATATGTCTGGAACAACCACAATCCATGTACCAGGTTCCTTGGCACTCAGCTGTTCCTTGAACCTGCAATCAAGGAAATTAGGTTTTAGGTATCCATACTTGTGTGGGTCCTGAGGGGTTAGTATTGTAAGATGATCCAACCAACCTATAGCTAAATGATTTGACTCTAAGAGGTTGCCATCTATCTGTGCCATAATCATAATTTACTTTGGCAAATTGCTTGGTGGTTTTAGGTTCATACATCTGTCTCTTCTGTCTGTATGTCTGTGTGTGTGTGTTTTAGCAATTTCCTTCTTTGGGTAGTTGTGATATCTCTATGTGTAGTGCTTGGGTGCATATGTGTGCTGATGATAGCTCTTTTCCTTTGGAATGGCCTTAGCTGAGTTATAGGCCTTTGCCATCTAGGCATGTATTCCATAGATCTTTGCTGATTTTTCATATTGTACCAATCAGCTTGGCTTAGGTAGTTTCTACCATCCCATCATATGTGTTCCTTTTATAGAAATTCTGGGGCTTTTGGTAGTTCTGTTTCTTCTTTAGAGAATACTTCCTGTTTGGAGTTTTTTGAGGAACTCTGTTTGGATTTCTTCTCAGTGTCCTCTCAAAGACACTCAAAACTCTCTTTGGATTTCTTCTCACTGTCCTCTCAAAGACACTCAATCGGTCTTTGTTTTCCTTTTTATTTATATCCAAGGCCAGTTTGTTTGTGATTGTGTTTTGGAATGAATGTGTGTGCAACATTTGGTGTCTTGATTTTTTGATCATTACCTGAAGATCATTTTCCCAAGATCACTCTGGGAGTTTGACTATGGACAAAGGAATTTAATCCTATGCCTGTCTTATCTCCACATTCTTTTTGGCTCATGATAAGATCATCCAAAGATTTAGATGCCTTAGTGAATGAGGCAATCACATTTTTGAGGTCATTTTCCCTCTTTTCTATAGCAGCTATCTCTGCTATTAACTTAGCATTTTCAGCCTTTAGTTCTTTTGATGGCTCAAAAGCTACTCTAGAAAACCTTAGGCAAGTGCACTTATCGTTTTGTAGTGTAGATTATTGAGTACCGAGTGTCATTCCCACGAGGATGTAAGTACTAATAATTACCGTCTTTTTGTTATCTAATCTAGCAATTTTCAGAGTTTTGTTTGTTAAAATGGAAAATGAAAAATAGAGAATTTAAAATAATTGCAACTTACAATAAATCAAATTAAAGTAGATTGTAGAATGAAAAATCAAGAGATAGAAATGTGTTGAATGTAAATCCCTCTAGAATGTTTTTGTGATTCAACCAGATAAAAATACAACCATAAGCCCTTAAGAAAAAACAACCTCTTTTAATAAAATCTCATGTTATGTGGACCGTAGAAATTCCCGATTTAAGTTAAACCCTTTTTCAAGGCGAAAAACTCCTAATCTCAAGTTGATTAACTGAAATTTCTTTCTAGTTAAAACCCCCAAAATTGCATTATAACGATTTATGGATTCCCATATTAGGTTTGACCCTAATTCAGAAGATTTATGTCGTCCTATATCTAGGATTGCGTGCAACTCTTTTCACTTATATAGGTTCTTTCCCACCATAAATCTCTCGATTACCCGATGAGGAATAGATATCAAATTAATATACCGGAAATATCAACTTGAATGAAGTAAACATGATATAAGTGAATCACACAAGACATGAGAATTTTATTAAAAAACATACAAACCTTAATCACAAATCCATTCTAGAGTTCATTACATTCAAACACTAGTAGTTTAACTACTCATGATTTTGACAAAAGAATAAATTACACAAGAAGATTTAAGTGTTCTAGACATGGTGTACTTATCTTTCTCAAAATCTCAATGACTTCTTCCTTGATAGATGATGTTGATCCAAACCTTCTTCTCCAATGTTGCTACAAGCTTACTCCTCCAAGACCTCTTAATCCCAATTCCACTCAAAATGTTGGACACAATGAATATTTTCTAAGTGCCTATGATGAATACACAATGAATCTCTATATGAATGAATATTACATGAATGAATTTCCCAACTCCAAACTCTTGGCTTTTATAGGGCACCATCTTTGTGAAAGACCATATTAACAAATGTTCCATTTCCATGCTTGTTATTTGAATCATTGTGTGCACATTCATGGTTGAGTTGGTTGAATCATTGTACTCACATGATAATATTCCACTTCCATTGGTTGAGTTGGTTGAATCATTGTGTCCACATGACAATTGAGGGGATAATGGAGTTTTGGTGCAGCAAGATGAGGTGTAAAAGTTGCTTAAAGGTTGTCAAAAGGCAAAAGTCTCCATTATTTCCGCCAAAAGAAGAAAATATTTTGAGCTGGAGAGAAAACACGGCCGTGCCTAAAAAGCACAGTCTGGCCGTGTTTATAAACACGGCCTGACCGTGTTTTCTTCGCAAAAATGGGATTTTCTGGTAGGGTGTGCTTTTAAACACGGTTTGGGCGTGTTTTGATGATTTGCATGTGAAACACGGCCGTGCTTTTTAAGCACGGCCAGGGTGTGTTTTTCTGTTTTTCTTGTTTTTCTTCCTTTTGAAGCATGGCCATGCTTCCCAACACACTAGGGGTGTGTTCTGCACGAGATTGAGTCTTCTTGCCTTCTTTTAGACTTTGTTTTTGTTCGTATTCTCATGTCTTGTGTGATTCACTTATATCATGTTTACTTCATTCAAGTTGATATTTCCGGTATATTAATTTGATATCTATTCCTCATCGGGTAATCGAGAGATTTATGGTGGGAAAGAACCTATATAAGTGAAAAGAGTTGCATGCAATCCTAGATATAGGACGACATAAATATTCTGCAAAGAGACTAAATCCTAGATATAGGACGACATAAATGTTGGGGACTCCTTTGATCTTTGTCTTGCAAATCTTAAAAAAGTCCTCATTCGTTGCGAAGAGACTAACCTGGTTCTTAATTGGCAAAAATGTCAGTTCATGGTACAAGAAGGTATTGTTTTGGGACATAAAATTTCTTGCAGGGGCATTGAAGTTGACAAGGCGAAGGTTGAGACAATTTTCAAATTGCCTCCTCCCACCACGGTGAAAGCAATCCGAAGCTTTTTGGGGCACGCCGGGTTCTATAGGCGATTCATCAAAGATTTTTCAAAAATTGCCCGACCACTCACTCGCCTCTTGGAGAAGGATGCGGTCTTTCATATCAATGATGAATGCCTTCAAGCATTCAATACTTTGAAAGAAAAACTCACCACTTCTCCCATCATGGTAGCTCCGGATTGGTCTCAACCATTCGAACTCATGTGTGATGCCAGCGATTATGCGGTAGGTGCGGTGCTTGGGCAACGAAAAGATAAGCATTTCCGACCAATTTACTACGCAAGTAAAACTCTGAATCCCGCTCAGTCAAATTATACAACTACATAAAAAGAGTTACTTGCAGTAGTTTTCGCCTTTGACAAATTTCGCTCATATTTGATCCTATCAAAAGTCATTGTCTATACGGATCACTCTGCCTTACGTTATTTGCTTGACAAAAATGATGCAAAACCACGACTAATTCGATGGGTACTCTTACTCCAAGAATTCGATGTGGAGATCAAAGATAAACGGGGTGCCGAAAATCTTGCCGCCGATCACCTGTCAAGGCTTGAGCACTCCGACACCAACAAGCAACACAAAGGACATATCAACGATTCTTTCCCGGATGAGCAACTCTTTGCTTTGACTCAATTTCAATTGATAATCCTTGGTTTGCAGATTTTGCTAATTATCTTGCAGGAAAAGTTCTACCGAAAGGGCTGAC
Organism: Rehmannia glutinosa; assembly: GCA_016081115.2. NCBI lineage: Eukaryota > Viridiplantae > Streptophyta > Magnoliopsida > Lamiales > Orobanchaceae > Rehmannia > Rehmannia glutinosa. The sequence goes on from JABTTQ020001556.1 coordinate 113,739, forward strand.
CCATCAACAAAAGAAGAAATTCTTTTCGGACCTCAAACACTATATTTGGGACGATCCCCACCTCTTCCAAATTTGTGCGGATCAAATCATATGAAGATGTGTCGCACTTCCTGAAACGATCTCCATTTTGAATCATTGTCACAAAGGACCCACCGGTGGGCACTATCAAGCGAATACCACGGCATGAAAGGTCCTTGAGTCGGGTTTTTATTGGCCTACACTTTTCCAAGACGCAAAATGGTATGTTGAAACTTGTGATAATTGTCAACGAGTAGGAAATATTTCTCGAAAAAATGAAATTCCCCAAAATGGTATTCTTGTTTGCGAAATTTTTGATGTTTGGGGTATTGATTTTATGGGACCATTTCCTGCGTCTTTGGCAATAAATACATTTTGGTAGTCGTTGACTACGTGTCTAAATGGGTAGAGGCTCAAGCCTTGCCTAAAAATGATGCTCGAGTGGTGGTGCATTTTCTCAAAAAACTTTTTACCCGATTCGGTACTCTACGAGCCATCATTAGTGATAGAGGCACTCACTTTTGTAATAGTCAATTTGACAAAGTGTTAAAACATTATGGTGTCACACACCGAGTCGCCACCGCCTATCACCCTCAAACTAGTGGTCAAGTCGAAGTGTCCAACCGCGAATTAAAAAGAATTTTGGGAAAAACGGTTGGACACTCTCGAAAGGATTGGTCCCTCAAACTCGACGATGCCCTTTGGGCTTATAGAACGACTTTCAAAACGCCAATAGGGACTACTCCATACCGACTCGTTTATGGTAAGGCGTGTCATTTACCGGTTGAGCTTGAACACAAGGCCTTTTGGGCTATTAAAATGCTTAATTATGATTTGTCAAGTTCAGGAGATAACAGTTTATTGCATATTAACGAACTCGAAGAATGGCGAAATTCGGCATACGAGAACTCGAAAATTTACAAAGAGCGAACAAAGCAATGGCATGACAAACGCATTAAGCAAACAAGAGAATTTCAACCTGGTGATCAAGTGTTACTCTTCAATTCCCGACTCCGACTATTCCCAGGTAAGTTAAAATCCCGGTGGTCCGGCCCATTCACTGTTACTCAAGTGTTCCCTTATGGGACTATTGAAATCACGCACAAGGAAATGGGAACATTCAAGGTAAACGGACATCGTCTGAAGCTTTATTTTGGGGGCACCATCGATGATAGTTATCGAGATTCCATCCGTCTTAACGACCCCCAAAATACACCACATGAGTAGAGGTAAAACAGGTCCAGCTACACGACGATAAAAGAAGCGCTACCCAGGAGGCAACCCGGTATTTTGTGTGTATTTTCTTTCGCCTTATTCTTCCTATTTTTGGTTGTTTGCGGATGTTTTGTTTTGTTAAATAAAAAAAACACGTGCAGGCCGTGTTTATCCACCACGGCCGTGTTCGTCAATCAATTTACGAACACACCTTGGCCGTGTTCTTCAATTCAGGTAATCTGCAATAAACGGTTATCTCCTGCACTTGACAAATCATAATTAAGCATTTTAATAGCTCAAAAGGCCTTGTGTTCAAGCTCAACCGGTAAATGACACGCCTTACCATAAACGAGTCAGTATGGAGTAGTACCTATTGACGTTTTGAAAGCCGTTCTATAAGCCCAAAGGGCATCATCGAGTTTGAGGGACCAATCCTTTCGAGAGTGTCCAACCGTTTTTTCCAAAATTCTTTTTAATTCACGGTTGGACACTTCGACTTGACCACTAGTTTGAGGGTGATAGGCGGTGGCGACTCGGTGTGTGACACCATAATGTTTTAACACTTTGTCAAATTGACTATTACAAAAGTGAGTGCCTCTATCACTAATGATGGCTCGTAGAGTACCGAATCGGGTAAAAAGTTTTTTGAGAAAATGCACCACCACTCGAGCATCATTTTTAGGCAAGGCTTGAGCCTCTACCCATTTAGACACGTAGTCAACGGCTACCAAAATGTATTTATTGCCAAAAGACGCAGGAAATGGTCCCATAAAATCAATACCCCAAACATCAAAAATTTCGCAAACAAGAATACTGTTTTGGGGCATTTCATTTCGAGAAATATTTCCTGCTCGTTGACAATTATCACAAGTTTCAACATACCGTTTTGCGTCTTGGAAAAGTGTAGGCCAATAAAAACCTGACTCAAGGACCTTTCGTGCCGTGGTATTCGCTTGATAGTGCCCACCGGTGGGTCCTTTGTGACAATGATTCAAAATAGAGATCGTTTCAGGAAGTGCGACACATCTTCGTATGATTTAATCCGCACAAATTCGTTAATATCCTCCTCGTGGTCTGTACTAATACTTTCCTCTGTGTTGCTACCGGCGGTCTCGCGCTTCCAAATTCGGCGACGAGTAGGCATGCACTGCGGTAAATAAGGAGGATAAGTATAATCCAAGACTTACAAAGATATATACCTAGAAAGACAAATGATGAAATAAAATCATGAGTAGTTAAACTACTAGTGTTTGAATGTAATGAACTCTAGAATGGATTTGTGAATTAAGGTTTGTATGTTTTTAATAAAATTCTCATGTCTTGTGTGATTCACTTATATCATGTTTACTTCATTCAAGTTGATATTTTCGGTATATTAATTTGATATCTATTCCTCATCGGGTAATCGAGAGATTTATGGTGGGAAAGAACCTATATAAGTGAAAAGAGTTGCATGCAATCCTAGATATAGGACGACATAAATCTTATGCAAAGAGACTAAATCCTAGATATAGGACGACATAAATGTTGGGGACTCCTTTGATCTTTGTCTTGCAAATCTTAAAAAAGTCCTCATTCGTTGCGAAGAGACTAACCTGGTTCTTAATTGGCAAAAATGTCATTTCATGGTACAAGAAGGTATTGTTTTGGGACATAAAATTTCTTGCAGGGGCATTGAAGTTGACAAGGCGAAGGTTGAGACAATTTTCAAATTGCCTCCACCCACCACGGTGAAAGCAATCCGAAGCTTTTTGGGGCACGCCGGGTTCTATAGGCGATTCATCAAAGATTTTTCAAAAATTGCCCGGCCACTCACTCGCCTCTTGGAGAAGGATGCGGTCTTTCATATCAATGATGAATGCCTTCAAGCATTCAATACTTTGAAAGAAAAACTCACCACTTCTCCCATCATGGTAGCTCCGGATTGGTCTCAACCATTCGAACTCATGTGTGATGCCAGCGATTATGCGGTAGGTGCGGTGCTTGGGCAACGAAAAGATAAGCATTTCCGACCAATTTACTATGCAAGTAAAACTCCGAATCCCACTCAGTCAAATTATACAACTACAGAAAAAGAGTTACTTGCAGTAGTTTTCGCCTTTGACAAATTTCGCTCATATTTGATCCTATCAAAAGTCATTGTCTATACGGATCACTCTGCCTTACGTTATTTGCTTGACAAAAATGATGCAAAACCACGACTAATTCGATGGGTACTCTTACTCCAAGAATTCGATGTGGAGATCAAAGATAAACGGGGTGCCGAAAATCTTGCCGCCGATTACCTGTCAAGGCTTGAGCACTCCGACACCAACAAGCAACACAAATGACATATCAACGATTCTTTCCCGGATGAGCAACTCTTTGCTTTGAACTCAATTTCAATTGATAATCCTTGGTTTGCGATTTTGCTAATTATCTTGCGAGGAAAAGTTCTACCGAAAGGGTCGACCCATCAACAAAAGAAGAAATTCTTTTAGGACCTCAAACACTATATTTGGGACGATCCCCACCTCTTCCGAATTTGTGCGGATCAAATCATATGAAGATGTGTCGCACTTCCAAACGATCTCCATTTTGAATCATTGTCACAAAGGACCCACCGGTGGCACTATCAGCGAATACCACGGCATGAAAGGTCCTTGAGTCGGGTTTTTATTGGCCTACACTTTTCCAAGACGCAAAATGGTATGTTGAAACTTGTGATAATTGTCAACGAGTAGGAAATATTTCTCGAAAAAATGAAATTCCCCAAAATGGTATTCTTGTTTGCGAAATTTTTGATGTTTGGGGTATTGATTTTATGGGACCATTTCCTGCGTCTTTGGCAATAAATACATTTTGGTAGTCGTTGACTACGTGTCTAAATGGGTAGAGGCTCAAGCCTTGCCTAAAAATGATGCTCGAGTGGTGGTGCATTTTCTCAAAAAACTTTTTACCCGATTCGGTACTCTACGAGCCATCATTAGTGATAGAGGCACTCACTTTTGTAATAGTCAATTTGACAAAGTGTTAAAACATTATGGTGTCACACACCGAGTCGCCACCGCCTATCACCCTCAAACTAGTGGTCAAGTCGAAGTGTCCAACCGCGAATTAAAAAGAATTTTGGGAAAACGGTTGGACACTCTCGAAAGGATTGGTCCTCAACTCGACGATGCCCTTTGGGCTTATAGAACGACTTTCAAAACGCCAATAGGGACTACTCCATACCGACTCGTTTATGGTAAGGCGTGTCATTTACCGGTTGAGCTTGAACACAAGGCCTTTTGGGCTATTAAAATGCTTAATTATGATTTGTCAAGTTCAGGAGATATGATTTATTGCATATTAACGAACTCGAAGAATGGCGAAATTCGGCATACGAGAACTCGAAAATTTACAAAGAGCGAACAAAGCAATGGCATGACAAACGCATTAAGCAAACAAGAGAATTTCAACCTGGTGATCAAGTGTTACTCTTCAATTCCCGACTCGACTATTCCTGGTAAGTTAAAATCCCGGTGGTCCGGCCCATTCACTGTTACTCAAGTGTTCCCTTATGGGACTATTGAAATCACGCACAAGGAAATGGGAACATTCAAGGTAAACGGACATCGTCTGAAGCTTTATTTTGGGGGCACCATCGATGATAGTTATCGAGATTCCATCCGTCTTAACGACCCCCAAAATACACCACATGAGTAGAGGTAAAACAGGTCCAGCTACACGACGATAAAAGAAGCGCTACCCAGGAGGCAACCCGGTATTTTGTGTGTATTTTCTTTCGCCTTATTCTTCCTATTTTTGGTTGTTTGCGGATGTTTTGTTTTGTTAAATAAAAAAAAACACGTGCAGGCCGTGTTTATCCACCACGGCCGTGTTCGTCAATCAATTGACGAACACACCTTGGCCGTGTTCGTTAATCAATTGACGAACATACCTTGGACGTGTTCTTCAATTCAGGCCATGTTGACAATTCACGTAAAAAACACGGCCGGGGCGTGTTTTTAAACACGCCCGTGTTTTAATTCATAAAAAAAAAATTGGGCATGGAAAACACGTACCAAACACGACCAGGGCGTGTTTAAAAACACGCCCATGTTTTAATTTGAAAAACAAATATAGAAATTGGGGACGAAAACTCGTACCAAACACGGGTTGGGCGTGTTAAAAAACACGCCCGTGGTTTTATATAAAAAAAAGAGTTTTGGATAGAAAACACGTACAAAACACGGCCTGGGCGTGTTTAAAAACACGCCCGTGGATTTATTCAAAAAAATAAAATAAAAATAAGGGCGTACCGAACACGGCCTGGCCGTGCTTTGACAGCACGGCCGTGTTCGGTACCAGCTAAAACAGGGGGGGCCGATTTCCTTCCTATTTTTCTTCCCCAAAACCCTTTCTTCTTCCCCAAATTCTCCCTTTCTCCCTAACCCTTATCCCAAATCCCCAATTCTCTTTCTCATTCTCTCAAAAACTTCACCACACCACACACATTCACATTACAAGACTCTCACTTCTTCCTTTTCACAATGTCTTCAAGGTATGTATTGGTATTCTTTTCTTTTCTTCTTCAATTTTTGCTTTCAATTTCGAATTTTTTTTTCTTGTTTAATTGGTATGTTTACTCTTTTGTGTGTTGTAGTGAAGGTTATTCCATGTTGTAATTAGGAATTTCATGAATTTTTTTCACCAATTTTCATGACCTAGAAATTGAATTTTAGGGAAATTAAAAATTGGATATTTGTGGATTAATGGTAAAATCATGAATTTCTTTTTATGACATATTGTTTTGTAATATTTGTGGGTTTAATTGAGTTTGTTTGTAGTAATTTCTTGATTGTTGTGGTAATGGTGAGGGCTTATTCTTATGATGTTTTTATCTTGCTAAATTAAGGAATTGGTCATTTGTTCTTGATATCCATGAACTAAATTTGAAGAGTTAGTCTTGGATTCATATGATTAATAGTCCTAAATTGTTGTTGAGATATCTTTGTTTTTGTTGAAATGCTATGTTCTTGAAAAAAAGGGATGTTGTTGAATCATTGTTGCAAATGGGGTGTATAGCTTGTGAAGATGGATTCTTGTTGAATAAAAGTGTTGATATGGTGAAATTTTGAATGATTTGATGCTTTTTCATGCTTGGGATATTGTCTATGTCTCTTAAGAGGGTTTTTCACGCTGTTATAAGTTTATGTTGACATAGAAATCCCAGGTCGAAACGCGGACGTACCGGAAAGAGGGATATTGTTTTCAACCCCACTCTTTGTTTTAAAAATTGCTCGAGGACAAAAATGAGGTATCTATTTTCACAATTTCGACATGTTTGAAGTAAATCGCTAACCTTTTTTATTTCCAATTGAGCCAATCGATTCGTTCTTCCAAGTCAACCAATTTGTTAAAAAGAGGGTGAATTCAGTAATTGGAATCGTTTAATCATCACAGTTGTCATATCACAGGAATTGTTAATCATTCGCTTAGACCAAATACAAGAATGTAATGATAAAAGGAGATGTCCAAAACTCGGGTTTTTATTGTTTTTTATTTATTTATTTATTTATGCATATAATTATAAATTAGGACATTTTTGAGGTAAACTTCCACTAGGTTTAAATTTTGAATGCTTTCCAAAAACTCCTAGGGTGGTGTCCCATACTCATATTTGTGCTGCCGTTTTACGTAAAAGACAAACATGGGGCTCATGAATGCTCCTAGTTACTAAGCATCAACAAACAGAGGAGTATAACCTCGATTTGTCCTTTTTTTATAAAAATATTTTTTTTTTGGTTCTTTGTTGTTCATCCGCCATATCGGGATCCTTGCTTTCGTTAATATCCTCATCGTGGTGGTCTGTATTTAATACTTTCCTCTCGTGTTGCTACCGGCGGTCTCGCTTCCAAATTCGGCGATTTAGTAGGCATGCATGCGGTAAATAAGGAGGATAAGTATAATCCAAGACTTACAAAGATATATACCTAGAAAGACAAATGATGAAATAAAAAAAATGATTAAATTAACAAAAATAAGGTGTTCTTAATATTACAATCCCCGGCAACGGCGCCAAAAACTTGATGGCTCAAAAGCTACTCTAGAAAACCTTAGGCAAGTGCACCTATCGTTTTGTAGTGTAGATTATTGAGTACCGAGTGTCATTCCCACGAGGATTGTAAGTACTAATAATTACCGTCTTTTTGTTATCTAATCTAGCAATTTTCAGAGTTTTGTTTGTTAAAATGGAAAATGAAAAATAGAGAATTTAAGATAATTGCAACTTACAATAAATCAAATAAAAGTAGATTGTAGAATGAGAAATCAAGAGATAGAAATGTGTTGAATGTAAATCCCTCTAGAATGTTTTTGTGATTCAAACCGGATAAAAATACAACCATAGGCCCTTAGCAAAAACCAACCTCTTTTAATAAAATCTCATGTTATGTGGACCGTAGAAATTCCCGATTTAAGTTAAACCCTTTTTCAAGGCGAAAAACTCCTAATCTCAAGTTGATTAATCGAAATTTCTTTCTAGTTAAAAGCCCCAAAATTGCATTATAACGATTTATGAATTCCCATATTAGGTTTGACCCTAATTCGTAAGATTTATGTCGCCCTATATCTAGGATTGCATGCAACTCTTTTCACTTATATAGGTTCTTTCCCACCATAAATCTCTCGATTACCCGATGAGGAATAGATATCAAATTAATATACCGGAAATATCAACTTGAATGAAGTAAACATGATATAAGTGAATCACACAAGACTTGAGAATTTTATTAAAAACATACAAACCTTAATCACAAATCCATTCTAGAGTTCATTACATTCAAACACTAGTAGTTTAACTACTCGTGATTTTGACAAAAGAATAAATTACACAAGAAGATTTAAGTGTTGTAGACATGGTGTACTTATCTTTCTCAAAATCTCAATGACTTCTTCCTTGATAGATGATGTTGATCCAAGCCTTCTTCTCCAATGTTGCTACAAGCTTACTCCTCCAAGACCTCTTGATCCCAATTCCACTCAAAATGTTGGACACAATGAATATTTTCTAAGTGTCTATGATGAATACACAATGAATCTCTATATGAATGAATATTACATGAATGAATTTTCCAACTCCAAACTCTTGGCTTTTATAGGCACCATCTTTGTGAAAGACCATATTAACAAATGTTCCATTTCCATGCTTGTTATTTGAATCATTGTGTGCACATTCATGGTTGAGTTGGTTGAATCATTGTACTCACATGATAATACTCCACTTCCATTGGTTGAGTTGGTTGAATCATTGTGTCCACATGACAATTGAGGGGATAATGGAGTTTTGGTGCAGCAAGATGATGTGTAAAAGTTGCTCAAAGGTTGTCAAAAGGCAAAAGTCTCCATTATTTCCGCCAAAAGAAGAAAAGATTTTGAGCTGGAGAGAAAACACGGTCATGCCTAAAAAGCATGGCCTGGCCGTGTTCGTCAAATTTGACGAACACGGACGTGTTTATAAACACGGCCTGACCGTGTTTTCTTCCCAAAAATGGGATTTTCTGGCAGGGTGTGCTTTTAAACACGGTTTGGGCGTGTTTTGATGATTTGCGTGTGAAACACGACCGTGCTTTGTAAGCACGGCCAGGGTGTGTTTTTCTGTTTTTCTTGTTTTTCTTCCTTTTGAAGCATGGCCATGTTTCCCAACACACTAGGGGTGTGTTCTGCACGAGATTGAGTCTTCTTACCTTCTTTTAGACTTTGTTTTTGTTCGTATTTTCATACAAAATCATACGAATTTGCTTCAAGTCTTTACCTTCATTATTCAAGACAAGCCAATGTGATTTTTCTTGAATTTATTGATTAATGAACTAAAAAGTTAAAGAAATTATCTAAAAAGGTTAAAAAATATGTGAACAAAAATGCACTTATCATCTCTATTCTCATCAGCTATGTGACTTAGAGTACTCAGCTCCTTAGTCAGCTGTGAGTTTTGGCATTTGAGTTGGCTGTGTTTGATACATGTTTTTATCTTAATTTTGATGATTTTATTTTGTCACCAAAACAATGTTTTTAAAGGTTGTCCAAGTACTCCTAAATGATTTAAAATGGTTTTAATATTTTCCGGAGTATTTCCTCAAGTTTATTTTTGATAATAATGGACAACACTTTTAATGATTTTATGTCAATGGGTTTTTACTCCTAAAACAAGATTTCTAAATGTTGTCTAAATACTCCCGACTGGTTTAAAATATTTTTACTAAATTTTCGGAGTATTTCTTTTCGAAATCCATCCCGGATATACTGGGGTGGTAGAGGATTAGGCCCTAGGTGGGTTGAACCTTTTTAAATTGACGTGTGTTGTTTACATTCCGCACCTTTATTATTGTGTTTGAGCATTCGGTTGTAAAAAGAGGGCTAAATCGAAAAGATGGAGATAATCTATTCACCCCCCTCTAGATTATCGTAGCCGCTTGGACTTACAGGTTGTTCTCCTCATGTAATAGTGTGTGTGAGGATTTAATATGCTCAAAGTCTTTCATCATTTTTCCTAATGAATCATAAATATCAGTGGGTGATGAAGTGTGCGTGTCACAATCACTATCACTAGAATCTGAGTGAGATGAGTTAGAGTGTACCTCATCTTCTTGGTCAGGTTGGTCTTGTTCTTTGGCCATTAAATAGATCAGGGCTTCTTCTTCAGAGTCACTTGAATAGTCAGCTTCACTACTCTCCGAGTCTGCTGTGTCTTTTGACTTGGTTGTCTCAGCATTCTCTGCAACCAACATTGTCTTTTTCTTTTCTTGTCTTCTTTATCTGAAGACTTTTCTTTCCTCTTCATTGCTGTATTTGTTGACTACAGGATATGGGCAATCAATGGCATAATGTCCTGGTTGTCTGCAATTCCAACACAAGTTCTCAACTTTTTGATCAGCTCTTTCCATTCTTGGATGGTCAGCTCTTTGGTACTCAACCTTTTGATGCTCCGCTCTCTTGGGTGGCCTATCTTCCCTTGACTTGGAGGGAGCTGAGTGTCTTCTGGAGGATTCACCTTTGCCTCTCTTGTAATTCTTGTTAAAGAACTTGTTAAATCTTTTAACCATCAAGGCAATCTCCTCCTGGTCGATGACTTCTTTGACTTCAGCTCTTTTCCCATCCTTAACTATTAGAGCAGCTGTTTTAGGCACAACTGTCTCTTCTTGGTCTTTTCTTCTCAGCTCAAATTCATAGGCTTTGAGGTCTGAGAATAGCTCATGGTTGGATGTCTTAAATAGATCCATGGAATGTCTCAGGGCCATGACCTTCATTTCCCACTCAGCTGGGAGACTTCTTAAAATCTTCATACACATTTCCTTCTGTGTATATTCTTTTCCAAGTGCAGATAGCTCACTGGTAATTTCTGTGAATCGAGCATCCAATTGATCCAAGGTTTCTCTTGCAAGCATCTTAAAATTTTCAAATTTTTGTACAGCAACAGATAACTTATTTTCCTTGATTTGCTCAGAGCCTTCACAAATCAAAGTTAGCTTATCCCAGATTTCTTTGGCCGTCTTGCATGATTTGACTTTGTTGAACATGGCTTTGTCCAAAGTCTTGTAAAGAATGTCCTTGGCCACATTATCTAGGTTGTATCTTTTTCTATCATCATTTGTCCATTCAGCTCTGGGTTTTCCAACCATAGCTGGTCTGGGAGCAGCATCCTCTTCTCCTTCAGCTGCAACAGCTCTCCTTGCAGCTCTGTGTTCACTTTTAAGATTTGTAGTGGCCCATCTTCTATTACTATCCACATTTCATCATGTAATGCTGATAGATGAGCCTGCATACGAATTTTCCAATCATCAAATTCCTCAATAGTGAACATAGGAATGCATGTCAAATTTGCCTCCATGATAATAACTTTGCTGAATAAAAGAGTTTTTGAAAGATCAAGTGCTAAAGCAAGCTTTGAAAGATTGGAGATCTAGTTCAGTAACCAGTGCGGAAGGCTCAATGAACCAACCGCTCTGATACCACTTGTAGGTCCCAAGGGGTGTGAGTGTAAGGTTTAGAAGGGGGGGTTGAATAAACCTTACCAACTTTTCGATTTAGTCATTTTTAAAATAGTTCAGAGTTAATTTTTCACAGCTAAGTCCTTGATGGACAACTAAGTTAGTTAACCGGCAGAGTTAGCCACTCAACAGACTCGACTGAGCTGTTGATAGAATAACTTAGCTACTTAGACTAATACTTAACTCGACTGTGATATGTTTTCAGCGGAAGACTTAACACCCTTGAATTTGGTTTAGGTTTGATTTAACACTTGGTTTTAGCATTATGTTAATTATCAGTTGGATAGCAAATTTATCAGCAGATAATTAATAATATGCAGAATTGAAGTGCTGAAATTTAAATGACACAATAAATTTTTATAGAGGTTCGGAGATGGGGTAATTCTTCTAATCCTCTCTTCTCCAACTCCTGGAGGAATCCACTAAGTATTGATCAGTGTACAAAGTGGTTATCAGTCCAGATGCAAGTCTTGATCACACAACTGACTTGATCCTTTGGGACTCATCCGAGATGCCTTGGTCACACACGGTGGCTTCTCGTGACGACTCGCCTTCTTCTTCACAGGCGTACCGCTTTCTACTACTGACTCACTTGTTCAAGCTTCTTGGATTTGATCACGAAGCCCTCCAATAACTTGAGTCTGGTTCGACCTTGAACCTTTCTACAATCCTTCGTGGAATGTAGACCCATTTGATTCTTCAAATGTTTCCTCTTCAACTGATTGAAGTCGTCTTTCCTTCACAGGTTAGTGTTGGATTGATTTCCTTCGAAGTTTTGGCTTGAGGATTAAGCTTGAATGATTTGAGAATATTTTTCTGGTTACGATTCGAATAAAAGCTTGAATGCTTGTAGTTCAGGTATGCAAGGTAACCTCTTCTCAAAGTAATTCCTCAGCCTTTTATAGTGTTCTTTTGAAAATCTGCCCGTTGAAGAGATAGGCTAATTTTCAAAAGACACTTGTGGTCGTTGGCTTATCTTGTTGCAGTCCTTGAAATTGACGTTTTCTCGTATTGAATGAACCTTAAGCTTTTCGAGTTCGACAGTGCAAAGTGCTTCCCATTGGTTTATTCCTTTTGCACGCCTCTGGGACTGAACACTTTAAGAAAGGCAACATGGAAGTATTACTTTTTTTAACTTTCTTGACTTTTGTTCAACGGATCATTTTCAGTTGTCTTGACTTGACTGCAGTTCCTTAACTTCCCCAAGTGACTTCGAGCCAGCTTTTAATCATTGAATGACTCATCTGTCACTTCAACTTGAGACTTGTCTATCTTGAGTTGACTTGACTGACACTTCACACAAACCGCATCTCGGTGATACTTCTCCAAATCGAGTTCCTGTCTTCTCTTTCTTGCCACACTCAGCTACCTCACAGCGGAGTCTTCATTTTAGTCTCCAGTTGACTTCTTGCATATTCAGACATAGCTGACTTAACTCAGCTCGTACAACCTTATCTATTAGAATGCAAATTACAAGGAAAATGGGGTGCCAACTTTCTAGTCTAAGTTTTACATGGCATTCATCAAAATCTAAAAATTAATTTCCCAACACAATTCGAACCTCTGGGTTTAATTCTCTTTTTTCTCTGTTCTACTAATGGCACTGCGAAAATTTTTGATGGTGGAGCTATGGCAAGATGAATCTGCGTGCGTTTTTAGGGGAGAAGATTAGAATGAATTACGTGATATTAAAGATATGCTTTCCTATTTTCTAGCTATTGATATGGCAGTTTTGGATTTATTTTTTGTTGTGTCCATTATACCCTTATTGTGATTAATTTTTAAATTTTAATATTAGTGTTAATGTTTTAATCTCAACCATTCATTAAATTATCACAACGGTCTAGATGAGTCCCCACGGTCTCACCCAAGAAAATTGGTCTCATTTGAACTGCACTTATATATATATATATATATATATATATATATATATGGGATCTCATGTGGCAGCCTCTTACCATGTGGCAGTGTGGACAGATCCCATCCCTCTCTCTCTCTCTCTCTCTCTCTATATATATATATATATATATATATATATATATATATATATATATATACCCTAGCCTCTTACCATGTGGCAGTGTAGACAGATCCCGTCCATACATCCTAAACAATCAATGGTTTAGATTAGCCCTTCAAAACACCATTTTATAATTAATTTTAATGCCAAAAGGGCATTTCAGTAATCCACAAAAAATGCCTAAATTAATACCATAATTAAGAACCTAAAATCAAGGGATCCTCTTGAATGCAATCTTGCCAAAACAAAAGAAACGTTAATTTAGGAACAGAAACACACGTTTCCTATCATTTTTTTCATTCTTCCTCCATCCAAAATTTAGTAGCCAGACCGAGTTTGACGTCCCAAAAACACAGAAAAAACAACCTATAGTCGAAAAAAAAGAGCACAAAACCTTTCGAAAATGGGCGATGAGTGCGATGAATCACAACATGATGAAGTGTTGGCGGACAAGCCTGATGAAAGCTGGGTTTCAGCCATTTTTTTTCCTGGTATGTGTGTTTATGTTTTGAAAAATCACGCAATATCCTTATTCATCCTGTAGATGTTTTATTTAGAAATATGGAATCACAATTGATGGTTATCATAGTGTAAAGAAATGTACATAAATGTACACATTAGATATTAGATTGGTGTACACATATATTTAATATTGTGTACATGTAAGAATGCAGTATATGTTGTGGGATGGCTGGGGTGATGATGAATCTTTTATGTGAAATCGTTGTATACACATATTGCAATATATATGCCTGTAAATCAATTTTTGGTGTATAGATATGTATATTTTTGTGGTAATTTAAAATGTGATACTATGTGTTTGAATGTTTATTTGAAGCTATACATTAACATATATAGTTGTGTACAACATTCGGCAAACTTGTTTATTTGCAACATATTATGGTGTATATATACAAATACTTTGGTGATTTAGAATGAGAACAAACAATGGTGTTCGAATAATTCTGCAGAAGTGTAAAAACATCTTATTTTCGTATACATATGCTTCAATATTGGTGTGATTAGTATAAACATTCAGTGGATATTGTAAGATTTTTTATTTAGGAAAATGTACGCTAATATTGAAACTATTGTGCATTTTGAAAAATACTTTTATGTATACGTTTCACTTATTTGGTGTGCATATACTTTGCAGATACTAGTGATGAAACGTTCCAGCACATCGAAATACGAGAGCGCCTGGTAATATCACCCGACAACACCAAATATTGGATACCTGAAGTTGAACAGGATAAAATACCACAAGTGGGCATGAATTTTGGGAGTTTGGACAAGGGTGTGGAGTTTTATAGGGATTATGGTAAACAATGCGGCTTTGACATACGAATGAGCACGTCAAGGAAATTTAAAGAACAAAGAGATCCATCTACAATATATTGTTTGTAACAGGGAAGGTTACAAACAAACATCGTCTATGGTCGGAGTCGAAGGAAGCAATTCACACACCAAACAACGAACTAGAGTGTCAAACCATTGTGGATGCAACGCCCACTGCATACTAGAATACACGACGAACGGTGCATATGCTATAAAAAATTTCGAAGAGCGCCACACACATTCATTCAATACAGAATCTTATCGACATTTTCTTAAGGTGAATCGGAATTTGAATTTTGGGCACATACAATTCATCTTCAATTGTTCAAAGGCCAACATCGGCAGTTCAAAAACACACCACCTGTATAGATAAATGGTTGGTTGGGTTTTCTCAAGCGGGGGCGTTACCAATCGATTTCAAGAATTTCAAGAGAGATTTGAAGGCATACATATGAGGTGCAGACGCACAATTAATAATCGACAGGTACTTGAAAAAAAGGAGACATGTCCAGGAATGGCCTTTAGTTATGCCGTTGACGAACAAGACCAACTAACGAGATTTTTCTGGATGGACCCTACTTCAGTGAGAAATTATACAATGTTTGGTGACATTATATCATTCGATGCTACTTACAACATGAACATGTTAGCTTTTGGGGTCTGCATGTGGCATATATGGATGACTGCATTCTTAGAATAAAAGAATAAAAATAGTACTATTGTTGTATAAATATATAAATATGTATGTGTTCAAATAGAGTAGTAATTGTGTATTGTATAATTCCATTACTTTCTGCTTAATCCTATTTTGAAAGAATGCACTCTGCATTTAATGATTCTAGTATACAAATATAATATTTTTGGTGGTTATTTATGCATTACATGGTGTACATTTAATGCAATAATGATTTCTCTACAAAAATTCTGATACGCAAGTACAAAAAGGTGTTTGCGCCATTCACGGGCATTGACAACCATCGTCGGTGTGTAACGTTTGCTTGTGGATTGCTATTAAAGGAAGATGAGGAATCTTATATGTGGTTATTCAGACAATTTTTAGATACCATGGGCAAGGAGTCGTACTACATTGTGACCGATCAGGATCCGACGATGAAGAACGCGTTTCAAGTAGTTTTCAAGACCGCAAGACATCGCTTATGCATGTGGCACATAATGGAGAAGGTTAACACAAAAGTGGGACACGCATTGTTCAACAATGAAGAATTCTTGCTCGTCTTAACGCATCGGTTTGGGATGAAAAACATGAACCAGATGAGTTTAAAAAATATGGCATTCTGTTATGACAGATTTCGAACTAGAAAATCATCCGTGGTTTACTAAAATGTTTGAAATCAGAGAGATCTGGATCCCTGCTTATTTTCGGGATGTACCCATGGGCGGTTTGATGCGGACTACATCACGGTCTGAGAGCACAAACAATTGGTTTGACGGGTTTACAAATCCACAAGTAAATTTGGTCGAGTTCTTCATGCACTTTGATAGCGTAATGGTCACAACGACACGCCGTACACAAACTAAACAATGACAACGACACTCTTGTTCCTCAGTGCAGAACACCGTTGGGGATTGAAAAACATGCTTCAACGTTGTACACGCCTGCTGTTTTTAAAAAAATGAGCCTGGAGATTGCAAATGCGTGTTACAAATGTTCAGTGCACATGGTGACCCGGTCTGGTGGTAGTACTTGTTCCTACTCAATAAAGGACGAATTTGATGATGAATTTAAAGTACAGTACTGCAAGGAAAAGACAGTTGCGGTGTGCAGTTGCAAAATGTTCAAAATACACGGTATTTTGTGCCAACACATATTCGTTGTATTCAAGGACCTCAATCATATTCCCAGGAAATACGTGCCTAATCGATGGATGAGGCTATCATCCATACATCCGTCAACAACAAGCGGCCAACTGTACGAATTCAACGGCGGCCAAGAAGCAGCCACAATGCTAAATGAATTGTGGTCCACCTGGCTTCCACAATTGCATACGACTTGCATACGGTAAAGTGGAAAAATTGGCTGACTTAGCACGCTTATTGTCTGAACAAAAGAACAAGTTAGCCCACGAACAAGATGGACAACATGACGGGAGCGTTGAAGAACTCTTTGAGAATTACTGCAGCTCTACTTCTCAAATGGAGATCTCAGTATTGCCACCGCAACAAGCTCGTAACAAGGGCAGCGGGAGCCGGGTTAAAAGCAAACTACAAAGCCAAAGAGAAAAGGCAATCCGTGCAAGCACGAAACTAAAGAAGAAGTGTGGCACGTGTGGCAAAATTGCATCTCACAACAGCCGAACATGTCTCGAACAACCTACATAATACAACTACATTTTTCCTAGCATTTTCAAATTTTGTACAGTCCAAAAAAACTGTTATCAGATTTTTTACTTATGTTAAATGAACGTCATTTATATTATAATTGAATATCATTTATATTATAACTGAATGCCATTTATATTCTAATTTTACACCGTTTTTAGTCCATCTGACTTTTAATAAAAAAAAATACATGTAACCTAAACACTTTTATGTTATAATTGCTATCTGTTGATGATACACAACTTTTCAAAGGATTACAATGACTTCCAAAGAGTAAAAATAATTGTAGTACTTCAACAAAATATCAAAAATATAGTAAATTTGGGGCATATTGTGGTGTATATATATGATTACTTTGGTGGTTTATAATCAGTAAATTCTGGTGTACACATAATTATATTATAGTATCATAAACTCTTATTTTGGTATACATTGGTTTGACATTTCATGATAAGTGTGACATTCAGAAGTACATTGTTACATTGAGTTCCAAAAATAAAAAAGTAACTATAGTACTTGAACACAAACTGCTTAAGAATTATGCATACACACGATTCGTTAAAACATCTTCAACTAAAAAACAAAAAGCACTTGTATACGAATGTATAAAAACTAAAGCAGTAACAAAATATATTTTGCATACTGACAAAATGTGCACTATTTACACACTAACAATACGCATAAACAGGAACACATGTTTGCTTAAGATCGTTCAGAAATAAGTAACAGATAATGTTGACAGAAATGCACGGGTAACAAAAATATTCTAGTATGATGTAACAAATAGAGTGTACTTAGAAGCTCCGTCTAACAAAATGAACTCCTCAAACGATAACCAACTACTTTCCACTAACAAATGTTTTGGCCAAACCAATCACCCTATCTTTCTCTTGGTTCAAGTCATGCATCGGAATTGCGTGGCAGTACAGGGTCCTCAAACGTGCGAACTCTGCAGCGTCAACCCTGTCAAATCCACAGTCCCATTTCTTCAATGGTCCACCCATATAGGTCTCCATATGACGCATGACATAGATCCCACAGTCGACTGTGTTTTCCTCCACCCTCCATGGCATGTCGAGTCTTATTGGGCGATATTTTTTAACATTACACGCTGACTGGTAGCACCCACGTGTTTGGAGATATCGAGAAAACAGGTCCAACTACAAAAATAAAAATGAAAAAACAAAAGAATGAAATCAGAAAAATAAAAAATGTTACCATCAACCTAGTAAACCAAAAAAATGAGAAAAAGGTTCCATCATGTGCATCTGTATGTTAAATAAAAACTAATTGTATACCACACGAAACTTATGTGTACACCAAATCACATATATGTTTTCATCAAATTAACATACCCGATACAAGAATATAAAAATTGAACTAACCATATACCAAGTAATATCTATTTGTATACAAACTTATTGTTATTCTATCACCAGTTATTATCCATGTTTTAATACAAATAAAATTACAGGGAAACAAATGTAAGGTATTTTACCAGTTTCTCCGGCATCCATGCGTACTTGCTGTAACTAGCACCACCATCTCAAGAGCTGTCCGAAATGTGACAATACTTCTTCTTTATGTTGACGCATATCACGAACAAGTGCCATCCATTTATAATGGGGAAGAAGAAATGGGCAGCATTCAACAAAACGTATACTCGTTACAATTAACATATGAACAACAAAACAAACATATATATGCTACAAGGATATACCATCTCAATGGCCTGCAAATTCGCCGCAGTTGGGTCCACAACCTCCAGGTCAAAAGCCTCCGAAAATAATGCCAACCTCCTTTCATCCGGCAAATCTTGTGCAGCAGATGCAACAGAGTATAACTGTATGTCGTAAAAAACAATTATAGCAATTCGACGCTAATACATGTACAACATCACTGCTTAAAATATTACCACATTCCATAATTATATGTATACCAAAAATGTAAAAAATTTGCATCACATCTATGAAAATTCAATGCCAATGACTAATCACCAGTAAATTACTGTAAAAAATACAAATACATATCTAATAATACTACAAAAATATAAGTAAACGCATACCATGATATAGGTAAATTTATACCAAAAATCCAGTAACAGTATACAAATACACATCTAATATTACTACAAAAATATGAGTAAACGCATACCGTGATATAAGTATATTTATACCAAAATACAGTAACATTATTCAAAACAAACTACATTTAATTTTGCGTGGTAGTATAAATAGATACGGGTTATGGTGTTCAACATCACAATTAAAAAAGAGGGGGTCACACCGTCACCAAATTTGTCAGAAAAAACCCCGGGGGAGGGGGGAATTAGCATCCCTTGATTCCTCCATTTCGTTCAATATTTTGGCCCACACGCCAATGACGTTTCCAGATATGTACTCCCCAGCCTCTTGGTCTCCAAATGTTCTCTCGTGAGGACATTGTTTCCCATCCTAAATATAACATCGGTTCTGCGTACGTTGAACGAAAAAAAAAAATAAACAAAACTAATGATGAATAAATTTTATAGAGAAAGCTAGATGAAAACCACATATTAAAAAAACACGTAACCTTGTAGCGCCAACGTTATCAAAAACCCACTTCGCAACAGCGTTGTGGATCTTATTCATCTTCTGTGCGAAGTTGACCCGTCTCGAATGGAACGAAGAAGACAACATGACTGTTTACGCTGCTTCCTAGTGCTCTTACGCGTTTGAGGAGCTACAACAGTTTGCTCGGTCACATCTCCTTCCATCGGCTCCACAACCCCCACGACATCGTCACCTATGCCAACCCCGGTACATCCTGCCCATTAACCCCTTGCCCCACGACAACATGCCCCTGAAAAAAACCCTTGAAAATTAGAAAAACATGCCATTGATAGAAAATAAGGGGAGCATATGCGAAACAACAAAAAATGTGTTCTTACACCTCATCCTATGGCACCACCCCAACCGGGTGTTCCTCTGAGTATTGACATGATGTCTCAAGAACGTCTGACCAATTTGCAACATTGGGTTCCTACGTCAACCCAATACTGAAATTCGATATATCATCAGGAACTCCTCCCGGCGACGTGTAGCCTCTTCAACCTTCTCAAGAGCGGCTATATTTTCTGGGTTACTCCAAAATGCGTTGATCTACTGCGATTCATTAGCAATAGTATCCTCGATGACGGTGTCTTCCCCCAGCTTGTCCCCGGAAAAATATATAAACTTTCTAGCAACTTCTTGGATTTTCCCAAAATCGGGGTTCGCAACTAACTCCCATGGAGCATTATTCAACAGTGCAAGGATATCCATAACATCTGTAGAAACAGTCGCCAGCTTGTCCAGAAGACTTCCAACAATACGTTGCACCCAAAAAGAATAAATATTTGTCAATTGTTTCATACTCATTTCAATGAACCTTGGTGCTTAAAATAACTATCAAAATATATAAAACAATAAAAAGAGTGCACGATATGTATTTGGGACTAAAAATAATACCAAATTGTAACTATTTGAACATTTGTCTGTCACTACTGTTATATCATTTTGCAACCAAAAATCATGACAACTTTTATGAATTAAACAAGATTTCAATTAGTTAAAAAAATATACCATTTAATAACTAATATTATGCACTCTTGCTGTCATATTATGCCAAACAAAAAGATACATTACTCGAAATTATTAAAACTAACATAATAACCTGTCCTATACACCTACCTCTCCAGGTATAAAAGGAAAACAAAAAAAAACTAAAACTTATAAAAGATTTGGCACCTGCACACCACTAATAGTGAATGTCGGGGGCGGCACCGGGGGAGCGTTTCGCGCTCCAGGAGACTGCATAACAACATGATTGGTTGACGGTGACAGTTGTTGGTTATTGCGCGATCCAGCAGGTACGACCTCGTCAATTGGGCCATCAATCCAACCCAAACCATATCCTCCGCGCTTCATTCTGTCGTTATTCCTATCCTGGATACTTTCAGTCGTAAGCAAATGTACGCACGGGACCACACTTGGGAAGGCACGAATAACTATTACAACTTTGTCCATGTATAAATCCTATGATACAAAAAAAGGTTTAGTCATATGCTGATTTTGATTAAGCCGAATATAATTGACATGTACTTACAATCAAAAAAATGAGGGGCCATTAAAACTCTTCTTCTTAGTTGACGTCCATTTCTCTTTGCTCTCTAACAATGTCAACAAGGTGTGCTCGCACCAATTCATTTTCGGAATGTCGTCAACATTCTCCAAGCTTTTCATTATAAGAGCGTTTACGTATCCGCCCTGCATATTCCCAATAATTTGCGCATCCACTAGAGCACTAAAGTTTCTCCTGAACCATATACCACCCTCCACGTCCTCCAACATCTTTTTGGACACCTCTGTTGCCGTAATGGAATATGAACCATCCGGACAGTTGAAATCGGGATCGCCAGTCCAAATATGCCTGGCTTGTTTCGGACTTGGTTTTTTTCTGGACTCTAATTCCACCTCTAGGAAACCTCAGAACTAGCTCGACATCCTTTTCACCAATACGAATGGACATGCCGTCTGATAGAATCAACTTACATCTGAGAGAGTTGAAGTTATCTACCAACCAATAGATAAATCTCCCCGGTAATTCTTCAATGTTTATCCCCAACAAGCTCCCAAATCCCATTTCAATAACTGCTCTTGTCTGAAAATTGTTGAGCCGAACCAATGAGCCCAATAAAACATTAGGGACGGATCTTGTCCTCAGTTTGGGCAACGAAGCTTTGAGGGCAGATTTTGCGCTCTTTGCCCTCGGATTAACGTCACTCGGACCCTCGCTTGGGAATGGGGAAGCAGGTCTCTTCCTATTTCCTTTTGCCATTTAACCTATAATTGAGAAAAAATTAAATAATACATCACATTTTTTACGTAATACAAAAATGGAAAAAATAGCAGGCCACAAAAACACTGTGTCAAAAACAAAATATCACATCTAAACTAAATGTGTACTGTATGTAGTCCAACTGTGTACGAAAATAAAATTATCAAAATACCAATGTATGCCATCTATGTACAATTCACCATACTATTGCAAAAACACAATACCATTGGTACCTATGTGCCAAATTTAACAACAAAAACACCAAAACACTGTCTATGAGCATTATGTGTATATATCCCACAACATATCTTCCATTTTTTTACCATATTTAAGTGATTGTGCAAAATATGCACAACAAAAATGATTTATGTATATACCAAAATCACTAAGAAAATTGTCATGCTTGCGTAAGATTACAGCAAAATATGAATGAAAAAGCACAAATTCATATTTAATACGAAAATGGAAAAAATAGCATGGCACAAAACACTGTCTCAAAAAAAAAAGATCACATCTAAACTAAATGTGTAATGTATGTAGTCCAACTGTGTACGAAAATAAAATTATCCAAACGTACCATTGTATGCCGTCTATGTACAATTCACCATACTAGTGCAAAAATACCCTGGGTACCTATGTGCCAAATTTAACAACAAAAATACCAAAACACTGTCTGTGAACATTATGTGTATATATCCCACAACATATCTTCCAATTTTTAGCATATTTTAGTCATTGTGCAAAATATGCACAACAAAAATGATTTATGTATATACCAAAATCACTAAGAAAATTGTCATGCTTGCGTAAGATTACACCAAAATATGTATAAAAAAGTACAAAATCAATAACATACGCATTATACAATTCATTATCTAAGTGTACATCGTTTTTTCGAAAATTTATACTATATAGATCGCAACCCATAACATTCAATGATATAATTCCACATAACCAACTACAAAAAGTGCGTCTGTAAAAATCGAGTGTGAAACCCTAGAAAATTCAAAATAAAAAATATATGTCTTACAACTAGGTCAACAAAACTAAAGAAAACCACAAATAGTCATCTTCAATTGATATAAAATATGTTGTGGGGATTGGGTAAAAACCCTTTGCACTGTGACCTAAAGAACCCAAAAATCGAAAAATGTAAATAGAGTCTTACCTTAATGTAGATTTACAGAAGCTTATTGGAGATTCAAAGCCCAACTGAGTTCCGCCCGTACACAACAGAAAACCTCGGGCTCGATTTTTGCAGAGAAAATGTGCTCGGCCAGGTGTGTGAGAGGGAATTTTGTGAGGATGAAGTTATGGAGACGTGTGAGAGTGGGTGTTTGTGGGGGGAAGAAATCTTTTAGAATTTTGGGAGAAAATACCAGACAAAAGAAGCGGGTGAATTTTCGTGATTGAATCCCAAAAAATAGGAAATTGTGGGGAGTTACCAAATTGGACGTTACTTAATGTTTGTAATTTGTCTATTTTGCCCTTAATTGGACGTTAAACATGTTAACGGTCTAGATCTGTCCACACTGCCACATATTAAGGGGCTTGCCACATATGATCCTATACCTATATATATATAGATTGGTTCAAATGAGACCAAGTCCTTTAGGTAAGAATATAAGACCACATCTAGACCATTTGATTTAAATTCAGCCACAAATTTAAAAATCGAGGTTTCAGAACACATGGTTGAAATTGGGTTTCTGAAATACAATTATATTTAATAGGGTAAAAATATATATTGTAATTTTTACATTTTTAAAGAAAAAAAGATTAAAGTAGAATTAGAAATATAAAATACCACTCTCCCTACTTTTAAATTATAATTAAATTACATTAAATTCACTAAAAGTTACTTTTTCTTATCCCATCCAGAATCGAAGAATCATTTTTTTCAATGTCCCATATATAATTATGCAATCCCAAAGAGAGTATTTTTTTATTTATATATGAGAGGACATTAAGTCATGTTACTTAACTAGTCATTTAACGTGGTGGTACCCTATGTGCTTTTAATCTTCACAAAAACTTACGTGAGATGGTGAAAATCCGTGAGATCATGAGACAGCTGATACTTTTAGTGTAAAAAGTGATATTTGTCTAAATACACTAATTTCACAGTGTATTTTGAGAAGTATCACTTTTGAAAACTATAAGTTTTAAACTAAAATGTGAAACTTGTTGGATATTACAGTGGTTATAGAAACGGGAAAAACCTTCAAGATGACTTGCAAAATAGAAACATAAAATTATAAAAAAAAAGTAAAAGTGAACTATTACAATTCTTGAATGGATCTAACTCCAAAAGGATGAATCTGACATAACTTTACAAGTTGAGTCGAGGAAGACCTCTTTCCGCAAGACAAATACGTCCCGACTAGTGCTCTCGATATGACGTAATGTCCCCAAAGATAAAACGACTTTACCTCTTTTGTGTACAATAGCACCACTGACATAAAAACACCTTTCGAATTTGAAAGAATGAGAACTAGTTGCTGGACATGAATGCAGAATGAAGTGTTCTTCGAAATATTACAACACTGTTACCGACACTTGAAAAATATATAGAGATATCGATTTTTTTTTGTGTATACTGACTTCATCTCTTCCTTCTAACCCCTCAATGCAACAAAACACCTAAGACTTATATAGGCCATCATTTCCAACACTTGAAGGGAATTAAATATAAAGTGAGTGGGCATTAAAACCATATGTAACTCCCATGAGTTACAACCTCTTCTTATGACCACTACTTGAGGAGTTACAAATTCCAAAAGACATATGAACCTAGACACCTCCAATGTGCAGATTCATAGACACGCGAACCTAGACACATCCAATGTCTAGATTCATCAGGCCCAACAGTTACTTGAATCTGGGCCAAACCCATTTCAAGTGACAAAACTAACTGAACCTGAACAAGAGTCCCAAGAGTCGGTCTGATCCAATGCCCATTTGTGATCACACACTTGTGTTATAGTATATCCAACCAATAACACCTTCGAGTATTTATACTAGGATAAACTATGCCATTTACATAATGCCCATTCGTTTGGCCAATTTCGTGGATGTTTTGTACTAGCCTTTTAGGGACATTTAGCCCCATTGTGTTGTAATCATCTGGGTATGCCCAGATTATTTTGTACATTTGCGATGGTATATATTATTCACATTTCATCCAAAAAAAAGAAAGATAGTTTGTGGCTTTGAACCTTCCGTAGTTTATACCATCGGGTACAATGGCGGCTTAGTGGATGCAATGCCTTGAACTATTCATCCATGGTGTATACCAAGACAACAATGTTAACACAATAAGGTCTCAATACCTTATGTTCTCACGTTTTGTGTCCATTTTGGCCATGGACACCTCTTTGGATTCATAAGTGTTACTTTGAAGCGGCCCGCACTTCTCACTTAGGGGATCTCCTATCCAAGTATCCTGCCATACTCAATCTCAACGAGGTGTAAGAATCATTAAAAGTCAAATGACTTAGCCCCACCAAAACTTTGCAAGTGTTTCAACACTTGGTGTTGTTCTCTAGGGATGGGTTGAAACATTGTTTCAAAGTGTTACAATATAACCTTCATAGCTTAGTTTTCCCATTGAATCAAGTTCTTGGATCTCCAGTCATCATGGTTGGATTACCACTATAATGGTTATTTTACTTTGTGGACTTTAAGCCCATTCTCTCTAGCAATTTACTCAATTGATCTCGATTCATTCCTTTCGTCAAAGGACCTGCCAAATTGTCTTTTGACTTTATGTAGTCAATTAACATCACATCGTTTGAGATCAACTGTCTAATGATATTGTGTCTCCGACGAATAAGTCGAGACTTACCGTTATATATATTGCTCTGTGCCCTTCCTCTGGACGTTTGGCTATCACAATGAATCATCACAGAAGGCACATGCTTCCTCCAACATGGAATATCTTCCAAAATGTTTAGAAGCCACTCTGCTTCTTCACCAACTTTGTCCATAGCTATAAACTCAGATTCCATGGTGGACCGAGCTATATACGTTTGCTTCGTGGACTCCCACGATACTGCACCACCTCCAATTGTGAATATATATCCACTAGTGGAATAAGAATCTTTCAAATTCGAAACCCAACTAACATCACTATACCCTTCAAGACAAAATAGGATATCTCGAGTAGTATAGCCCATACCCAGGGTATACTTCAAGTATTTTAACACTCTGGTTAATGTTTTCCAATGCTCATGGCTTGGATTGCTCGTGAACCTACTCAATATAATTATAGGATAGGCCAAGTCTGGACGCATACAATTTGTGATGTACATCAGACTGCCTATTATATGTGAGTATTCCATCCGAGCCACCTGGTTCTGCTTTTTATTAGCAACGTGATTTTCACTTAAATCAATGGACGTCTTTTGGTAAATTGTCAAAAGCATTGAATTTATTGAGCACTTTCTCCACATAGTGGGATTGTAACAAGATAATTCCATCAAGAGTTCTGCTGATTTTTATCCCTAGGATTACATCAGCAGTCCCATATCCTTCATGTCAAAGTTTCTCTTTAACATTCTTTTAGTTTCCATGATATCATCATTGCTACTGCCCATGATTAACAAATCGTCTACGTATAGACAAATTATGACAAATGCTTTCGATGTCCCTTTGACATATACGCATTTATCACACTCGTTGATTTTAAATCCATTCAACAACATCATGTTGTCAAACTTAAGATGCCATTATTTTGGAGCTTGTTTTAGTCCATACAAAGATCTTATTAACTTGCACACCTTCTTTTCTTGACCGGGTGCAACCAGCCCTCCAGGATGTTCCATGTATATTTTCGCATCTATTTCTCCATTCAGAAACGCTGTCTTGACATTCATCTGATAAATTGCAAAGCAACAATCGCGAGAAGCACCCGAATAGATGCAATCCTCGTTACTGGAGAATATGTGTCAAAGAAAACATACCCTTCTTTATGTTTAAAGCCTTTGGCTGTAAGTCATGCTTTATACTTATCAATAGTTCCATCTGCTTTATACTTCTTCTTTAGGATCCACTTACATCCTAAAGGTTTATGACTAGCAGGGGGATCAACCAACTCCCACATATGATTTTCCATAATGGACTCGATTTCACTATTGATATCTTCTTGCCAGAGCGGAGCATCTGGACTACTTAGAGCCTCTTTAATCGAGTTTGGCTCACCATCTAACATAATTGTTAGGAAGTCGGTCCAAATGACTTATCCACCTTCCAGCCTCTTACTTCATCTTAGTTCTTCACTCTAAAGTGTTAAACTAACTGCTCGCTGTCAGTGTGACAACATGTGTCGCATATCAAGTGTTGTTCCGGATGTTATAACCCAAGCAACACCTTATCGAACATCTACGGATGATGTTATTGCAATCGATCCGGATATAACACCAGTAACACTTCCAAAGAACACCTCCGTAAACGCCTCAATACAAATCGTTTCTTAAAACTTTCATCTATCCTTTCTTTACAAGGATAAATATTCTCAAAGTATATACCATTCTTTGTCTCAATTATGGTACCAACCGTCATTTCGAGATTTTCGACCTATGTACCATAAAACGATATGCACTACTTTGCTAAGTGCATAACCAATAAATACGCAATCGACCGCTTTTTTAGACCGACTTTAACTTGTTTTGGTTCGTATTGCAATCTTAGCCAAACACCACCACACTTTAATATATTTATAAGAAGACTTACGCTTTTTCCACAATTCGTAAAGAGTCTTATCTTTCCTTTTAAGTGATATTTTATTTAATATGTGGTTGGCTCGGATTACCCTTTAACTTACACACCATGGTCTTTTCATTAGCATTAAAATGCTTTTTGTTGTTCCAACAACATCGTTAGAACCTCGTTCAAAATAAATTCAGAACCTTGTTCCAACAACATCGTTAGAACCTCGTTCAAAAAAAATTCAGAACCTTGTTCCGACAATTATGTTTGAACCATTTTACAACGGGTGTGGCCTTTGATCTTCACTTGGTTCTAAGGCTGCCTTTGATGTTACAACACTTTTGGCAACACCTCCTGCAAGTGTCTTTCAGTGTCTGCTTTTGGTGTTACAATACCTCATACAACACTTTCTGCAATTGTGGTACAATGTCTGCTTCTGGTGTTAAAACACCCCAGACAACACTTTTTGTAACACTGGTAACAATATCTAAACGATGCAAATCGTTTGGAATATTTCACTTAAACAACATCATTTCAGCACGAATATCATGCAGGATCAGTTGAAACTTTAAGACTAGTTTCAACACATTTTGGGATTTTTGGAACCATCCATTTTTCAATTCAAAAATTAGAGATAACGAACCTTTTGGAAAACACATCCTCATTTTGTATTTCTTTTAAAACCATGAACTTTTAGAAAAACATCCTCAGTTCATATCAAACCACACAATACATATAGTAAAGTATGTCACTAAGTCTGTTAAAGACAAATTTACGGCATAGGAAATCATCATCCTAGCCATATGCTTCAAACGCAATGCGTTTTTAGCAACAACAACAATTCCAGCAACAACTAGAAGGTCTTCTGTCAGATTCATCTCCTAGATAAGGCTCTGTTTCTCCTCGCCATCGTGAAGATACGCCATTTGTCTTGCAATTTTTGGATATTACAGTGATTATAGAAACAGGAAAAGCCTTCAAGATGACTTACAAAATAGAAACATAAAATTATAAGAAAAGTAAAACCTAACTATTACAATTCTTGAATGAATTCCAACTCCAAAAGCATGAATCTGATAGAACTTTACAAGCCGAGTCGAGGAGGACCTCTTTCCGCAAGAAAAATACGTCCCAGCTAGTGCTCACGGTATGATGTAATGTCCTCAAAGATAAAACGGCTTTACCTCTTTTGTGTACAGTAGCACCACTGACACAAAAGCATCTTTCAAACTTGAAGGAGTGAGAACTGGTTGCTGGACGCGAATGCAGAAGGAAGTGTTCTTGCAAGTGTTCTTAGAAATGTTACAACACTTTACCGACACTTGAAGAATATGCAGAGATATGCGTTTTTTCTGTGTATACTGACTTTATCTCTTCCTTCTAACCCCTCAATGCAGCAAAACATCTAAAACTTATATAGACCATTATTTTCAACACTTGAAGGGAATTAAAGATAAGGAGAGTATCTAAGTATGCATTAAAACCATATGTAGCTCACATGAGTTACAACCTCTTCTTATGACCACCACTTGAGGAGTTACAAACTCCAAAAGACACATGAACCTGGACACCTCTAATATCCAGATTCATAGACACACTAACTTAGACATATCGAATGTCTAGATTCATCAGGCCTAACAGTTACTTGAATCTGGGCCAAACCCACTAACTGAACCTGAACAAGAGTCCAAAGAGTCGATCCGGTCCAAGGCCCATATGTGATCATACACTTCTGTTATGGTATATCCATCCAATAATACCTTCTAGTATTTATACTAGGATAAACTATGCCATTTACATAATGCCCATTCGTGTGGCCAACTTCGTGTATTAATTTCTCACTCACCAAAATTTGGTTTTGAGAAATAAAAAATACTACGGACATATACTTGAAATGTAGATTAACAATTTACAATTTAATTCCTCCATAATTAAATACTTAGCCACCAAATATTTGGTCAAAGTCGGGTCGACTCATGAGAGACACACTGTTTAAACCGATCAAAAAAAAAGAGACACGCTGTTTAATCTTATAGCAAACCCCTGTCCAAGATGGGAACTAAATTAAAGTACCCTAGGCTATGCTTCTAAAACAACATTGTCTTCACACCAAGAAAACTTTATGCCCACAAATAGACATGTTAACAGACCCGACCATATAACCCCCGAAGGTTGGCTTAATGACTTTGAGGTTGTAATTGCACCTCTAAGTTCTAGGTTCAAACTTTGACTATCGTGGAGTAAGGGGTTGGAGTTTGCCTCTTCTCCCTCAGAGATTAGTGTTGAAATTTGGTTGTGTAAAATTGGGTGCTGACTGATTTTGACCAAATATTTAAGTGGTTTCCATAAGTGAAAAATGAAATTAAATTATTTGTAAAAATTCTACTAAGTGAGTAGATGAGAATAGTATTTGGAATTTCTCAAAACCAATTCTGGATGAATCAGAAATTAATGCTAGAAGTTAGTCACTTAAAACTAGAAAATGGTATGGAAAATATGGGGAAGGAGAAATGTTCCATCCCACATAGGTGGAAAAGTACAGTTTGCTCAATTTATAAATCTCAAGTTGGACAATTGAGTTTAGGCCCTTGGGGGCACCAAAGTTTTCAAAGGGGTGAGTACCTACATGCTTGTGAGTTTGGTTCAAAACACATGCGCGAGAGCTGCCGCCGACTCGGCCCGGGTCATGGGTCGAGGGTTTGGGCTTCAAGGCCCTTATACTTTTTGGACCAAATTTATTTAAAATCCTTTTAAAATATTAATTAATTATTTTTAATTAATTAAATCCAACTAGGGTGCGTGGACGCGCAAACAATCAACGTAATTAGACGCGCGGTATGCGCGACGCCGCACATTCAAACCGATGCACTTGTCAAGCAACGGGGTGCATTTTTTTGGTCAGACATGTCTTTTCGAGCCAAAAGACATGTCCTTTCCATTAGGCACCTTGATGCCTATAAATACAAAGCCTCCTGCAGATGAAAACGAACACGAAAATCTAAGCCTAAAATTGAGTCATTGCATCCGCATATTGATATACTTCCGTTCAAAGCTTTAAAGTTTTAAACATTTTATGTTTTTGTAGTTTCGACTTTTGCAAGTATTGCTAAGTCGAAAGATAAAAGTCGATGTATCTTAGGGACGAGTGGCGAAACCGTAAGCAATTCGAATATGGGTGTTTTTGTCTTGTGGAGATTGTAGGTCTCGACTTGCCTAAATATCCTAAACATTTAACCATTTCTCAAAAACAGTAAACCAACCCAAACAACAATCGCAAGACGAAATTTACGTTTTCTGTTTTCAAGACGATGGCATCTGTTTTCGTTCACTTCGATGGTTGTTGCTCCTTCTCATGGTGAAAAGCTGGCAAAGTTCTCAAACGTTGACTTTAAACGATGGCAATAGAAGATACTCTTTTACCTCACTACGTTGGGTATGTCCCGTTTTCTGAAGGAGGACCCCCTAGTTGGAGAATCCGACAACCAACGGAGAATCGCTGTGGATGTTTGGCATAACAACGATTTTTTGTGTCAGAATTATGTTTTGAACGGACTAGACGATACCCTTTATAATGTCTATAGTGCGTTCAAAACATCCAAAGAGTTGTGAGATTCTTTGGAGAAAAAGTACAAAACAGAAGATGTCGGCACAAAGAAATTTATTGTCGGCAAATTTCTGGATTACAAAATAGTTGACACCAAACAGGTGATCAGCCAAGTCCAAGAGATTCATATCATACTTCACGACTTAGTATCTGAAGGGATGATTCTGAACGAGTCTTTCCAAGTGGCTGCAATAATCGAAAAATTACCGTAATTGTGGAAGGATTTTAAGAACTACCTCAAGCACGAACGCAAAGAAATAGGGCTTGAGGATCTGATTGTTCGACTTCAGATTGAGGAAGACAGCCGAAAATCCGAAGTGAAATCCAGTAAGTCTGGAATGGAGGCCAAGACCAATCTTGTCGAATCAAGTCTTCAGTAGATTTGGAATCATGGGACATTAAAGATTTTTCAAAGTTGTAGACTTTAAGTTGATTTTTGTAATTAATCTAGATGTTGTGAATCTATTTATGATTTCATCTTTTATGATTTTTAACATATGCATTTCTATATTCTACCATTGTGTTGCTAGTTTGAATTAATGAAATTACTTTTCTTGTCAAAAAAGAATTATCAAAGCATAAAATACAATTTCGAAAGGGCGTCACAAAAATTAGTTCTAGGATAGTTCATAATTTCATAATGGCTCTACAAAATTCGCTCAACATGGCGAGCATTCATTTTTTTTCAAAAAAAAATAATACCCTTTTACCCTTTTTGCCAACTTTTTGATTGTGTTCAAATTTATGTGTGATAATTTATCATGTCATAAATTAGAACAATCCAACAAGTAAATAGAGGTAATATTCTTATTCGTCGTCTCTTGGCGGAAAACATTCACAAGGTACATTTTACAAAGAAACTGACCATTTTTGGTCATTATAAATTTATCGGACTCAAACACTAGTCTAAAACTGGTCTTGCTTAACAAAGGACCGAAAACTAAATTCTTGCATATATCCGGGACATACAAAGACATTCACAAGCGTCGCTCTTTTCCTAAGTCATCTTCAACACAACCTTTCCAAGCCCCACGATGTTGGAAGTCGAATAGTTCCCCATGAACAACTTCCTTCCATTTATCGGAGTGTAGGAGGAAAACATCTCTTTGACGGCACAAATGTGACGAGTAGCTCCGGTATCTATCCACCATTCCCTTGGATTATCCACCATATTGGATTCAAATACAACGGCGGTGAGATCGAACTCCGACATGTCTATCGAAATAGACTTGTCCTCGGTCACATTGACTTATTGTTCTGCAAATAGCTATCACAATCGTGTTTCATCGTGTTATTCATTTCTTTAACAATGTTTGTAATAGTATCGTGTTTGTGTCGTTCACTCGTTGTGAGCCCAAACTAAAACCCCGCCACCGAGACAACTCGTACGTCCTCTTCCCTGTAAGTTTTGTGATGCATTGTTTCAAAATTGATTTTTTTCATTTCCCACAATTCACGGATCTAATATCGAAGTGGTTGCCCAATTGTTAATGTTATTTTTTGTACTTGTATGAAAAACGAACTCCTCAAAATATTTGAGTCTGGCTGTCGTTGAAGTCTAATTATATATCAATTATTAATTATATCATAAATTGTTGTAACAAAAAGATTGGAGATTTTATTAAATAACAATTGCAAACGGATTACCATCAAAAACAAAGACATGGTTCATATTACACAAGCAAACACATTGTACACATACAATCTTTTGGTACATGTCAAAATTCACAATGGGAGCGTTTGCAAAAAGTTCTCGCTTTTAGAAGAAGTGATTTATTATAGCAGAAACAAAAATAGTCGAAAATCAGAAGTTAGTAGTGTTTGAAAATAGAATCAAAAGTTGAAATGAGAAGTTGAGATGTTTGACGAGAATGTCGTAAAAGTACTTATTTATTTGTAGAATTCAAACTAGCTAGAAGCAGAAACAAAATCTAAAGCACACATATCACTACTTTTAATGTTTGATTAGATAAAACAGAATCACAAGAAGAAGTTGGCACTTACAAACACTAAAAAAATGCTTTTTTTAGCCAAAAAAATAAAAAACAATTTTTTTAGTGAGTGTAAACACTCCCAGTATGCTTGGAAACTTGAATTTGGTCATAACCTATCTACTAATTATGGTTCCATAACAATTAGTACATTCAAAGTTGTACACAAATGCAATAACCATCCAAGAAAACACCAGAGCCACCCATAATCACTTATCCGTAGACTTCTTTTTATGCAATTCATCTTCAAGTTTGTTAAAAGCTCTTCAAATTATCTTATGATCTTCAAGTTTGTTAATCCCAAATTTGTGCACATCGGAGGCTCAATCCACACGAAGTAGGTGCAACCTCCTACCTCTTGCAAATTCTAATATTATCTCAATTTTAGTTGGATAGTCCTATTCGTCCGCCGTGCCCATCTTCCATCACTCAGATTTGACACAGCCATTCTTTGAGGAGGCTAGTCCTATTCGTCCGCCGTGCCCATCTTCCATCGCTCAGATTTGACGCAGCCATTCTTTGAGGAGGCTTATCTCAATTTTAGAGAAGAGTAGGTCTTATGTGAGACCGTCTCATGGATCTAAGTTGTGAGACGGATCTTAAACACATACAAAAATATAGATTATATTCATGGGTATAGGTCTGGGTCGAAATTATATACAAGTATAGGATCGTCTCATGGATTATATCCATGAGACTGTCTCACACAAGTTTTTGTGTTTAGAGAAAAGGGGTTATTTAGAAATTGGAAGTTGGAAGAGGGATTATTTTTCTTTGTAGGAGGAAGAGGTTATTTATGCTAAGAAATGTAAGAGAGTTTTTGGTGGAGAAATATTTGTTTGTATTGATTCTTCTCAAAGTTGGTTTATTACAAAATGATCAAGACACCCCTATTTATACTAGTACAACTTTCTAACTAATGGCTAGGATTTATTTGATTTAATGACTATAATTCATCCACTAGAATTATCCTCCAAAATATCTATCTCACTAGAACATTTTACAAGCTTTCTTACAAATAATATCTAAGATATTTTCATAAGACGTTCCTAGATAAACTCTAGAATTTGGGCCATTTGAGCTTGTGCCTTTATTTTTCTTTTATCTCAAAACTAGTCTTCCAAGACTAATATTACTTGGGCTAAATTAAGTTTATTTTCAACAGCCCACTATGATTCTTTGCCTCTGAGTAATAATGTCAATGCAACATGTACAAGAAATTACAGATTAGTCAAGAACCATTTAGTTTCTTCAAAAAATTAAGGGATAATTACAAACCAAAAAAGAAACTTGAGGTTCAAGCTAATTACCAAAAAAAACCCAATGGCTTTTAAAAATTGCAAAAACTCCTTGAACTTGACCTGTTTTGTATTTTCTCCTTCGTAAACAAAAAATATTTAAGAAACTCTCCTGATAGTTATATAAATATTACAGTTACCCCCGTAAATTTAAGACAAAAGCAAATCTAATGGAGCATTTTATAATTTTGAGATAACTCCAAGGATTTTTGTAATTAGCCCAAACCTCAGTGGTGTTTTTGTAATTATCCCCAAATAAAAATGATATAAAAAAAAGGTTATTGATATAATCAATCATGGCAGATTCAATTCTTACGTACCGGAAATCAACCGAAAAGTTGGGACTTGCCAAGCTCTCCACTTCTTTGTTCTTGGTCGAATGTACAACACCAACTTGAAGGCCTACATTCCCCTGTTCCTCTTGTTCTTCAAATATATTTCTAGTAGCATCGATGGCTGATTCGCTACAAGATTCCAACTAATTTGATTGAAGGGTTGGTATTTCTCCAATATCCGAAGGGATTTTCTTCAGCTTACGTAAACCTCTACGCACAAGGCACTCGAGTCGTGGAAAGTGAGCGCTCTCTGTCCTCCAGCATTCCAGATCATCACGATAAGAAATTATCCTCCTCTCATTCTCACTTAATTCTATCCTATCTAGCTTGGTTAAGATAGAATATTTAATTTTATTTTCGTGTTAATATTAATATCAAATATTAATGCATTAAAAAAAATTAGCACTCAGAAAAACCTTTTCTTTTCTCTCAACTCTCTATTTAGTTTGCTTCATTTTCTTATCGTTCATCATTAAGGGTGATTTTTGACAATTTTTGGTCTAAAAATCACCCCCGGCCATCTATATTTTTTCTTATCAATTTATTTTCTAACTAAGTGGTTCTTCTATTTATCGGGGTGTAGGAGAAAAATGTTTTTTTGTCGGCACAAATGTGACGAGTAGCTCCGGTATCTATCCACCATTCTCTTGGATTATCCACCATATTGGCTTCAAATACAACGGCGGTGAGATCGAGCCCTGAAATGTCTAACGAAACATACTTGTCTTCGGTCACATTGGCTTATTGTTGCTGCAAATAGCTATCACAATCGTGTAATTCATTTCATACATATATATATATATATATATATATATATGTTCGTAATTTCATACAAATTTTACACTAAATTTCAAATAATTATAAGGTAATGATATTCTTCTACTTGTTATTCAAGTTTCCTCTGTGTGTGTATATATATATATATATATATAAAATTTCCAATTGACAAGTCTTCTTTCAATATTTTATTTTTATAAATTATTTTATTAATTAGTTCAATTTATTAAAACCACATATTAATTATATATATTTATTTAACGTAGAAAACGAAGAGGTCGAGGACTTGGACTTTTATTGTTCATTTTTCTACATTGAATATATGTGATTATTAAGGTAGAGATTTCTATATTATTTGTTTTTATTTAATCTTTATTTAATGTTTTATGATTGTACTTCATTGATTGCAATATATGTCAAGAGGAAATAAATTCATATAAGCTAAGCTAGGGGCCATGAAAAAGGTCCGGGATCAAACGCATCTTCGGGGTGAATGATATATGCAGTAACTAGTCAGTCAGAGGAAAAAGAGAAAATTAATGTATTTATTGTTGTAATTATGTTAATGTTTTTCATGTTATAATAAATATTGACAAATATATCCCTACCGAGCGAGATAAAGCTCACCCCTATCACTATCATGACTTTCAGGTTGAGGAATCCAACCAAGATATGACATCTTGTGGATGGTGGAATAAATCATGTTATATTTATATTTTAAATAATTATAATCGAACTAAATTTTGGATTTATGTCTTTAATCATTTTTTCCAGTTTATGCTTGAAATAATTTTTGGATATTTAATTTGAAATTATTATTATTATTATTATTATTATTATTATTATTATTATTATTATCATCATCATCACCATCATTATATTTTTTTCTTAAGAATTAAAAATTTTAAATCGACTTTTTGATAATTATTGGGATCACTTTCATTTATAAATTCGTGTTTTCTTAATAATATTTTAGAGTACTTTAATTTCATAAAAATGTTCGGAAATGTAAATGTATTTTTTTTTTAAATGTTTTGACCAATTGTGTTTTTAACCCAAAAATAATTGTATTAAGCCCATTGCCCATACCTGAGAAATTGTGCAATTTCGGCCCCAAGAATAGGCTCGAGTCAAGCCACGTTTTCTTTGGCTCGAAAAGCGAAAGCCCGATCGCGGACCTTTTCTTTATATTTTCTTGGGTTGGGGCGGGCTAGCCTACAAAAAATAGCGGCACAGGGCACTGGCCTAACCCGGCCCGGCCCAATTTTTTGCTTTGGCCGATGGGCCAGCCCGGCCCAGCCCTTTTTAACACCTCTCCCCATATCCAACCCATTTAACCCTAAAATTTTAACATTCCTATTCGTTCCGTGCCCATCTTCCCAGCCATTACCCCGCCGACGGCGGCACTCGCACGTCCTCTTCACTTGTAAGATTTTTGATCGATTGTTTTGGAATTGAAATTGTTTTTTTGTGTTTTGTTTTTCCCTTTCCCACAATTTACGCATTCAATCTCGAAGTGGTTGCCTGATTTTTAATGTTGTTTTTGTATTTGTATGAAAACGAACATCTTAAAATATTTGAGTCTGTAACTTCTAGTTGAATAATATATATAATGGTTTGTAATTGGGTATTTGTTCTTGGGAATACATAATGGTTTGTAATTGCTTTATCACTGTCCTACATTTTTGGATATCTTGATATTCTACTATGATTATTGTTTTTCTGGTTTAGGTGATATGATTTGTAATTCTTCCTGTTTGGAATGTTTGTGCATTATGTGTCATTGCTTAGACCATCTCCAGCACTCTGCACTACTTTGGTGTAGAATCTGCACTACTTTAGCGCAAAATTTACATTTCATCTCCAGCACTCTGCACTACTTTCTGCACTAAAAAAGAATATTCCATAAGATTCTTTCTTTTATATTGATTTTTATTATTGTATAATTGATAAAAATATTATATAAGGATTTTTATTTAATATATTGTATTATTTTTATATTGTATTATTTTTTATTAGATTAACTGAAATATAATATTAATAATAATATTTAAAATTAAAATAAGCTATAATAACAAATTAAATAAAAAATCAAAAAAAAAAAAAAAAAGAAAAGTAGCGCTGCTACAGTACCGCGCCATTTTTGGCGTGGTACTGTAGCAAACGCCAAAATACAGATGAATATGGCGCAGTGCTGGGGCGCTCAAATTGGCGCTAGAAGCCAATTTGGCGCAGTGCTGGAGACGCTCTTAGATATTATATACAATTTTTTTACAAAGTATTCTCGTGTGTTTCGAATATGTAGCTATGGCAGCTATGGCGCAAGAGATAGGTATGTTCACCGTGGCCCACACTGTCGGTAGTGTCTTATGCTGCAAATGTGGTATTCTAATGCAACCAAATGCCACAAATATGTGTTTGAAATGCCTTCGAACTGAAGTTGACATAACGGAGGGCCTTCAGAAGCGTGTTGAAATCACCCATTGTCCTGATTGTGATAGCTATTTGCAGCCACCGAGTACTTGGATTAAAGCGGAACTGGAATCGAAAAAGCTCCTGACGTTCTGCCTTAACAGCTTGAATGGCTTGAAAAAAGTTCGTCTAGTACATGCAGAGTTCATTTGGACCGAGCCTCACTCCAAGAGAATTAAAGTCAAGTTGACGGTCCAAAAAGAGGTTCTCAATGGAGCAATACTCGAGCAAGCTTGTATTGCCGAGTATAGCGTGCATGAGAAGATGTGTGATTCTTGTTCCTCACAGACGCACGTTCTTCTATCTGGAGCAGCTTATTCTGAAGCACGATGCCGCTAAATATGCCATCAGGATTAAGCAGATGAAGCAGGGCATTGATTTTTTCTTTAAGAATCATAATCATGGTGATAAGTTTGTTGACTTCTTGGGTAAAGTAGCTCTGATCAATGTTGATAAAGGCAAAAGATTGATTTCTCATGATACGAAGAGCAATAAGCACGTCTTCAAGTATTCTCTCTCGGTTGAAATAAGTCCTATTTGTCGTGAGGATTTGATTTGTCTCCCGCCTCAAGTTGCCGTCGGTTTGGGAAATCTAGGACCACTCGTGATATGCAACAAAGTGAGCAACAACCTAGCTTTATTAGATCCGTTCGCCCTTAGGCAAAGCTTCTTGAATAAGGATCAGTATTGGAGTTCATCTTTTAAGGCCTTATTGTCCAGTAAGCAGCTTGTGGAGTACATAGTGCTAGATGTGGAGGCCGTTTCTCGTGAGGTCGATGTTCGTGGCGTAAAGTATGTTTTAGCCGATGCTCAAGTAGCCCGTGTATCGGATTTTGGAAAGAATGACATGATTTTTAGTGTGAGAACGCATTTGGGACATATTCTAAAAGCGGGAGATTACGCGCTTGGTTATGACTTATATGGTGCCAATATTAACGATATCGAATTGGACAAGTACAAAGGTCTTGTTCTCCCAGATGTAATATTAATTAAAAAGAGCTATGAAAAGAAGATGATTCAGAAGTGTTCTTGGAAGCTTAGGTCTCTCGACATGGAGATCGATAACGCAGCCGAAGGTGGAGATAATGAGTATGAATTATTCTTGAGAGATTTGGAGGAGGACCCTGGTTCAGTATTTAATCTGTCCCTAGAAATCCAGCCATCTGAAAATATGGCTTCTGTGATTAATGGTGGGGATTTTTCTTTAACTCTAGCAGATGAATTTGAGGATCTTCTTGATTTAGGTGATGAGGAAGGCCATGCTGATATCATGAAAGAATAATTCCAGTTTGTAACCCATAAAGAGGACAAATTTTCTCAATTTTGTGACCATTTTAGACTGCCTCAGTCTTTTTATCTATTTCTATTTAATCTTGCTGTTTTGTTTATGTTATTTCTGGACTTGGGTGTGATTATGGAATTGGACTCTCTCTCTCTCTCTCATTTACAATTTTCCCCATTTTCCCTACTGGTTTTAAAAAAAATTCAGTCCTATAGGGCATAGAGAGATTATTTGGAAAAACTTTTAAATAGTGAATATACTTTTCATGGTAAAACTTTTAAAAAGTTAGTATACTTTTGACTGGCGAAAAAATATGTTTTTTCTAATATTTTTAAATATCAATTGGTGATTCCCCATTTTCCCTACTGGTTTTAAAAAAAATCAGCCCTATAGGGCATAGAGAGATTATTTGTAAAAACTTTTAAATAGTGAATATACTTTTCATGGTAAAACTTTTAAAAAGTTAGTATACTTTTGACTGACGAAAAAATAAATTTTTTCTAATATTTTTAAATATCAATTGGTGATTTTGTTTTTGTTTTATTTAATTAAATATGAAAGTAGTGAGTGGATTGTTTGTTATTCTTTTAAAGAGCTTCCGGTATTTTCTGTAAATAATTAAAGGATATTCAAGTACTTTTAATCTTCAATTTTACTTTTTTTTATCCTTTATTAACCAAATGGTCTAATTTTATTTTATTTTATATTTTTATTTTCTTACTTCCCATCAGCCGGGCCAAATTTGCCGCCAAAATGCACTTGCTAAATATGAAAATGTATGACATTTTTTTGTATTAATTAATTAGTAAAATGTTGGGTATTTTTGACATTAAATAATAATCACATCGTCAATGCACTATATTTACAATACTGATTGGGCCTTAGCTCTTCATTTAAATGCGAGTTCAAATTCTTTTGATCTTCGTGTTTTGTCCGAAAGAGTAATTGTTTGTTACATAAAAATCGTGTTCATTAATTAAATTGTGTGTTCTCCTTAAATGCGAGGTTAAATTAATTTTTAAATTCTTTTTTTTTTTTTTTTTGGAAAAACTCTTCAAATTTCGTCGAAAGAGTAATTGTTTGTTACATAGAAAATTGTTCCAAATAAAAGTTAAAGCATTGGGCACTCTAAATGTAATTAATAACCTTCAAATTCAACTTTTTTATACCAACAAAAAAATTAAATAGTAGTATTGTTGACTGCATATATATTGAAAGTTGTATTGAGCAACACAAAATGATCCTTGAAAAATGATGTTATAAGCAAATATAAATAGGTCCATTCATTCCTTCAAAACGCAAAGCATTCTAAGCAATAGAAAAAGATCAAGATACAAATCGCAATTTCAATATCATATCTGATTTTTCGCAAAAAGACCCCTTTATTCAAGATAGCTAGAGACACCCAAACGAATCTGGTGGGCATTGAAACTTTGAGCATCAGTAATTATAACATACCTGCATATGGAGAACAACTCAACTATATCCAATTTAGAGTGCAATTTTCATGATGCAGATGTATGAAACTATAATTTTTTTTTCATTTCGCCCCTCTTTTTCACTCGTATTATACTCACTCGTGTGTATTCTATCTAACTTATGAGATCATTGAAAATTTCAAAAAGAAGTAGCCATTATTTACTTTGAATAAAAAGTTCCCACACGACTTTATTAAACATACATAAGTTGTGACAGCAGGGTAGCTAATGTGGTACACTAATGGATTTGAAGAGAGCAACAACTCGCCCGCCAAAGTAATGACCTTCATGTTTTGTGTTTTATTTGTAAGGTGAGTGAAGTCCAAGCTTTAGGGAAATTACTTTAAATTCTTAATGTTTCTAATCATTTAAAACAATTTTCTTATGTACAATCAACAATTCGAAAGTTAAAACGGGCCTGGAATGAGAAAAATATATATATATATATATATATATATATATATATATATAGGGTAGTAATTACAAAAGTAACAAAAGCTACCCCTAAAGTTCATATACAATTGAATTTGTATTATAATTTGTATCATCCAATAACTATGAATTGGGTTATCTATGAGAAATTTCAGGCCATTTAAGGTTTAGATTTTAATTGTTGGAATAGGATAATTAATTTTTACAACTTTAGCAAATTTTCATCTTTCCTAATTTATTATAATGTTATTCTGTTATTTTGTTTTTATTTTATTATTATGTTGTCCAATCTATTTTTTTATATTTATGTTTTAGTTTTTTTTTTTTTTTGAATGAAACATTCATAGAGAATCAGTGTTTGGTTTGGCTGAACATCCCCAACCTACTTATTAAGAATCAATGCTTGGTTTGGCCGAACATGATAGTTCTCTATATATGGAGTAAAAAGTTAAAAGTTATACAGAATCAGTATCCATGAAATGAAATGAAAAATCAAAGTATTTAATGAATGAGTTTCCTTCGAAAAAATCAATCTATCTTTAGGTATTAATTTTTATTTAATTTTTATACATTGCACTCACTAAAAAAACTTATTTTTTGTTCATATTATTTAACATCCCGTGCATCGCACGTAGGGGTGTTCATTTTTCGAATGGATCCGAAATTCGATTCGGTTCGAATTCGAATATTAGTTTCGAATTAGGATTTTTGAATT
Source organism: Rehmannia glutinosa (assembly GCA_016081115.2). Classification (NCBI taxonomy): domain Eukaryota; kingdom Viridiplantae; phylum Streptophyta; class Magnoliopsida; order Lamiales; family Orobanchaceae; genus Rehmannia; species Rehmannia glutinosa. Next base: position 155,630 of record JABTTQ020001556.1, read on the forward strand.
TCGAATCGAATTTCGAATCAACTCGAATCTCGAATATGAATATTTGAATCGAATAACGAATTGGGGTTGTTTTTTCGAATTCTATTCGAAAATCCTAATTCGAGGTGAAATTCGACTAAATTCGAATTCGTATTTTGATTCGAATTTGTATTTTAATTCGAATTCGTATTTCAATTCGAAATTTATATGTATATATTTCACACTATACATAATTATTTATTTTATATATGTAAATTATACACATGCATGTATAATGTATATAAATGAATAAAACACTACTCTTTAAATTAAAATGTAAAATTATAACTCTTTTCCATCTTGTTTTTCAGTTTTTGTTAGAAATAATTACACTTAATAATATATGAAATACATTTTACATTTCTTCAAATTTTTATCTTTAGACCATATTCAAATAATCATTTTTTGTGTTAAAAAATATATTTTAGGTAAAAACTGTTTCGTTCTTACAATCTCACGTGGAGGGCATATGGTGAAATAATCTATAAGAATATTCCACCAGCTATGTCCATTGTATAGAGAAGTACAAAATTTGTGTACATACACTATACAACATACACTACACATTTATACAATATAGTCTTTGATTTTTTTCCTTTATTTTAAATTCTTATTACAATATGCATTATATATTATACATCTCGTACACTATATTACATATATTTATCTTCGATCATATTAAAATAATAAATTATATGATAGCACATATTATATCTCTTTATCTATTTTCATACATACACTTTGTCAATTTGATACCTCATATTTGAGTATAGAAGTTATTTATCAAGTAACTAGTCTTTGGTATAAAATTGACACAAAAATGTTTATTGAATTTATATAAGGAGTTCATTATGAATATATGATAGTCTATAGTTAAATTAAACAATGAAAAATAGTTAGTCGATAATTTGTAATTTTGAAAAAACAAAATCGGAATTTTACTAGGTATAGTCCAAACATATTATGTTATGAATCCAAACCTTGTTCACTTCATCGATAAATTAGGATTTTTGGATTGATTCGAATTCGATTCAAAAATCGAGAAATCCAATTCGTTTAAATTCGATTTGAATTAATCGAATTAGGATCGAATTTCGAATTGAGGTTTAAAATGTTCATTCGATTAAATTCGATTCGAAGAAGTCGAAGAATCCGGAATTCGATTCGATGAACACCCCTAATCGCACGGGTGGAATACTAGTGTTAGATAAATAACAGATGGGGTTACCTTTTTCCCCCAGTATAACAGATGGGGTTAATAGGAGTGTGATGTGTATAAAATTTTGTAAACAATGCCTTTAATTATAATTCAATTAATTATTTAAGCCCGATGCTAATATTTCTTAAATGGCCCAATTGATGTGTGTGTTTGTCAGCCTTCTCATGAATCTCGCTTATCTTGGCTAGAGTTTAACTATGATCAGTTCAAGAACAATAAATAATTTTATGACGATTTAGATGTCTTTATATTTCTTTTATTTTTATTTTTTCGTTGGAGTTAGACTAGTTAATTCTACATTGACTCGTGTCTTTTGACTTGGTACTTTGACATGGAAATATTAATATGCAATCTATCATTTGGAGTTCTTTACATGTTTAGTATTTCCTTATCGCTTTCAAATCATCTTTTCTTTCACCCATTATTTTCATTGTTTTTATTGGGCTTTGTGTATACTTATAATGTTAATAATGATATATTAATTATTTATAATGACTTTTTATAGCTCAATGGAGCCTTGGGATATCAGATATTATGATTATGTATGATCTTCAGATATAACAAATTGTGCTTTAATTCATCCAAATATTTTTCTTGATGAGGAAACAAAGGAAGATGATAGTCACCAAAAGTGGATTGGTTCATCTTATACCAAATAACTACATGTAGTATTTTGACATATTATGATAACTATATTCATAAGATTCCATGTCGAACATCTATGCGAATGGGTCACATATTCATAGAGGAGATATTAAATGGACATGGAAAAAGATGTTATCAGGCTTCCCACCTAGCAAAACCCGTGTTTCTGGATTTATGCCATGAATTGACCCACAAATATGATCTTCATCCAACAAGAGGAATGTCTATCTTTGAGGAATTGGGGATTTTTCATATGACTTGTGCTCATGGTGTTGATAATAGGCTGATGCAAGAAATATTTAATCATTCAGGTGAGAGTTGAGACTATCTCAAGACACTTTCACAGAGTTTTAACGGTTATTAGTAAGCTTGCTAATAATATAATTAGACCACACCCTGAGTATAATGAGGGCAAATGATACCATATGCCTCAACATCAAAGGTACATAGCATTTTTTAAGGTGTGTGATTTTTTCAACTACAAATAGTAAGTTTATATGCATATTTAAAATTATAAAATAGTTATGAACTATTATATATTTCTTTTTAACTTTATGGTTGATAGGATTGCATGGAGCAATTGATGGCACACATGTTAAAGGTTGATTACCACAAGGAAAATCAATATCATATATAGGACAAAAAGGATATCCCACACAAAATATTCTTGTTGTTGTAGATTTCAATATATGTTTCACATTTGTTTGGGCTGGATGGAAAGGAGCAGCTCATGATTGTAGGATATTTGGAGAAGCCATTCGTAGTCCAGATCTCAATTTTCCTATTCCAAAATGGAAAAAATATTACTTAGTTAACGTTGGATACTCACATATGCCTGGATATATGGGTCCTTATAAAGGTCAAAATATCAGATATCATCTTGATGATTTTCGTCGAGCTAGAACACGACAATTACGTGGACCGAGAAATTTGAAGGAAAAGTTCAATTATTATCACTCTTCATGTAGGAATTGTATTGAGCGAACTTTTGGAGTTTGGAAAGCAAGATGGAATATTTTGGCTGATATGCCATATTTTCATATTGACACACAACGAGAAATTGTGTTGGCAACTATGACAATTCACAATTATATAAGGAAGAAAAATGTTCCAGACAAGGCATTCCAAATAGCCGAGGATGAAAATTATGAGCCATATACCGAACGCGTTGTTGAAACATTAACTAGAAACTTCAATGTAGAAGAAGAAAATAACCAATGTAATGTTTATTGGATGCCAGTGCGTGATTTCATTGCTATGGATATTGCTGGAAGTGGATGATAATTTCATTGATGTGTTTCAAAATTTAATTCTTCATTTTTTTTTAATTTTATGACTCATTTGTTTAACAATTCACTTGTAATTTATTTATTAGAGGGGCTTTTAGATTTATGTCGGGAATTTATTTATATTTTTATAATGTCGTAGTTGATGGAATCTCAAAAATAATTTATACAAACATAAACATAATAAGTAGTATCATTCCAATGCAAAAAAAAAAATGAAAAAGTAGAAGTTAGAATTATGCAGAAATTTGAAGAGTCATGATAGTATCTAATGTTTACATGAGAGAGGATCATACTTTTAAATATTTCTACAATAATCTATGATGAGTAAATAAAGAAGAATATTTTTGCTAAACATAATGTACATTTTTAGAGAACAAAAATATTCATTGCGATCAAGTTTATTGTGCCTTTTTTTTTGCTTTTGTAATAAAATTATCCACTAAACTTTTGTTTGAAGCTAAACTAAAATTTACAATATGTGTGATAATATTTCAAAATAATTAAAATACAAAAATATGTCAAATATAGCTATTTAAATAATTTTAATGGTGTCATGTCCTTTTTGGTCATTATGACAGCAAAAACAGCTTATAAGATATAAAAACAGCTTATAAGATATAAAAACAGCTTATAAGCTCAACTATCTTATTTTATCCAAATACTCTAACAACTTATTTTTAAATAAGATCTAACATCTTAAAGCTCCTGAAACAACTTATCAGATGTAGATGCTTATAAGATCTTTTAAATAAGCTTAGCCAAACACCCTCTAACTCAAAAAACTGAGAAATGGAAAGGGTCTTGCCAAATTTCAGCCTAACTCAAAGTAGCAAAAAGATAAAAAAAAAAATAAAAAAGGGTCATGTACACAGCTAGTAGAACCGAACTTGTACGATATTCATAATTAGAGAGATTCCATTCCCCACCTTCACTTATAAGTTATAGGATAATTACAAAAAGTACCCCTGAGATTTGACCTAATTACCAAAAAAAATACAGCTAACTTCAAATTACAAAAAGTACCCTTAAAGTTGAAGTAAATGGGTAAACTGTAATGTTTTTATAAATATGAGGGGGGATTTTGAAATATTTTTTTGCTTATAAAAGGGTTAAAAGTTGGACAAAATAAAATCTCGGGGTATTTTTTGTAAATTTGAAAATTAGTTGGGTTTTTTGTAATTAAGTTAATCCTTGAGGGTACTTTTTGTAATTAAACCTAAGTTATATCTTGGTTTTCATGGGGTACCTGTTGCTACACTCTGATCATGAATGGTAGAATAAAGAAGAGAAAAAGAATATTACAAAGAAACCAGAAAGAAGAAATAACATAATAATAAAAACTAAATTACATATATAACTTTTTGTTTTAAACAAAGCAACAATTTCCAATGAATAAAATTTCAAATAACGAAAATAGACCATAACTAAAAACTGAAGGTTTGTTCCTCCCACAAATAATTTGATGATATTTTATAGCGAAACATATAATTTGTTGAAATATTTGAAATGTATTTATAAGTTCGAAACAAATTTCAATTACATTTCAAGTTTTTCTTTTTCTTTTGGCTTAATTGCATTTGGTCCTGTAAGTAATAGAAGTTGGCAAATTTAGCCTCATAAATATCCCGTCTAGCAACATTGGTCATATAATTATAAATGAGTAGAACATTTGACTAGAGCTGTCAAAATCACCGGGTTGGACCGGCGGACTTGCAGCAAATATCAAGCAGTGACCGAGCCAAACAATGACCGAACCGCTGATTTTGGAGCCCAGCCCAACCCAGTCAATGAAAAATACACTAAAAGCATCGGTCTATTGGGTTAGCTTGGTTTTTTGTATTTTGAGGGCCAAATTTTTTCGGGCTTGTGATATTAACAGCCCAACCAGGTATATCGGGCTGCCCGGTCCGACCCGTTGGGCGGACCAAAATTAACAACTCTATATTTGACCCTACAAGTATCCTACGTAGAAATTTTGGTCCCATAATTTTTTTTTTTGTGCAATATTGGTATTATAGGTTCTAGTTTTGTGCAATATTGGTATTATAGGTTCTAGTTTTGTGCAATTTAGTTCAGAAAGGGTAAAATATTGAATTACCCATTTAGGATCAAAATTACACAATATTAGAACTTACGGGAACAAAATTGCATAAATAAAAAACAAAAAATTACAGGACTCGTTGAAGATACTTGTAGGACCAAATATGCCACATTTTTAAATTTATGGGAAAAAGATTGCACAAAAATAAAAAATTATGGGACCAAATTTGCTATATAAGATACATAAATAACTAAATATGCCACTCCTTATATATTCTAGACCAAAAGTACAATTAAGATTTAAGCCCCAATTTAATTAATATTTATTGAAAATTTTCACTTTGCTCCCCAAAAAAAGAAATAATAACTTAAAAGTGGAAAATATTGATTAAAAAGGAGTATGTTTTTACCCTTTCTAGATTTTATAAAAAATCCAGATTTTTGGTAATATTTCAAAAGTCTTCAATAGTTTTCAACTTTAATCCATTTTTCAGATTTTTAGACAAATATCCATACTTTAAACAATTATACAGATTTTTTATTTTATATTGAATTTGTTTTTTATATTTGAAGTAATTGACAGATTTTTAACACAATTTTTAGTTTTTTAAACGAATTTTCAACATCATTTAGTTTTAAAAATAACTTTTTGAAAACAATATTGAGTTTTTTTATTTAGAATTTTAAAATATTTTAAATAAATTTTAAATGTTTAAAAATGTGTATTCAATTTTGAAATTCAATTTTTTTTTAACAATTTTCATTGTAATTTCGATTTTTTAACTGTTTTTAGTTTTCTAAACAAATTATTATAATTTTATATTTTATTTGTTAGATTTTAAAATGAATGTAATCACATGATTAAATTTCAAATTGAGCAAAATAAAAACTCTTTTTTTAAGAGTTAAAATAAGTTATAGGACCAAATTTACCAATCTGGTCTATTATTTTTTGTTTTTTCTTTTCTTTAAGAGTTAAAAATAGTTACAGGATCAAGTGTGCAAATTTGGTTGATTGATTTTGGTTTTTTCTTTTCTTTTTTTTTTAAGAGTGAAATTAAGTTATAGGACCAATTTTGCTCATAACGGGTCCAAATCAGCCTCATAATGGGCCATGTGTCAATCACATGACCTTTTGTGGCCGGAATTTGTAGCTCCAGTCAATTGAGGACCAATATTGCGATAATTTTAAAGTTATAGGACTACATTTGCAAAATTCAAATCGAACATGACCAAAATTGCCAACTAGATAAAGTTACAGACCAGTTTTTGCATTTTTCCCTTTTATAGATGAAATGAATTTGAGAAATCATTTATATATATTTTTTAATTTAATTATGAGCCATCGTAAATTTAATCATCATCTGATATTATTATATTATATATATCAAATGCATGGATAATTAAATTGTCAATTCGAGTAATAAATCTATCAAATTAAAACACATACAATTTTTTCAATGCCCACTCCGCGCACGCTATAACATTATTGTTGAGTTTAATGAAATTGGGTGCGAATCGGATAGTGATCTAATGTTTAGAGACACTCAAGTCTATTCCCGTTATAGATGTTAAATGGGTTGGCTCTAACTTTGTAGGGCTAGCCCTAACGGGCTTCAGGCTAAACGGGTCACTATTAAATGGGCTAACATATTGCGAACCTAACTCTAACCCTAGTGGGTTTCGGGCTAAATGGGCCACTACCAGGCTATAAATCAAAAAAATAAAAAATTATATATTTAAACTCAAACATATATAACATTTAAGTTTAACATGCTAAGTTAAAGTATTCATTATAAAAAAATCTTGCATAGTTTATAATTATATTGTATTAATAGAATTATAAAATTTAAATATTCCATGATCTAAAATTTTAAAATAAAACTATAATAATAAAAGATAGCATTATATAATATATACTCATATAAAATATAAAAAAATAATACTTTTTAAAAAAAATATTCATGACTATAAGTCATAGTTTTAAGAATATATATTTAAAACTATTAAAGATGAGGAGATTTGAGCTTGAAGAAATGTATTTAGTAATAGGTAATATGTCAGAAAATAGATTTACAATATTAGAATTATATTTATTTTTTAAATAAACACAATTGGTGGGCTAGCGGGCTAGCCTGGTTAACCTACAGACTAGCCCTAACGGGCCTCGAGCTAAACGGTCCGGGCCAAAAAAGCCCGAATTTAAACGGGCCAAAATAATTCGGCCCTAACCCTCTTTTTTCCCGGTTTAAACGGTTCGGGCCAACGGGCCGCGGCCCGTCTAACATCTTTAATTCCCATCACTTTTCTCCTACTTTCAGGATTTGTATACTAAAACAAATAAAAATAATAATTGATGGAATTGTTCCGAACACGGACCTACACTACCCACTCTTGGGGCACGTGCCCCCATAGTTTTTTTATTTTTTTTTCTTTTTATTATTTATTATTTATTATTTATATAACATTATTTGTTTAAAACTATAAATTTTATGCGCAAAGTATTGGACAATAAATTTTTTTAAAGTATTATATAATATAATAACATTGTAAATTATATAATATTAGGTTAAGTGTGACCAAAATTACAATACTAATAACATTATAATTTATAATAGTGTTATAATTTATAGATCAAAATTGTTAAATTATATTATTAAAATAAATTGTTAGTAGTGTTAATGTGTTATATAACATTATAATGTTATATGAATTTTTAGAAGTTATATACTAATTAGGTTTGAAAAACAATGTGTGCCTCCATTAAATAATTTTTATGTAATTTATAATATATTTACTTGTGCCACCGTTGTAACAAATTCCTGGATCCGTCCCTGATTGTGTCCTGTTGCTGAAATCTTAAACATCAAATGATAGTGATCTCCAACAATATTGCATTCGAATTCTGCCAATTTCCAATTGATGCAAGATTAGTCGACATGAGAAAGGGCAGTAACTTGGCTTTGGGGAAAATTAAAACCTGTTCTTTGCATTGTCTTAATTTATTCCATATGGTATAAATAGTGCTTGTTAGTTTGACCAAAACTAACTAATTACATGACAAGTATTAATGTTTTGCAATTTCTCATAAAGAATGCAATAATCAAGTAACAATTAATTGTAATTTTATTTATCTTGTGGTTCTTGTCCGACCAAAGTCAGTTCGAACTAGCTGGAAAAACAAACTAATATTTAACATGCAATAAAACTCGTTTTTTGTATTAAGATTAGTATAACGTAATAAATTAAGTTCCTTACTTTCGTAGGTAATAACATATCAAAACTTCAAAAACTATTTCCTCAAGAATGCCTAGTCTCATTTACCTTTAGAACACTCTATTTTTCATATTATTTGTTGTGATATTGGCCAATTGCTTGTCTTGGTCCATTTGCTACCTATCCTTTGAGCCCACTAATTGCAGCCCACAATGCAAACAAGAGCCCAACCCATGTTCACTTTATCCGCTGGTTACTTATTCGGACTGCGGGATCCGAATCCCTTGTCCGCGGAACCTCTTGGTTCAATCATGATCGTCCGTTTATAAGGTTTGATCTGAGTCGTTACTTTACCTTATAAATCGCTTCTATCCCGAACCCTAATTCATAATCTCAGTGATTTTTTCTCTCTCCTCTCTAGAACTCTCTGGTTTCTTTCTCACTCTAAACTTCGATCTCTTTTTCTAAGAAATCCAACATCTGGTTGGTGTTCTTGTGCGATCTGAGTGTTTGTGAGATATATCTGTGTGATACTTGTGTTAATCCACCATTTCTCGGTGTATTATCCTTCTTCTCCGTGAGGTTAGGGTTTGGGTGGATTTCTGGGAATTCTAGGGTTTCTTGGTGAATATCTGTGAGGGCTTCTTCTTGGGGGTTTGTGTGGCATGGCTTAGTGTGGCTCTACCTCTTGGCTTACTTGTGGTTCTCTGGTGACTAACTTTGTGGTTTTGGGGAAAACCTGGTCTTGAGCCGAATCTTTTCAATATTCGGTTTTGGGTTGTTGCCCTACATATTCTTTGTGTTATATTTACTTGTAATTTTCTGTTTATCCTTTGTACTTTAATGTCTGCAAATCGAGTCTAGAGTATATTTTGTATAATAGGCTTATTGAGTCTGTAATTTGTTGTTCGGTACTACGTGTATCAATCTATTGAGGCAGATAGATACCCAACAGTGGTATCAGAGCACCTATCTGCCTCGTGGTGGGTTGGTGCTTCTGGTTCTTGAGCTTCTTGGTGATTTGTTGGCTCTCTGGTGTACTTGGTTGTGGTGAGAACCCAGGATAGGCTCCTGGTTGTAAGATTCTCTATTCATTTTTCTCTCTCATTTATTTTCAGTCAGTACTTAGTTTAGAGAAACCCTAAGCATAAGCCTCTTGACCCTGTGCCTTGAGTGCAGTGGAATCCTGAGGTGCGAAGGGAATCCACCTAGTTTTTTAAATTTTTTCTGTTGATTCTTGGTTTCTTGGACTCTGTGTGGTCCATTATTTGCCTCTTATTTTCTGTTGTCATTGGACTCTGTGTGGTCCACCTACTTGTTGCTTCTGCTGTTCCATTTGATAATTGTAATACCTACTTTTGTGTTGTATTCTTGTGATATTCTCTGGGCTTTATCTGTGCATATGGCTGCTGCATTTGGTTATCATTTGGAACCCTTTAATGAAAAAAGTGATTTTTCTATTTGGCAACAAAAAAATGAAGGGGGTTTTAATTCAGCAGAAATGTTTTAAAGCTATTGATCAAAAGTATTCTGATAAAGATACTACTGAAATAAAATCTGAACTTGATGAATTTGCTTACTCATCCATTATCCTTAATCTCTCTGATGCTGTTTTGAGAAAAGTTGGCAAGTTAATTTCCGCCAAAGCTCTTTGGGATAAATTACAAGAATTTTACACTGAAACTTCCCTACCCTCAAAACTCTTTCAACTGGAAAAGTTTTTTAGATTCAAACTTGATTTGACTAAGGATATGGATGAGAACTTGAATGTTTTTACAAAATTGATACAGGATATCAAACTTACTGGTGATAAAAACATTGATGATTATACCCTTATTGTGTTGCTAAATGCCATTCCTGATTCCTATGCTGATGTGAAATATGTCATTAAGTATGGTAGAGACTCTATTACCCTTTATACTGTAATTAATGGCCTTAAGAGTAAGGAATTAGATCTGAAAATATCTAAGGGGAATGAACAGGGGTCAGGGAAGGTTATGCATGTCAGGGGTAGACCTCAGAATAGGAAAAATGGGAACAACAATAACAGAAACTCTGGTAGAAAGAGAAGTAAAAGCAGATGGAGGTCTAGTTCTAGACCTAAGAACAATAGGAAGTGTTATAACTGTGGTGAACATGGCCATTACATCAAAGAATGTACTAAACCCAAGAATAACCAGAATAATAATCAAAACAATAATCAGAACAATAAGAATCAAACCAATGACTCTGTGAACTTGACAACTGGCAATGATCATATGGGTGATGTGTTTATGGTGCATGAGTTGCATGATTCTGTGAATGTTGTGCCTTCAAATTCTTTTAGTGAAAATGACTGGCTTATTGATTCTGGTTGCACATCTTCCTATGCTTCTGTGCAAAATGGATCTGTTTCCATGGCTAATGATAAGAAATGTCAAGTGATTGGTGTTGGTACTGTGTATTTGAAACTTGATTCTGGTTTTGTTTTGATTCTGAATGATGTAAGGCATATTCCTGATCTGTCTAATAACTTGATCTCCTATGTTATGCTTGAACATGATGGCTATGAGGGAAGATGGGGTAAAGGTTTAATGAAAATCATGAAAGGTTTGCTTATTATTGCTAAAGCTGCAAAGAAAAGGAATTTGTATGTTTGCTATGCTGAGTCTGTTCCTTGCATGCAAAATTCTGTGAACAATGTGAACTCTGTGAATGACAAAACTGAACTTTGGCATAAAAGGCTTGGTCATATTAGTTCTAAAGGTCTTGAATTGTTGCATAAAGAAGGATGTTTTGGTAATGAAAAACTTGCTTGTGTGCCCTTCTGTGACTCATGTGTTTATGGTAAACAACAAAGAGTTAGTTTCCCTACTTCCTCTTATCCAAAACAATCTACATGTACTGATATACTTGAATATTTACATGCTGATGTCTGGGGCCCTGCCAGTGTTCCTACCCATGGTGGGAATAGGTATTTTCTATCTGTGATTGATGATTTTTCAAGAAAAGTGTTTGTATTTCTTATGAAAAATAAGTCTGATGTTTTTGAAAAACTTCAAAATTGGAAAACCTTGATAGAAAATCAAATTGGGAAAAAGATTAAGTACTTGAGAACTGACAATGGGTTGGAATTCTGTAACCAACTCATTGATCAACTGTGTGTTGAATCAGGCATTGTAAGACACAAGTCTGTGCCTTACACCCCTCAACAAAATGGGGTTGTTGAGAGGATGAATAGAACTCTTTTGGAAAGGGTGAGAAGTATGTTAAGTACATCTGGACTTTCCAAAGGTTAGGTGGGTGAAGTTGTTTCACTGTTTGCCTATGTGATTAATAGATCACCATCGATTACCTTTAAAGGAAATACCCTAAACAAGTTTGGTCAGCAAACCTGTGGACTTTTCAAATTTAAAACTTTTTGGTTGTTCGGCCTTTGTCCACCAAAAGGTTGACAAACTTGATCTAAGATATTTAAAATGTATTTTTGTGGGATACCCTGATGGGGTTAAAGGGTACAGATTATGGTCCAAATCTGAAAATGGTTTCAAAGTGTTAATAAGCAATGATGTGGTTTTTAATGAAAATGAGTTTCCTTGCCTTGATGTTTCTAAAAATATTTCTGAAACTCAAAACCCCTCTACTCCTAATAAGATGGAGCTTTCTAATGTGCCTTCTATTTCTGTGAATGATAATTATGATATGATTGATGCTGAGCGTGATCCTGTGAATGCTAATGATGTGCACAATGATATTGAGAATGACAATGTTGTTTTGAATGATAATGTGCATGATGAATTTCCTCTTGTTGACACTGATTTGAATCATGAGCATGATGAAAATGATAACTTGAATGACTATGTGTTAACTAGAGATAGAACAAGAAGGAACATTAGAATCCCAAACAAGTTTGCTGATTTTCACTTAACTTCTTATGTGTTCTCTGTGTTTGAATCAATTGAAAATTCTGAGCCTAAAACCTATTCTGATGTTGTAAACTCTGTGAATGCTGTGAAATGGCTGAGTGCTATGCAAGATGAGATGACTTCTTTGTATGTTAATAACACACGGGAACTTGTCCCAAAACCTATTAATTGTTCTATTGTTGATTGTAAGTAGTTGTTTAAAATCAAACAAGAAAATGAAGGTGTTAGATACAAAGCTAGATTAGTTGCAAAAGGTTTTACTCAGAAAGAAGGCATTGACTACACTGAGATTTTTGCACCTGTTGTGAAGTTTGTAACTGTGAGAATTATGCTAGCTTTAGTGGCTCAGTTTGACTGGGAACTAATTAAAGCAACTTGATGTTAAAACTGCTTTTTTACATGGTGATTTGGAAGAAGAAAAAAATTATCAAACAACCTGAAGGTTTTGAAGACAAATCCAAATCTAACCATGTGTGTTTACTGAAAAAGTCTTTGTATGGTTTAAAGCAATCACCTAGACAGTGGAATAAAAAAATTTGACCAAAGTGCATGCTTGATTTGAAAGTGCAGAAGCGATTTGATCATTGTATGTATTTCAAACTTGATGCTAAGTCTCATGTTTTCTTACTGATCTATGTTGATGATATGCTTTTGACTAGGTCATGCATTAAGATTATTGACTATGTGAGAAATTGCTTAAATGCAAAATTTGACATGAAATTCTTAAGTGATGCTAAGAAATACTTGGTATGAATATTGATAGAGATAGAAACAAATCTGTGATCTATCTTCATCAGTCTTCATATGTTGAAAATGTTTTACAAAAGTTTTCTATGAGTGATGCAAAATCTGTAAATGTTCCTCTTGCTTCTCATTTTGTGTTAAGTAGGGATCAGTCCCCAAAAACTGATTCTGAAATTCTTTCTATGCAAAACATTCCTTATGCTAATATCATTGGATCTGTTATGTACTTAATGGTCAGTACTAGACCAGACATTGCCTATACTGTTTCTTGCCTTAGTAGATTTATGTCTAATCCTGGAATGGTGCATTGGAATGCTTTGAAGTGGTTATTGAGATATTTGAGACATTCAACTGATTATTGCCTTAAATTTTCTAAGTGTGAAACTGGTGTTGTTTTAAAAGGATATGTGGATTCCAACTATGCAAATGATAAAGATAACAGAAAATCAACAACCTCTTATGTTTTCACTCTATGTGGTTCTTGTATTAGTTGGAAATCCCAGTTACAACATATTGTGGCTCTGTCTACTACAGAATCAGAATATGTGGTTGTGACTGGAGCTTTAAAAGAAGGTTTATGGCTAAAAGGACTTGTTTCTGAAATTGGTTTTCTAAAACAAAAGGTTGTTGTATTTTCTGACTCTCAATCTGGTATTCAGCTTTGTAAGAATCCAGTTTTTCATGACAGAACAAAACATATTGATGTTAGGTTTCATTTTATAAGGGATGTTGTTTCAAAAGGCCTTATATGTCTTGAAAAAGTGGCATCTGAATACAATCCAGTTGATATGAGTACTAAGTGTCTACCCTTATCAAAGTTTAATACTTATTTAAAAATTCTCAATTTTGACACTGGAGACTAGACTGCCCTTGGTGATTACCCTGGGCTTGCAGGCTTACTTTGTGTTTGCTTGTAAGTTCAAATTGTTGGACTTAATGCTTGCCTTGTGCTTGTGTTAGTCTAACACAAAATCGAGCTTACTCAATGTTTGCTGGTACTATAATAAGCTCAGTGCTTATTATGGTAAAGCCCTACTTAGCTGTGTGCTGGGTAGGCACTCCGGCGATGATGATGACCAGTGTATTTTTCCCCGAGTTTGTCTAATGAACTACAATGAGCCAAAGGTGGAGAATGTTGTGATATTGGCCCATTGCTTGTCTTGGTCCATTTGCTACCTATCCTCTGAGCCCACTAATTGCACCCACAATGCAAACAAGATTGACCCATGTTCACTTTATCCGCGGGTTACTTATTCGATTTGCGGGATCGAATCCCTTGTCGCGGATCCTCTTGGTTTAATCATGATCGTCCGTTTATAAGGTTTGATCGAGTAGTTACTTTACCTTATAAATCGCTTCTATCCCGAACCCTAATTCATAATCTCGGTGATATTTTCTCTCTCTCTCTAGAACTCTCTGGTTTTCTTTCTCACTCTAAACTTCGATCTCTTTTTCTAAGAAATCCAACATCTGGTTGGTGTTCTTGTGCGATCTGAGTGTTTGTGAGATAGATCTGTGTGATACTTGTGTTAATCCACCATTTCTCGGTGTATTATCCTTCTTCTCCGTGAGGTTAGGGTTTGGGTGGATTTCTGGGATTTCTAGGGTTTCTTGGTGAATATCTGTGAGGGCTTCTTCTTGGGGGTTTGTGTGGCATGGCTTAGTGTGGCTCTACCTCTTGGCTTACTTGTGGTTCTCGGTGGTCGACTTTGTGGTTTTGTGGAAAACACGGTCTGGTGAATCTTTTCAATATTCGGTTTTGGGTTGTTGCCCTACATATTCTTTGTGTTATATTTCATTTACTTGTAATTTTCTATTTATCCTTTGTACTTTAATTTCTGCAAATCGAGTCTAGAGTATATCTTGTATAATAGGCTTATTGAGTCTGTAATTTGTTGTTCGATACTACGTATATCGATCTATTTAGGCAGATAGATACCCAACATTATTTACTTTCACTAACATGCAAATAGCGGTGCTTTCGTGCCATTTGGTATAGTGTTCTTTCAGTTTGTGCTTTAAAAGAAAAAAAACGTTGATATATCTAAGGCATCATTTTAATTAAAATTGTTTGTGCTTTATCCCTCCAAAGAATTCTCTTTAGCACATACTACTCGTCTTATCATTTTGCTTCCCTCATCTTCCTGTAAGCAAAAAATTGGTGTTTTTCTTGTTTTTTTCTAATTAGTTGTTTGTTTCTCTTCTGTTATGGAAGTTTTCGAGTCTCTTCCACGATAATCTTTTGTCCCTTAATAAGTGGAATTTATTTTACTAAATAAGTGGTATTTTGTCCTACATACGTGATAATTTTTTGTTTCGATGATTTTGTCGTTACAAAGGATTCAGATAACCCATTACCGAAAAATTAGTGACGAATGCGGGTTCGTGATTTGTCTACGCTTATGCAATTTTTTAATTCTAGTGGATCAATTAGAACTGTATATGTTTAAAATATATCTATGTTTTAAATTGTTTGTGATTCAATACCCGTGTAATAATCATGTTGTCTGTTTCATTATTCTTTTGTTTTTGCACTTTGTAATTTTAGTTTACTATTTATTCTCTCCGAATAATAATCTATTCCAAAAACTATTATCGGATTTTAATTGTCCAAATGTCGAGAATCTCTTTGAATCAAAATTAAAAAGTATGCGAAAAAAGATTATTTTTTGTAGTTAATGGCAATCAAGGATAGCTCAAAAAATAATTTTCAGTTTGCAACTGTTGGGTAAAATTTCTGGTGAAGGTTCCTGTTTGAAGAAAAAATGGATGGAATAGAGTGTTTAGGCTTAGTCGAGGCCGATTTAGAATCGATCTCGCAAGGCAAGCATTTAAAATCTTTCGAGTCTTACGGTTCGCGCTCGCTCTAAAATACAACGACTTTTAACGATTCGGTTAAAGCAAAGACAAAACCGGAATAACGGCCAACAAGACAAGTGTTTGACTCTTCCAAGCTTTCAAGGAGGAAAAATGGGCAAGATGCAAAATGCAATGCTTGATTTTATGTTATCTGATTAATTTCGTCTTTTTCGTATGTTTTTCGGACACCAGGGGGATCGACTATTATAGGCTTTAGACGCCCAGTATGGAAAGAACATGTCTTTTGGCTCGAAAAGACACCTTCAGATCGAGCAGGACGCTTAACAAGCAGGGGGAGCACGGCAGCTAGACGCGCGCGGGCGTGTGCTGCCCGTGCGTGCGGGCTTAAACCCGGCACCCAAAGACGACCCAGGCGCTGCGGGCATGCGCTGCCCGTGCGTGTAATGCAAACTCTCGGCAGTAGACGACCCGACCGACGGGCGTGCTCTGCCCGTCTTTTCTGAGGCTTTGGTAGAAACATTTTCCCAGTTGAACTCTTTTAATTAATTAAGAAAATTAATTAAATCTATTTAATTAATTACAAAAATTAATTAAATATTTTAATGTTTTAAAGGTTTTTGGTCCAAAAAGAATAAGGGCCTTGAAGCCCAGGCCCAGGGCCGGGCCGGCCGGTGGGCGGGCGGCGGCGGTGGCGCGCGCGTGTGTGCTTTTGACCAAACCCACAAGCATGTAGGTCCTCTCCCCTTTAAAAACTTGGGTGCCCCCAAGGGCCCAAACCCATTTGTCCAACTTAGGATAAATAAAGTGTGCAACTTTACTTCATTTTTCCTATGTGGGATGGAGCATCTCTCCTCCCCCACATTTTCCATTTTCCATACCATTTATTTGTATTAAGTGGCTAACTTCTTGCATTAATTTCTCATTCACCCGGAATCGGTTTTGAGAAATTCCAAATGTCATTCTCATCTACTCTCTTAGTAGAATTTTTACAAATAATTTAGTTCCATTTTTCACAAATGGAAACCACTTAATTAATTGGTCAAAATCGGGTCAACACCCCATTTATCAAAGACCAATTCCAACAATCCCCACATGAATGAAATTAATGCATGCGTGTATGCGATTAAACTTGAAAGTCTCGGCGAATCGTTATTGCATCGGGATAGGTAGCTTGTGGCTTTGAACCTTCCTTAGTAAGGTCTTCTCATTTACTAAGCGCTTAGTGACGCGATGTCTTGAACTACTCAACCGTTTGTGTAAACCAAGACAACAAGATGCTTACACAATAACAACTCTAACACTTGTTGTTCTCACGTTGTGTCCATTTTTACTGGACCATATCTTAGATTCATAAGTGTTTTTTTTTGCGGCCATTACTTCTCACTTATATAGGTGATCTCCTATTGAAGAGTATCTGCAATACTCCACCTTTGGTATAGGAATCATTAAAAGTCTTAAACTTAACCTCACCACATTCGGCAGGTTTAAATACACTTGGATGTATCGAGAATGAGCTAACACATTTTCCAAGTGTTCAGCTGAATATTATTAGGATACATTCTGGGAAAATCAAACTTCCATTCATAACTTAGTTGTCCCATTGAACCAAGGTCTTGGGATCTCCAATTCACAAGGTTGGGTTACCGCTATGAACATTCTTTAAGTTGTGGATTTTAAACCCATTCCCCTTAACAATTTATACAGCTGATCTCGATTTATGCCTTTTGTAAGCGGATCCGCAAGGTGTCTTAGCCGGAGGATTATCAAAAGCATTAAACCTTCTAAGTATGCTTTCGACATAATGGGATTGTGACAAGACAATTCCATCTGAAGTTCTAGAGATTTTAATCCCTAAAATAACATCAGATAATCCCATATCCTTCATGTCAAAGTTTCTTTTTAACATGTTCTTAGTATTCACGATTAAATCATGACTACTTCCCATAATCAACATATCATCTACATAAAGGCATACTATGACGTAATCATTTGTAGTACCTTTAATGTAGACACACTTGTCACATTCGTTGATCTTGAAACCGTTTGACTTCATAGTCGAGTCAAACTTTTCGTGCCATTGCTTAGGTGCTTGTTTTAGTCCATAAAGTGACTTAACAAGTTTACACACCTTTCGCTCTTGACCGGGTGCAATGTACCCCTCGGGTTGTTCCATATAAATTTCCTCTTCAAGTTCCCCATTCAAGAAGGCAGTTTTAACGTCCATTTGATGTATCTCAAGGTTATGCAAAGCTGCAATAGCAATGAGAACACGAATGGACGTAATCCTCGTGACAGGAGAATATGTATCGAAAAAGTCATATCCTCCTTTTGTCTAAACCCTTTAGCTACCAATCGGGTTTTATACTTGTCAATAGATCCATCCGCTATACTTCATTTTAAGGATCCACTTGCATCCAAAGGCTTGCAACCGTGGGAGATCAACCAACTCCAAGTGTGATTTTGCATGATGGAATCTATCTCATTATTGATAGCTTCTTTCCGAGAGGAGCTTGGACTAGACAATGCTTCTTGAATAGTTCGGGGTTCGTTTTTTAACATATAAGTTAGAAAATCGGGACCAAAAGACTTAGCTACTTTTGTCCTTTTCTTTGCGTCTTGGTTCCTCTTCATCATCACTTTGAGGTAACCTTGCAGTTTCATAAGTCCGTTTACTCGAACTTCTTCTTTCCGTTCTTTGTTCGGAAAGATATTCTCGAAGAATACATTCCTTGATTCAATGATCATTCCTTTATTTATATCGGGAATAGCCGACTTGTGCACTAAAAAGCGATATGCACTACTATTGTTAGCATATCAATGAAAGCACAATCGATCGTCTTGGACCGATTCTTACTTGTTTTGGCTTAGGTACTTCGACTTTAGCCAAACACCCCCACACTTTAAGGTATTTGTATGACGGTTTACGTCCCTTCCATAACTCATATGGAGTTTCATTTTTACCTTTGTGTGGGATCTTATTAAGAATGTAGTTCGCCGAAAGTATGGCTTCCCCACAAGTTTTGGGGTAAGCGAACTTAACAACATCGCATTCATCATCTCCTTAAGAGTACGATTTTTGCGTTCTGCAACACCATTTGATTGAGGTGAGTAAGGTGCAGTCGTTTGATGAATTATACCCGCTTCCGAGCAAAATTCTTCAAACGGAGCAACATACTCTCCGCCTCTATCACTTGAATCATCTTAATTTTCAAATTAAGCTGATTTTCAACTTCATTCTTATAAGTTTTAAAAGCTACTAAAGCTTCATCTTTGCTTTTCAAAATATATACATAACAATATCTTGTGCAATCGTCTATAAACGTTATGAAGTACTTTTTCCCACCTCGAGTTTGCACAAGTTTTAAGTCACACACATCCGTATGAATTAACTCGAGTGGTTTGGTACTTCATTGTTACCGAATGAAAGCGATTGCCTTGGCCAATTTTGCTTCAACACAAATTTCGCATTTGTCTTGTGAATCGGTTTTAAACGTAGATATTAATTCCAAATTCACTAACCTTTTAATTGTGTTGAAGTTTACGTGTCCTAATCTATCATGCCATAAATTAGAACAATCCAACAAGTAAACGAAGTAACGTTTTTTTATTCTTCACCTCTTGGCGGAAAACGGACATTCTGAGACATTTTAAACGAGGGCCCTTATCAAGGTAACCTTTACAAAAACTGACCATTCTTGGTCATTACAAACTTATCGGACTCAAACACTAGCCTAAATCCGGCCTTGCTAAGCAACGGACCGGAAACCAAGTTCTTGCGGATGTCAGGACATGCGGCATATCTACAAGCGTAAGCTCCTTCCTGGAAGTCATCTTGAGCACCACCTTTCCAAGCCCAAAGATGTTGGAAGTCGAGGAGTTCCCCATGAACAACTTTCTTCCATTAATCGGAGTGTAGGAGGAGAACATCTCTTATCGGCACAAATGTGACGAGTAGCCGATATCTATCCACCACTCCTTGGGTTATCCACCATATTGGCTTCAAACACAACGGCGGAGAGATCGAGCTCGGCAAGTCTATTGGAACCGACTTGTCCTCCGTCACATGGCTTGTTGGTTGCCACCTTGATTGCCCTTCTTCGGGTGTCGGCAATCCTTCGCCATGTGATTCGGTTTGCCACAATTGTAGCAATTTCCCTTGAACTTTTGGCCTTGCCTTTCTCCTTCCCGGAGTGCTTACGTTTCTTGCTAGTGCTCGACTCGGCAAGATTGGCCTTAGCCTCCATTCATTTTGGTTTTAACATCCGATTTCGGTTGTCTTCTTCGATCTTAAGCGAACAATCAGATCCTCA
Organism: Rehmannia glutinosa; assembly: GCA_016081115.2. Classification (NCBI taxonomy): domain Eukaryota; kingdom Viridiplantae; phylum Streptophyta; class Magnoliopsida; order Lamiales; family Orobanchaceae; genus Rehmannia; species Rehmannia glutinosa. The sequence goes on from JABTTQ020001556.1 coordinate 175,835, forward strand.
AGCCCCATCTCTTTGCGCTTGTGCTTGAGGTAGTTTTGAAATCCTTCCACAATGGCGACAATTTTTCGATAATTGCAGCCCACTTGAAAGGATTCATTCAAAAGCATTCCTTCGAGGACACTAAGTCGTGAAGGATGATTTGAATCTCTGAACTTGGTGATCACCGTCTTGGTGTCAACCATCTTGTACTCCCAGGAATTTGCCGACAACAAATTTCTTTGTCGCATCTTCCATCTTGTATTTCTTCTCCAAGGATCGCCACAATTCCTTGGACGTCTTGAAACGTGCTATAGAAGTTGTAGAGAGTGTCGTCTAGCCCGTTCAAGACATAGTTGCGACATAGAAAATCATTTGTTATGCCAAGCATCCACTGGCGATTCTCGATTGTTGTCAACGTCGTCTTTTTCAACGGCGTAGGGGGTCGTCCTTTAGGAAACGAGCCAACCCCAAGTAGTGAGGTAAACGGCATTTTTGTTGCCAACATTTGAAGTCGGCACCAGAAAACTTGGTGACTTTTTCGCCGTGAGCGGGAGCAGTGACCATGGGTGTGAACGAGATCGAATGGATGCCATCGTCTTCAACAGAAACAGATAAGAGAGTTTTTCGTCTTGCGATTGTTGGGTAAAATTTCTGGTGAAGGTTTTTGTTTGAAGAAAAAATGGCTGCAATAGAGTGTTTAGGCAGTCGAGGCTCGATTTAGAATCGAGTCTCCAAGACGAAAATGCCCGTGATATCCGAAGTCTTACTGAGTTCGGCGCTCGCCTCTAAGATACAACGATTTTTAACGATTCAGGTTAGAAGACAAAGAAAAGGAACAACAAAGAACAAGACAAGTGTTTGACTACTTTCAAGCTTTCAAGGAGGAAAAATGGGCAAGATGCAAAATGCAATGTTCGATTTTATGTTATACGATTAATTTCGTCTTTTCGTATATTTTTCGGACACGAGGGGATCGACTATTATAGGCTTTAGACGCCCAGTATGGAAAGAACATGTCTTTTGGCTCGAAAAAGACACCTTTTGCATGAACAGGACGCACTTTTGCTTGCGGAGCACGACGGCGCACGGGCGTGCGCCGCCGTGCGTGCTTAAACTTGGCCCGGCCTTGGCAGGCGTGCTTTGACCAAACCCACAAGCATGTAGGTCATCTCCCTTTAAAAACTTAGGTCCCCCGAGGGCGGCACCCATTTGTGTCCAACTTAGGATAAATAAAGTGCGCAACTTTACTTCCTTTTTCCTATGTGGGATGGAGCATCTCTCCTCCCCCACATTTTCCATTTTCCATACCATTTATTTGTATTAAGTGGCTAACTTCTTGCATTAATTTCTCATTCACCCGGAATCGGTTTTGAGAAATTCCAAATGTCATTTTCATCTACTCTCTTAGTAGAATTTTTACAAATAATTTAATTCCATTTTTCACAAATGGAAACCACTTAATTAATTGGTCAAAATCGGGTCAACACCCCATTTATCAAAGACCAATTCCAACAGCAACAACTTGATATTTGAAAAGAACAAGCTAAGTAAAAATGAAATAATAATAATAATAATAATAATAATAATAATAATAATAATAATAATAATAATAATAATAATAAGTAATTGGTGTGCGTTTTATCCCTAAATTAGATTTGATCAGGCCAATTCTAGATAAGGGTCTATTTATATTTGAATATTCATAATTTTTAATTTAGATTCATAAAGAATCGTCAAATTAATTCAACTTCAGTTGAATTGAATTCCGAAGGAATTCATTCATGACATCTACTACTTTCGAACTAATGTATGACTAATGTAAGTATAAATGGACCGTGATTTAAATTATTACTACAAAATTTCAGTGCCGTGATTTAGATTATTTCAACAAAACTTCAGTATATGTATTTTTACCTCCATTATATATTTATATATTGATTATTGATGCAAGAGTGAAAATGTAAATGGATAGGATTTTACTCCACTTTAGATGCAAGGGTAGAATAGGGGTACAGTAGTCAATATAAAATTGCTTTTTGGTCGGGTAGACTCGTACTCTTGTATTAATCAACGGCCACAAAACACGCAATCGACGGTTAGACAAATACCAGTCGTCATTTTCGTCTTGTACCTGACAAATCTCCAAATTCTTTCATAATTACAGTTTCATAATTACAGTAGCAGTAACTTGCAGTTAGCAAACAAGTTTTGAGAAATAACAAACTGTAAAAATGGCGATCAACACGGGTGGCAATTTGAGGCACATCACGATTAACCAACACGAACACAGCACGGAATTATAGCATTTGAACTGAAATTTATTGGGTTCGGGCCGTTGTCAGGGTCGGCCCTGACTTTTTGGGGGCCCTTGGCGATAAGAAAAAAAGGGGCCCCTATAAAAATACAATAAAAAGTTCAAGTTCCACAACAACATCTTTTTTTCGACATCAGAATATTCAATGACAAGTGAATACCTACAAAGACAAAAAAATATAAAATAATCGTTGAATTTTTTTCATCTTCTAGCATTCTGAGAAACAAAATTATCAATAAGATCATCGAAATCAATATTTTCCAATACCTTATTTTTAATACATAAAATTGTTAATCCATTTAATCTTTCTTGAGACATAGTTGAATGCAAGTATAATTTTTATCAATTTTAGTTTTGAAAACTTTTCTATGTTGATGCTACAGTAATTGGTATAGTTAACAAAACTCTATAAGCAATAGAAGTATTTGGAAAATAATCCAACACTTTCCCATCTTGTTGTTGACAATAGGTTTAAAGTCGAGTGATAAACATGATCTTGTAAAACCTTCCATCTTTTCGTAGAACTAGCAAATAAAGTATACATACGTTGCACAACTCCGAAAAATGACACAACTTTAAGATAAGAATTTCCCATATCACAAAATATTTTCGTATCTTTTTTAATTAAAACAAAACCACTTTGTTTTTAAGTAGAATGAGAACATGTCATAACCATATAGTTTTTTAAAGATATGAAAGAAAAATATTTTTATTTTATTTTGAATTAGAAGTTAGATTAATTATTTTAGTACAATTTTAAAGAAAATGGTCATTTGGTATTTTTAAATTTTTGCCATTTGACACTTTTTAATTTTTGGGGGTTATATATATTTTTTAATAAAACATGTTATATATTTTTTAATAAAACATGTATACATATATATAAAGGCCTATGTAAAATCGGGGCCCATCAAAATCGGGGGCCCTAGGCGGTCGCCCTCGACGACTACCCTCAGGGCCGGCCCTGGCCGTTATCGGGCTGGCATGATAAGACACGATAAAAATCATATTGTTATACAACTGGCACAATAAATACGATAAGGCACGATAATTTTTTAATTATTTATATGGGTGATTTAATAATAATTGATTATTTTTACTTGACTATTTTTATTAAAAAATTATTAGAATATATATTTTAGGTATTAAATATAAATAATATAAAAAAATCATAAGTTTTATTTGTTAATGGGCTTAACGGATCTAACGGGTTCACCTAAATAAATTTGACAATTTCTTCTTATCGTGCTTATCGTGTCGTGCCGTGTTTTTCGTGCTTTTAAAGTGTCATGCTCGGGCTTAAATTTCAGGTCCGTTAAGCTTATTGTGTCGTGTTCGAGTTTGGGCTTATCGTGTCGTGCAGTTATCGTGTCGGCCGGCCCGGCACGAACGATTTACCAGCCCTGCCATCGGTGCCGGGCCGAGCACCAAGCCCACCACGATAAATGATTTACATGAGAGCCTTGTCATTCAACTGGGAACTTGCATGCACACACGCAAACGTTAAACAGGACCCCGAATTGTCCAAGAGAGGCCACTCAAATGCTCAAGTCAGCACAGTGATCGAGAGAAAATGTAAGACAATAATTGAATACTAAATAATGATTATGAGTGATTATGAGAGAATTAACTTATAAACAAAGAAGAGAGACTTTTATATACCTTGGTGTTGGACCTTATGGGTCGTGTAGAAGAAAGTGGCCTATGGGCCGGTTTTGGATCAGGTTATTCCATATATAGCCCATTGGGCACATACAGTATAATAGTGTTAAGTATATAGTAAATATATGATAAGTATACAGTATACAACATCATAGAGCACATGCGTGATTTTCTCTCTCCCCATAACGGATTCCATATTTGGACGGTCCCCACATGTTTGTTTGACAATTTTACCCTTTCTGAGATTTAGTTAAATGATTAATGTATTATTATCCCAAATTATTCCTAATCTTTGATTAAATAGGGAAGGGCTGGGATTAATCAACATTGTCTCACCATAAAATGTGGTCTCATAGGATCATATATATATATATATATATATAATGATACAGTCAAATGAGACATCCCCTTTACCGTGAGAACGTACAGACTAATCACAACCATTTATTTAGTAAAATCAACGAATTAGATTTTTCTACTTTTTATTTATTTATTTATTTATTTCCTTTTAAGGGCATTTTGGAACTCTTAGTCTTGGCAGTATTATTATGAACGTGACTATTCATAGACTGTGATTCAAGGGATTGGACATCTGATATGAATACTCCCGCGATTAAGGTTATTTTCCATTTTCAAAATATGCATCACATTGATGCTAACTATGTCGTATGTCCCTTTACACATGCAACAAAATAAATATAATTATGCAGTAAGTTTCCACTATATAGGTAGTATATGTATTCTAAATATATATTTTATTCATACTAATTATGCACTATACCGAGCAGCACACAATAATTAACTATGCATTGTGTTACTGCATCAAACAATAAATAATTGTGCATCAAATAACAACTAACTATGCATTGTCTTATAATTGTATATGCAACAGTAACTAATTATGCATTGTCTCATACCTTTATATGCATCAAACAATAACTAATTACGTATTGTCTCATAACTATGTATGCATCAAACAACAATTAACTTTCTTCCATTCTTAGCTAGCAGATTTGGTGGCAAGTTGGTTACACCGTGTTGTTATTTTACCTTGTTACTCTTTTGTGTAAAAAATTAATTATTTAATGTATTAATATTAACTCTAGTCTTATCCATTGATATTTTGATGTTAGCGTTGTCTCATTTGATCCAGTCTATATGTGTGTGTGTGTGTGTGTGTTTCGTCATTGTGTAATTAATTATGAAACTCCCCTAATATCATCATAGTGTAATTAATTATGAAACTCCCCTAATTGTTATTCCCCCTATTCGCAATAAGTGTCTTTATGACACACAAAAAGTTATACAAAAAGAAAGTCATTTTGATATTTTCAAGAATAATGAAAAAAGACTTTCCCCAAATTACCTTATTAACAATAATGTCTAAATTTTGTTTTCTTTCAAAGCAACTGTTATAATTAAATATGGTATATTGGGTATTTTAATACATTCCTTAATATTTGTGTCTTTTTTGTCGTTACAGAAGATTCAGATAACCCGTTACCGGAAATTAGTACGAATGTGGGTTCGTAATTTGTCTAACGCTTATGCGATTTTTAATTCTAGTGGATCAATTAGAACTGTATATATTTAAAATATATTTATGTTTTAAATCACTATCGATTTATGATTGTGATCTTTGTTACCAGTGGTAAAGTTCTTCTACGGAATGATCAAATTGTTTGTTTCTTAAAATTGTTTGTGAATCAATACCCCTGTAATAATCATGTTGTCTGTTTCATTATTTTTTTGTTTTTGCATTTTGTAATTTTAGTTTACTATTTATTCTCTCCGAATAATAATTTATTACAAAAACTATTATTGGATTTTAATTGTCCAAACGTCGAGAATCTCTTTGAATCAAAATTAAAAGGTATGCGAAAAAAGATTAATTTTGTAGTTAATGGCAATCAAGGATAGCTCAAAAAAATAATTGGGAAAAATGCAAAATTAGTCATGCATCTACAGGAGCATTGCAATCTTAGTCCTCTAACTTTTGAAATTGCGATTCTAGTCCTGTATGTTTTGCTTTTTTGTAATTTTGGCCACGTAAGTTTTAGATTTGTGCAATCTGGTCCTTTAAGTTTTAAGTTGATACAAATTTGGTCCTAATGGCTATTTCAATGTTTTAATTATTACCAAAATGCCCTTAATAGCCAAAATAATCAATATATATAAGATCGAATTTAAAATGGTATCACAACCTATATTTTATTTAATTGAGTAGAATTTTTTTGTCATTTATACTATAGTTTGCCTAACAATAGAAGCATTTCAAATTAATGAATCCAGAAAAAGAGATACGGGTTAATTCAATATGTGTTATTTCTTAATTATGAAAATACAAAAAACACGTACAAATATGCCAAAATTTGTTATTTTTAATAATAGGACCGAAATTACTTCAACTAAAAATAAAAAACTAAAATTGTCAAATCCTAAAAATTATATAATTAAAATGGTTATTTTTACTATGGGGTAAAATTGTCACAGGACTAAATTTGCAACTTCAAAAGTTACAGGACCAATATTTGCAATACCCCCATAGATACAGGACCAATCTTGCAATTTTCCCAAAAATAAGTTTCACTTTGCAACTTGATATTTGAAAAGAACTAGCTAAGTACCACCAAATGTAGAAATAATAATAATAATAATAATAATAATAATAATAATAATAATAATAATAATAATAATAAGTAATTGATGTGCGTTTTATCCCTAAATTAGATTTGATCAGGCCAATTCTAGATAAGGGTCTATTTATATTTGAATATTCATAATTTTAATTTAGATTCATAAAGAATCGTCAAATTTATTCAACTTCAGTCGAATTGAAATCCGAAGGAATTCATTCATGACATCTACTTTCGAACTAATGTATGAGTTATGACTAGTGTAAATATAAATGGACCGTGATTTAAATTATTACTACAAAATCTCAGTATATGTATATTAGTACTTTTTTACCTCCATTATATATTTATATATTGATTATTAATGCAAGAGTGAAAATGTAAATGGATAGGATTTTACTCCACTTTAGAAGCAAGGGTAGAATAGGGGTACAGTAGTCAATATAAAATTGCTTTTTGCTCGGGTAGACTCGTATGTTGTATTAATCAACGGCTACGAAGCACGCAATCACGCAATCGGACGGTTAGACAAACACCAGTCGTCATTTTCGTCTTGTACCTGCCAAATCTCCAAAATTCTTTTATAATTACAGAAGAAGTTGCAGTTGTAAACCAGTTTCGAGAAATAACAAACTTTAAAAGTAAAAATGGCGGTCACCACCGGCGCCGGGCCGAGCACAAAGTCAACCACCATAAATGATTTACCTGAGAGCCTTGTCATTCATATTCTCTCTTTTGTTCCGACGTTAGAAGCTGTTGCCACAAGTGTTCTCGCGAGAGGATGGCGGTATCTCTGGCTGTACGTTCCGACGTTAGATTTTGACATTCTCGCTTCTTACCAGCTATCTAGGGCGCCGTTCGCCTTGACACGAGCTCGGTTTTCCGACAGCATAGCTCGGACATTTTTTCTACGTCCGATTATCCATCTCCATAGTTTCCGCCTCGCTTTTCACTACGCTGATCTTGGCCGCCGCAAAAGGGAGGTCCGATGGTGGATTCGCCGCTCCGTCGATCAAGGAGTTACTAAAATAATGCTCGAGTTTTACGACGATGCATGGATGACGAGTTACAGGGGAATACGACTAGGTGGTGAGAACAATGAATATAATTTTTCGCTGCTCAACGATCATCGGACTTTCAAGTTCAGCTTCGAGGATATCATGAATGGCTCCGTTGCAGAACTTCTACTTCGTAACTGTTCGCTTCGCTTTCCGACTGATATTTCCAATGGTTTCGACTCACTCCATACGTTGGTTTTACATAATATCGAGTTATCAAGCAATGAACATTTTAACAGCATGGTGTTGGCTTGTGCGAATCTTCAAACTCTAACGGTTGAGCTCATAAGGAACACTGGTGGTACTGAAATTCAGATACACTCAAAAAGCATTAAGGTTTTAGTATTGCGTGATCACGTGAGAATTGATTTTGATGAAATTGTCACACTGGATATTGACGTTCCGTCACTTGGATCGCTCACACTGACCAACTTTGTAGTGAATCAGTACATTCTAGTGGAGTATTCGTCATTGGTTGAGGTCGACTTGGACTTTAAAAATAGGTATGATCTGACTCTCCTCCATTGGAATGAGACTCTCTTGTCACTTGGACATGTCAAAAGCCTTAGAACGCAGAATATGAAAGTATCTGAAGAAATACATTGGGAGGTAAATAATAATAATAATAATAATAATAATAATAATAATAATAATAATAATAATAATAATAATAAATGAGTTTTTATATTGCTTAATTAATCCATTACCGTGTACGTGTTAATTATGCTCATTCTTTCTTAAATCACAGAATGGGACGACTACATTGCCTCGATTCCACTTTCTCCAAGATTTAGAGCTTATTACTGGGTTCGCCGAGGGTGATTTGCGCGGAATATTTGAGTTTCTCAGAGTCTCCCCTCGGCTTAAAAGGCTAGTTCTAGACTACACATACTTCAAGTCTGCCCTCGTCGACGTCGATCCTAACGACGTGTATTATTTCGATGTGAGTGTATATATGTCTAATGTATCCTAAATATCATGGTAATCGTAGGTGGGGTAGTATTAATTATCGTTTTAACTGTTGCATGCTCCTTTCAGTCCTGGAAATTGTCCGAGGAATTTAAGAGAACACCGGTTCATCTCCAAATGTCGAGCCTAAAACGGATCATTTTGAACAACTTCAGAAACACCGAGGACGAGTTGTATCTGGTGGAACTTTTCAAGACGCAAAAGGTGGTGCTTGAGGAGATTATAGCCTTTCCACCACCACACGGCAAAGCACTATCGTCATCAGCGATAGTGCTTTGGTCCGCTTAAACACCTGACATATCGGTAAGTTAAGAGAATTATTAATCCTGTGAATTATAAATTTTTTTTTACACTAATAAGTAATAATGATTGATTGTTGTTGTTCATTGCTTGTTGTTTTGGTAGTAAAACTGTTGGTTTTTGGAACAATTTTTGGTTGAGTATGAATGATTGAACAAGATTAATATCCTTCCGGATATGTAGCTTAGTATTAACTCTGTTCTTGTAGTGAGTTTTGCCTAATGTAGACTGAATTGTGTTAACTGTTAACTGTATGGTGGCATTGGATTAGTATTAACTATGTTCTTGCATTGTAGTGAATTTTGGCTAATGAAAACTAGATGGGATTTATTTGGATCATGTTTAAGTGGTTAGGATTAAAAAAAATGTTCTGTTCTAACCAGGGCAAAAGGGGAAAAAATGCAAAACATTGTACTCATACAAACACAGACAATTTCTCTAGTTTCAATCTCCTGTGGATACTGATTTCTTTGTCTAACATGGCTTTCTTTTTTTTTTCTGCTTTCATTTTTGTCATGATGACCAGGTTGCAGCTGCTGGAGAAAAAATACATCAAGGGGCTATGAATATGAAGAGCTTATCTCCTTTTTTTGAATGTCAATGCTGTTGCCTCTTTTTGAAGTGAGAATTATGAATTTCAGCTTATCTTCTTTTATTGAATGTCTGAAAGAATTATGAATTTCAGATTATCTTCTTTTGTTGAATGTCTGAAAGAATTATGAATTTCAGCTTATCTTCTTTTGTTGAATGTCTGAAAGAATTAAGGATTTCAGTTTATCTTCTTTTTGGATTTCATATGGTTTGGTTCTGTTTGGATTTCATTGAGTAATTGAGATTTTGCTATTGATATCGAATATTTTTGGCCAATACTGATTACTGAGGTTAGGACGTTTTTCTGGTTGCAAACATAAATCACGAAAGAAACAAAAGGCGCTAGCTACTCTTATTTTTTATAATATTGATTGAAAATGGATAATTACAAAAAGTACTCTGAGTTTTGACCTAATTAAAAAAAATTTAGCTAATTTTCAATATTACAAAAAGTACTCTATGTTAAAATTAAGGGATAAACTGTAACATTTTTACAAATATGAGGGGTGATTTTAAAATATCTTTTTCTTATGAAAGGGGTAATTTTTTTTGTAATTTTGAAAGTTAGCTGGGTTTTTTTGTAATTAGGTTAATTAACTCTCTTGAAAATGTTTACTTGAGTAATTTTTTTTAATCGTTATTTGTTTTTTTTGGATTTCATATAAATAAAGGTAAAACTATAATTTTGGTCCTATAATACGGCTTCTTTTTATTGGGATAATTACAAAATCCCCCCTAAAGTCCGGGTTAATTACAAAAAAGAAAAAAAAATAGAAAATTTTAAAAATTACAAAAAAAAACCCTTTTAGGTTTGATCCGTTTTACATTTATCCCCTCCATATGCAAAAAAACATTTCAAAAGCTCTCCTTACCTTTATCGAAATATTACATTTAGCCCTTAAATTTAAAGCATAATCAAATCTAAAAAAAAAAAAAATTCTGTAAATTTCAAAAATCTCTTCTTTTTTCTTTTTTAATAATTAGCCCAAACCTTAGGGAGCCCTTTGTAGTTGTCCTTTCGAAATGTACTAGAATGGTAATTTACATGTTTCATCTTTCAAACCGCAGCTCAGTTAATTAAATTTTCACTCTCAGATACGTAAAATTGTGAATTTTCGTAATATACGAATAATTGTTGATGCAAATTTTGTCTTGGTTGCTTTACAAGAAAAGGAAAATGATATGCTTGCTTGTATTCTCATTTTCACAATTTCCATTTTTGAAAAATAAAATTGTGAGATGTGTATTTGTTTGTGGAAAAAATAAAATATTTTTTTGAAAACAAAACTCATTTTTCTACAAAAGTAACACATTCTTCTCTTTCACTTTCACATTTCCCAATACTCAAAAATACTATTTATTTCTCTCTCTTTATTATATTCACATAAAGAATTCGGTAATTTTTTTAATTTATCAATAATTTTATTATTTTTCTCTTAATCGTGATAACAAAATGTATAAAATGAGATCAATATTGCCTATTTTTATTTTAGTTTTAATTTTTATTCAATTTTCGTACATTATATTTTATACTATTATTTCCACACTAAAAATTCCCAACTAATCACTAATTTCTAAAAGATTCATCATCATATCAACACAATCATTATTTTTTCTCTACACATCCAACTTCTTTTTCAAAAATAATCAAGCAAAGATGAAAGCTAAATGCGGAAAATAAACAACACGCGTTGATTTAAAGAGCTTCACCCCACCTAGGGACTACGTGCTCTACCACCCTAGTATATCCGGGATGGGTTTCGAAAAAGAAAAAGAAATTTTATTAATTACCAAAATTAATACAACACCTTGAGGATTACCACAACCCTCTTACAACACCTTCAAGGAGATTACCACAATCTTCCTTCACCACCTTTGAAGAGTACCACACTCTCCAAATACCTATCACCTAGATCACCCAAGTATATTCTTACCACAAGAATACTCACAAGGATGTCTTGTGTTGAATGATGACTGTTGGGAAATTAATTCTTAGATTTTGATGAATGCCGTGTAAAACTTAGAATAGAAAGTTGGCACCCCATTTTTGTTGTAAATTACATTGTAATAGATAGAAATTTGAGTCGAATGAGTTTAAGTCTTTGGAATTTAAATGACACAATAAATTTTATAGAGGTTCAAGATGGGGTAATTCTTCTAATCCTCTCTTCTCCAACTCTTGGAGGAATCCACTAATTATTGATCGAGTACAAAGTGGTTATCATCAGGATGCAAGTCTTGATCACACGGTGACTTGATCCTTTGGGACTCGGTCCTGAGACGCTTGGTCACAGTGGCTTCTCGTCCGACTCGAGCTTCTTCACAGGCAGCTATCTTGCTACTAAACTCACTTGCTCAAGTTTCTTGGATTTGATCACGAAGCCCTCCAAGAACTTTAAGACGGGTTCGACTTGAACCTTTCTACAATCCTCGTGTGGAATGTAGACCCCTTTGATTCTTCAAATATTTCCTCTTCAACTCGATTGAAGTCGTCTTTCCTTCACAAGTAGGTGTTGGATTGATTTCTTCAAGTTTTTGGCCCGAGGATTAAGCTTGAATGATTTGAGAATATTTTGTAGGTTACAACTCAATTGATAGCTTGAATGTTCGTAGTGCGGTAGTCAAGGTAACCTCTCAGAACTTCTTCTCAAATTGATTCCTCGGCCTTTTATAGTGTTCTTTTGAAAATCGCGTTGAAGAGATAGGCTAATTTTCAAAAGACACTTGTGGTCGTTGGCTTGTCTTGTTGCGATCCTTGAAATTGACATTTCCTCGTATTGAATGAACCTTCACTTTTCGAGTTCGACACCACAGGTGCCTATCTTATCGTTTATTCCTTTTTGACGCAAGGGATCGAAAGCACTTCAAGAAAGGCAAGATGGAAGTATTACTTGTTTAAGTAACTTTCTTGACTTAGCGGCAAACGGATCCTTTTGATTGTCTTGACTTGATCGCAGCTTCTTTAACTTCCCAGGATGACGAGTCATCTTCCAATCATGGATGACTCATCCGTCACTTCAACTTGAGACTGGCTATCTTGGGTTGACTTGAATGATACTTTTCACGCCTACATCTCACCGATACTTCTCGGTCGAGTTCTGTCTTCTCTTCCTTGCCATACTCAAACAGTATCACGTGAGTCTTCATTCTAGTCTTGATTGACTTCTTGCATGTTTAGGCATACCGACTTAACTCAGCTCGAACAACCCTATCTATTACAATGCAAATTACAAAGAAAATGGGGTGCCAACTTTCTAGTCTAAGTTTTACATGGCATTCATCAAAATCTAAAAATAAATTTCCCAACATACCAAGCATCATACAATACAGTATAACAACTAAGCTCATCATGATCATAAGATAATTTCATCAAGAAATATACAAGAAAGCCACAAACTCAAGGGTTCAACTCAATTGAGCAAAGAAAGGAAAATTTTTTCCATTCGATCGGTAAAGATGAGAGATGATGATGATAAACATGCTATATAAGGTCCAAGATATGAATTGAATGCATGAAAACAAATTTTGAGTGAAATTTGTGTGAATTTGGGAAGGGGGATGAAAAATAGCAAAAATAGGTTAAAATGACTAAGGCATGAGTCAGAACGATTTTAATCCAAAAATTAGCTTAGGGCGACCGGTCGTGGTTGAGGGCGACCGGTCGATGTTGAGGGCGACTGGTTGCCCTCAACCTCATCAGCCCACTGTCTTGCCAGTTTTACAAAAATCCGAATTTTCAACCAAAAATCCGATTTTTCGCCCCTAAGTTTTAAAAACATGCAAAATGCAAACGTAAACCTCATTCAATATGCATTATGCGTAACCGAGCTCGTATGGATGCAAAAGTCTCGGAAGATAGCTGTTTTTTAAAAATATCCGCCAATTGATCTTGAGATGGTACAAAAGATATTTCAATTTTTTGTTTAGAAACACAATCCCTTAGGAAATGATGTCGAATCTCAATATGTTTAGTATGGTTATGATGAACCGGATTTTGAGCAATGTTTATAGCGGATATATTATCACAAAAGATAGGAACATTTTCAAAAGAGCATTTGTAATCCGCTAAGGTTTGTTTCATCCAAAGAAGTTGAGTACAACAAAAGTCATGGAAATATATTCGGCCGGCGATTGAAAGTGAAACACAATTTTGCTTCTTTGAAAACCAAGAAACTAGGCAATCGCCTAAAAATTGACATGATCCGGAAGTACTTTTCCGATCATCAATATTTCCCGCATAATCCGAATCACTATAACCTTTAAGAGAAAAATTTCCATTCTTTGGATAGAATAAACCATATTGAATAGTGCCTTTCAAATATCGAAAAATCCTTTTAACGGCACTCATATGAGATTCTTTGGGATTGCTTTGAAAACGAGCACATAGGCATACGGCATGAAGAATATCCGGTCTACTAGCGGTTAAATAAAGTAAACTACCAATCATACCTCGATACTTTGATTCATCCACGGACTTGCCTTTTTCATCTTTGTCAAATTTGACATTGGTTGCCATAGGAGTAGACACGGTTCTTCCTTCTTCAATGCCGAACTTTTTCAAAAGTTCCTTTGTATATTTTGATTGCGAAATGTATATACCTTCTTGCCATTGTTTAATTTGAAGCCCAAGAAAGAAGTTGAGCTCCCCCATCATACTCATCTCGAATTCTCCTTGCATTAACTTAGAAAATTTCTTGCACAAGGATTCATTACACCAAAGATGATATCATCAACATAAATTTGCACAAGTAAACAATCTTGCCCTTTTTCAAAAACAAAGAGAGTAGTATCAACTTTACCTCTTGTAAAACCATTTTGCAGAAGAAAAGAGCTAAGTCTATCATACCATGCACGGGGTGCTTGCTTTAAACCATACAAGGCCTTTTTAAGTTTATAAACATCATTAGGCCTAGAAAAATTTTCAAATCCCGGAGGTTGTTTTACATAAACTTCTTCTTGAATAAAACCATTTAAAAACGGATTTAACATCCATTTGGTAAAGTTTGAAATTTTTATAACAAGAATAGGCAAGTAAAATACGAATAGCTTCTAAACGTGCTACGGGTGCGAAAGTTTTATCATAATCAATACCTTCTTCTTGACAATACCCTTGAGCTACTAATCTTGCCTTGTTTTGAACAATGTTGCCTTGATCATCAAGCTTATTCTGGAATACCCATTTTGTACCAATAATAGTTTGAGAAGGAGGACAAGGTACCAATTCCCATACATCATTTCTTTCAAATTGATTCAATTCCTCTTGCATCTCCAAAAACCAATCCTCATCCTCAATAGCCTCCTTAGCATTTTTAGGCTCTTTTTGAGATATAAGAGCTTTTTCGGCAAATTTTCTTCGGGTCATCACTTTATCAAGGGGATCACCAATAATAAGATCTTTTGGGTGATCTCCTTTAAATTTCAATGTCACGGGAAGATCCGAAGTATCACCTTTATCTTCTTGAGGAACACTAGAAGTGGATGGTTGATCATTTGATGTAGTAGGTTAATCATTTTGAGCATCATTTTGAACAATGGGTTCAATAATATCCTCTTCATCAGTTTCATCATTGGGTATTCTTTCAACACCCGAAGCTTCATTGAATTTGACATGGATGAATTCTTCAATAACCCCACTAGTCTTATTGTAAACCCGATATGCTTTGCTTTTTGTTGAATATCCCATAAATATCCCTTCATCGGCCTTAGGATCAAGTTTGTCCAATTGATCCTTGGTATTCAAAATAAAGCACTTGCAACCAAATATCTTGAAATAACTAATATTTGGAGTTCTTCCTTTCCAAAGCTCATATGGAGTTTTATTCATTTTAGGACGAATATAAACTCGATTAATGACATAGCAAAGCGATTTACTTACGCTTCGGCCCAAAAAATATTTTGGAAGTGAAAATTCATTGAGCATGGACCGACTCATCTCTTATAGTGTCCGATTTTTCCTTTCGGTTACTCCATTTTGTTGAGGTGTCCTTGGAGCCAAAAAATTATGAGCATATCCCTTAGTTTCACAAAAGACTCTAAATTCACCATCAAATTCTCTACCTCGATCACTTCGAATAGACTTAATAGTATCTTCCTTTTCATTCTCAATAAGTTTACACAACTTAACAAACTCATTAACGACATCGCTTTTATTGGTAAGAAAAAGAGCCCAAGTATATCTAGAAAAATCATCGACAATAACGAAAGTGTAATGTTTTCCACTTAGACTTGCCGTACCAATATCCCCATACAAATCAAGTTGAAGCAATTGTAGGGGTTTGGTTGTGGAAATTTCATTTTTGGGCTTAAAACTACTTTTAACTAATTTGTTCTTTTGACAAGTGTCACGTAAGCCAAGATTTTCAAAATTCAATTTAGGTAGTCCTTTCACATGTTGGTTTTTGTAAATATTTTTCAAATTCTTGTATACAACATATCCAAGTCGCCTATGCCATAAACTAGTTAAATCATTATTGGCGACTAAACAAGAAACATTTTGACTAACCAAATCACTTGTACAAATTTTGTAAAGATTGTCTTTTCTATTTGCTTCACAAATAATTGTTTGATAAATGATTTTATCATGATTTTGATGATTTTGTTTTTATACCAAAACAATGTTTTTAAAGGTTGTCCAAATACTCCTAAATGATTTAAAATGGTTTTAATATTTTCCGGAGTATTTCTACAAGTTTATTTTCGATATAAATTGGACAACACTTTTGATGATTTTGTGTTAATGTGTTTTTAAACCAAAACAATGGTTCTAAAATATTGTCCTAATACTCCCAATTGGATTAAAATGTTTTTACTGAATTTTTGGAGTATTTCTTGAGTTTTATTTTCGACAAAAATTGGACAATATTTCTGTCTCTTGGTCGACCGGCCGCCCTATGAGGCAACCCGTACCTGAAGATGATTTTTGAAACAGAAAATGAGACGGAAGTAAAATCAAGCAGGTCGACCGTGCCGCCGGGCGTCCGAGTGCACTGCAAGTGTGCAAAATCTCCCTGTTCTATTTTTGGAGAGGTCGACCGGCTAGGGGTGATGTCGACCGGCCGAGCACCCCCGACCGGCCGCCCGTGTAATTTTTCAAGACAATTTCAAACGCCTATTTGTGCGCGACGGTCGCCCTTAAGTTTGACAAGAAAATTCTAACCGTTGTGCAAAGAGACAACTTTTCCTTAAATTGTGGAATTGATTTCTATTGACTATAATCTTGTTTTTAATTGCAATTTTTGTAGAAATCAGATTCCAAGAGGAGCCTATCAAGTATCAATCATCTCCTATATATAGAGGAAGTTTTGAAGCACAACTACAAGAGAGAAAACTACAACACAACAAGATACACTCAAGAATACACTTGTTCTTACATTGCCTTATTTCTTGTTGTAATTTGCCTAGCTATTCACTTTCACATTTTGAGGTCTAGGCTATTCTTGATTACACTTGCACTCAATTGTATTATTTATTATCGAGTTGTAATCTTGAATTTGTGGTCATCATTCAAACACAAGATATCCTTGTGAGTGTTCTTGTGGTAAGAACACACTGGGTGAACTAGGTGTTAGGTGTAAGAAGATTGTGGTAATCTTCTTGTTGAGGTGTTGAAGAGTGTGGTGCTCTTCAAGGGTGAAGATTGTGGTAATCTTCACAAGGTGCCGTTTGGAGATTGTGGTAATCTTCAAAGGGAGATTGTGGTAATCTCCAAAGGTGGTGTTGAAAGAAGAGTGTGGTGCTCTTCAAGGTGTTGTAAGTTGAATTTGTATTAATTTTGGTAATTAATAAAATTCTTTTTCTTTTTGAAATCCATCCCGGATATCTTTGGGGTGGTAGAGGATTAGGCCCTAGGTGGGTTGAACCTCTTTAAATCGGCGTGTGTTGTTTACATTCCGCACCTTTATTATTGTATTTGAGCATTCGGTTTTAAAAAAGGACGAAATCGAAAAGATGGAGATAATCTATTCACCCCTCTAGATTATCGTAGCCGCTTGGACTTACAAGTGGTATCGAGTCAAACTCTTTGGCAAGCTCGTTTCACATCGCGAGTGAAGAGAAACGATCGCCGCCTACGAACGAAGCTCATCTATCCGGCACCTCCACCACCAAGCCACCTCGGTTTGATTCCAAAAATTTTATATTTTGGAAAGAAAGAATGGAATGCTACTTACAAGGTTGCGGGTTCGACATTTGGAACACCGTCATTAATGGAGAATCCATTCCGATGAAAGATACACCACACACCTCAAAAGGCTTTAAAAAACTCAATGATGAAGAGAAGAAAATCATCTCTTTAAATGGTAAAGCTCTTAATATTTTACTTTGTTCACTTACCACTTTGGAATTTGATCATGTTGTAGGTATTCAATCGGCACATGAAGTATGACAAAAATTAGAAGCCATCTATGAAGTATATGCAAATGAAAGGAGCAACTCAAAAGCATCTACTTCACAAATGGATACAACATCAAATCCAACAACATGGTATAAGCCTTCTACAACCTCCCATGATGAACAAGTTGAACAATGCCTCATGGGCATCGAAGAAGAAAACGAGGTAAGTTCTAAACCCTCTACTTCTTATGACCATGAATTGCAAAATGAATATAGTGATTTACAAAATCATTATGATGAGCTACAAGATGAATTCCAAAACTTACTTGTTAAATACAAAAATTTGAAAAAGGAATTCATTGTTTTGAAAAATAATAAGGATAGTTTATTTACTTCCTATGAATCACTACCATGTGCTCACACCACCACTCTTGACAAGGTTAGAAACCTTGAGAAAGAAAATAGTACTCTTGTTGAGGATATAAATTGCTTGAAAAATGATTTATCTAAATCCAACTTGAGTACCGATAGAATAACCAATATTGTTGATTGTTGTGATAATTCGAAACTAGAACTTGATCATAAGCCTAAGGGTGTCAATCACATGAAAAAGAATCAAGTCTATAAGTACGTTAGTCATTATGCTCCTAGAATTATTACATGCTTTTATTGCGGTAAAAAGGGTCATACGGTAAATACTTGTCGGGCTAGAAATAGCTCTAATTATTGTTGGAGACCTAAAAGTCTCAAGACTAATCCCAAAGGACCCAAACACATGAGGGTACCACAAAACAATGTCATATTAGGTACCCTGAAATAATAATCGAAGAAAATTTATATCAAGAAGACATCAAATGACCGTTTCATTTGATCAAAAGGAGAAACTATTTTCGACAAAGCCAATTTCAAGAAAAGGATATAATCAAAAATGGGAAGAACACAATCCTTGAAATGGCAAAGACATCATCAACAAGATGATTTTCAAAAGAAGAAGAGACTTTCAACAATGGGAAGGCAACAAACCTTGGAAATGGAGTAATCAAAGAAGTCATCATCAACAAAGTGACTTCTCAAAGGGAAGATATCATCAACAATGGGAACGGCACAACCCATGGAAATGGCGTAATTGGTAACCCGTATCTCCCTATTTAAATATGCATTTTATTTTGTTATTATGCATGCTTTTATTTGTGTCTTTATTGCAAAATGAGTTTTCAAATATTTATTTTTTAATTAAGGTCTTCAATATATATTTGTGCTTTAAATTTTTTTTTTTTTAAAAAAAAAGAAGACCTTATATGATTTTTTTTTTAAAAAACTCTTGTGCATTTTTTGAAGACTATAGTATGTTATCATCTCTTATGGAATTTTATGGCATGAGCTTACTTGTGATATCTCTTAGCCTACACTTTTATCATTATGATTTGTGCTAGATTTGTTTTAAGAATTGTGTAGGATTTACATATTTTCACAAATGGCCATTTTCGTCATTATTTGTCAAAAAAGGCATAAATTATCAAGGTACGTTTACTTGTGTTATTCTTACTCTTATAGACTCGATATATGTATTGCCATGTGCCTATGTGCTTGTTTTTCATAGTATTTCATACAAATGTCATTAAAAGGATTTTTTATTTTTTTTTTAAAGGCACTATTCGATATTTGATTGCACATATTTGCTTTGTCAACTTTTGTTCTAATACTTCTTTTAAATGAGGTCTCAATTATATGCTATCAGATTCTCAAATTTCAAAAGAGACCTTTTGTAGCTTTCTTAAGCTTATTTGAACTTGCATGATTTATTAGACTCTTGATGATATTCTAAATGCATAGTATGTGTTTCTTGCTTCATGATCTATATATATATATATATATAGTGTCTATTCCTACTATGCTCTTTTGCAAGATATTTTGTGATTGATGATTGAAGCATGTTTTTACACTTGGGCTATTTTTTCTTGCTTATATAAGCGATGCCGTTAATAAGTTTGTTAAGTTGTGTAGATGAGAAATGAAGTACTCCAAATATTTGGATGTAAATGTTCTATTATGAACACCTTAGATCAATTGGATGCCCTATGATGATAGTGATGAAAAAGATAAAAAGGGTATTCCGGAACAAACTCGATGATCAAGGCAACATTGGTCGAACTAAGGCGAGGTTAGTAGCTCGAAGGTATTTTCAAGAAGAAGGTAATCGATTTTGATGTAACATTTGCACTCATAGCACATTTTGTAGCTATTTGCATTTTACTTGCCCATTCTTGTTTTAAGAAAATTTCAAGCTTTACCAAATGGATGTTAAATCCAAATTTCTAAATGGTTTTATTCAAGAAGAAGCCTATGTAAAACAACCTCCGGGGTTTAAAATTTTTCTAGGCCAAATGATTGTTTTAAGGCCTTGTATGGTTTAAAACAAGTACCGTGTATGGTATGATAGACTTAGCTATTTTTGCTAAATGATTTTACAAAAGGTAAAGTTGATATTACTCTCTTTGTTTGTGAAAAAGGGCAATATTGTTTAAACTTGTGCATATTTATGAGAATATTTTTGGTGCTACTAATGAATATTTGTGCAAGATATGGTTTTCTAAGTTGATGCAAGGTGTACTTGGAATGAGCATGATTTCTTGCTTGGACTTCAAATCATTCAATGCCAAGTAGATGGTTACATTTCAAAAGAACTCTTGAAGGAGTTAGGCATTGAAGAAGGAAGAATCATTCCAACCTCTATGGCTATCAATGAAGAGATTGACAAAGGTTGAGAAAGGCATGTCAGTTGACAAACAAATTCGAGGTATGTCTTCTTGTATTATTCCTATAGACTCGACATTCCATATACCTTATGTCTATATGCTCGACTTCAAAAATTATCCCAACGAATCTCATTAAAGTGCCATTAAAAGAAATTTTCAAATATTTGAAAAGCACTTCTTCTTATGACTTGTTGTATTCAAAACTTTAAAACGTTCTTATTTTTTCGGGATAACAAGTTCGGTATCTATTATACGGTTATTCGTATTCAAAATTTGGTTCGTCATAATCGAACTAAACATATTGAGATTCGATATATTTTTTAAGGGATTGTGATTCTTAACAAAAACTTGAGATGTGTTTAATTCCGTCTCAAGGATAACTCGCGGACTCTTTGATCGTTAACCGCCGAGTATTTTACCTCATTTCGAGCTTGATCATGACATAATGTATATTGAATTAGGTCTACGTTTGCATTTTGCACGTTTTTAAAACCTAGGGGCGAAAAATCGGTTTTTGGATCAAACTTGAATTTGCAAAACAAAGAAAGAAGCGTGGGCTGCCAGGGGCAAAGTGGTCGACGTGGCCGCCCACCGCCGACCAGTCGCCTAGCTCCTTGACCGGTCGCCCAATGTGATTTCTTGGCTTAAATCGTCTATGTTCTTTTATTAGCCATTTTGGCCCTTTCAACTCTATTTTCGTCCCCTTTGCAAATTTCACACACAATTCACTTCAAATGAGTTTTGATGCATGAATTATATATTTTGGGGACTACCTAGCTCGGTTATCATCATTGATGCTCATATTTACCGATTAAATGGTAAGAATTTCACTCTCTTTAGCTCAATGGGTTGAACCCTTAAGTTTGTGGCTTATATGTATTTTTCTTGATGAAATTCATATATTTTTGTGATGAGCTTACTGATTGTTAATGAATGATATTTGTTAAATTGAATTTGGTGATGAAAAATTTGGCTTGATTACATTTACAAGGGCTATATATTTATAGAGATCATGTTTTTTGCAAATGAAATGTTTCAATGAAAAATTCATCACCTACATGATTCTCTCGATTTCAAAAGTCTCATATATTTATAGAGATCATGTTTTTGCAAATGAAATGATTTTTCATAAGCTTCTACAAGTTGTATGATTCGACTTTTCCCTCCTATTTGGTTTATAAGCTTCACTATTCAAATAGCTCGATACATCGGTTTTGTTGCGCACTTTGATATGAATATATGATGTATTTATCGTGCTAACATTCTTTTTGATGATTCCAAAGGGGAAGAAACATGTGTAGAAACAGGTTATAAGCTCTTTAGCTCATAAAAGCTAAGATATGCTTAATGAAAAGAAGCTATAAGCTATGACTTCATAAAGCCATAAGTTGTGGATCATATTTAGTCCACTTGGTGCATTTTGGATATGTATGAATCATGGTCCATTGGTTGTAGTATGGACTTATATACGGTTCTAATGATGTATCTTTTGAGGGGAGCTTTTAAGTTTTGATACTTAAGCTCAATATCGAAAAGCTAATATTTTAGCTTATGTTTAAGTTGCTTCTATATAACTCTTGTTGTGCATGTTGATAGGGGGAGCATTTGCTATATGTGCTTGAATATCTCTACTCCCATCCTTGTGTTTATTTTGCACGGAATATTCTCGCTCACAACGGATAGCTCTTTTTAACCGGTAAAATTGTTTTGTTTTCAAAATTGACCTCGTTAAAATTGTTTTGGTTTGTAATCATCAAAAAGGGGGAGATTGTTTGATAAATGGTTTTATCATGATTTTGATGATTTTGTTTTTATACCAAAACAATGTTTTTAAAGGTTGTCCAAATACTCCTAAATGATTTAAAATGGTTTTAATATTTTCCGGAGTATTTCTACAAGTTTATTTTCGATATAAATTGGACAACACTTTTGATGATTTTGTGTTAATGTGTTTTTACACCAAAACAATGGTTCTAAAATATTGTCCTAATAATCCCAATTGGATTAAAATGTTTTTACTGAATTTTTGGAGTATTTCTTGAGTTTATTTTCGACAAAAATTGGACAATATTTCGTCTCTTGGTCGACCTGGCCGCCCTATGGGGCAACCCGCACCTAAAGATGATTTTTGAAATAGAAAATGAGACGGAAGTAAAATCAAGCAGTCGTCGGCCGTCGGGCGTCGACCGCCCGGCCGACCGGTCGGTCGCCTGTGGGTCGACAGGGTACACTGCAAGTGTGCAAAATCTCCTGTTCTATTTTTGGAGAGGTCGACCGGCTAGGGGGTGATGTCGACCGATCGAGCACCCCGACCGGCCGCCGTGTAATTTTTCAAGACAATTTCAAATGTCTATTTGTGCGCGACCGCCGCCCTTAAGTTTGACAAAATTCTAATCGTTGTGCAAACAGACAACTTTTCCTTAAATTGTGGAATTGATTTCTAACAGCTATAATCTTGTTTTTAATTGCAATTTTTTGTAGAAATCAGATTCCAAGAGGAGCCTATCAAGTATCAATCATCTCCTATATATAGAGGAAGTTTTGAAGCACAACTACAAGAGAGAAAACTACAACACAACAAGATACACTCAAGAATACACTTGTTCTTACATTGCTTTATTTTTTGTTGTAATTTGCCTAGCTATTCACTTTCACATTTTGAGGTCTAGGCTATTCTTGATTACACTTGCACTCAATTGTATTATTTATTATCGAGTTGTAATCTTGAATTTGTGGTCATCATTCAAACACAAGATATCCTTGTGAGTGTTCTTGTGGTAAGAACACACTTGGGTGAACTAGGTGTTAGGTGTAAGAAGATTGTGGTAATCTTCTTGTTGAGGTGTTGAAGAGTGTGGTGCTCTTCAAGGGTGAAGATTGTGGTAATCTTCACAAGGTGCCGTTTGGAGATTGTGGTAATCTTCAAAGGGAGATTGTGGTAATCTCCAAAGGTGGTGTTGAAAGAAGAGTGTGGTGCTCTTCAAGGTGTTGTAAGTTGAATTTGTATTAATTTTGGTAATTAATAAAATTCTTTTTCTTTTTGAAATCCATCCCGGATATACTGGGGTGGTAGAGGATTAGGCCCTAGGTGGGTTGAACCTATTTAAATCGACGTGTGTTGTTTACATTCCGCACCTTTATTATTGTATTTGAGCATTCGGTTTTAAAAAAAGAGGACGAAATCGAAAAGATGGAGATAATCTATTCACCCCCCTCTAGATTATCGTAGCCGCTTGGACTTACAATAATTTCACCATTTTTAAGTATAAGGCATTTTTCTTTATTGAAAGAAACATCATAATTGGAATCACAAAGTTGGCTAACACTTATCAAATTAAACTTAAGCCCTTCTACTAAAAGAACATTACTAAGAGAGAAAGAAGAGTTACCAATTTCTCCATTTCCAAGAATTCTTCCTTTGCCATTGCCGAACATGACCATACCCTCTTCTTGGAGCTTGATGTTGGTAAAAAGTTCTCTCCTCCGGTCATATGGCATGAACATCCGCTGTCCACGAGCCATTTTGAATCTTCCATTGTTGTTATAGTCCCTATTACTTACAAAAGAATTTCTTTTAGGTACCCTATAATTTTGGGGTCCATGGGGGTTAGTCTTGAGACCTTTGGGTCTCGAAACATGACTAGAGCTATTTCTCAATTTGCAATTATTAGCATAATGTCCAACTTTGCCACAATAAAAACAAGTAGGAGTATTAGAGCTACTAGCACGTACAAAAGTCGGACCTTGGTTATTTTTCTTAAAAACACTTTGAAATGGTTTATAACCAAGTCCTAATTTGGAATGATCACCTCTTTGTGCATCTAAAATTTTTGTAACTTTATCCGTGCTTATGTTAAAACAATGCACATCATTTTTCAAACATTCAAAATCTTTTGTGGGCAATTCCTTTTCGGTTTCAAGAGTATGAATTGAGTAAGAGTAATAGCATGAGCATTATCAAGAGATTCATAAGAAGTAGATAATTTATCCTTTTCAATTTTAAGCTCTTTATGCTCCTTTTTCAAGGTCTTGTATTTAACAATCAAATTTTAAAATTCAATTTACAATTCATCAAAATCACATTGCAATTCATCAACTAAGGAGGATGTAGAAGAGTTAGAGCATACCTCATTATTTTCATCGTCTATGGCCATAAGACCATGTTCGGTTTCTCCTTCCTCGTCGGTTGTTTCAAGTAATTCATCCCAAGTTTTGACCTCCGCATTTAGAGCCTTCTTTTTCGAAAAATGCTTATTTTTCTTTTGTTCCTCCTCATCGAGTTTTGGGCAATCGGCAATGAAGTGCCCTGGTTTTCTGCATTTAAAGCATTATCTCTCGGTTTTCTTGCCTTATTTTTGTTCACAAATTTTGCAAATTTTCGAACAAGTGCGGTCGTCTCCTCATCATCATCATCATTATCATAGTATGCATTATTAGAAAAGAAGCAAGATCTTTAGGAATATTTTGCATACCCGATTGATTGATGGTTGGTTTGGAATTTTTCCTCTCCTTGAGATAGACTTCATAGATGAGGAGATTCCTGATGAGCTCGTCAAATTTGAGTGTCTCAAGATTTTGTGCCTCCGTGATAGCCGTCACCTTTTCAGACCATGAGCCGGGAAGAGCATTCAATACCTTAGTCACCTTGTCTTCTTCGGAGATGACTTTACCGAGAGCCACAAGAGGATTGACAATGTTGTCAAGCCTTTCCACCATCTCAGAGATGCTTTCACCATCATACATGTTAAAGTTTTCGAAATCTTTAACAAGCATGGTCTTTCTTGCTTGCTTGACCTTCTTTGTCTCTTCATATATAGTCTCCAATTTTTCCCAAACCTCATGTGCCGACCTTATGCCTCTTATGCGATTGTACTCGGTGGTGGTAAGAGAACAATGCAAAATATTTAAGGCCTTACCATTTAGAGAGAAAGCCTTTTTGTCATTTTCATCGAACTCCTTGAAAGGCTTAGGAGCCAAAGTGCCATCCTCCAATTTTTTGGTTGGTTGATCAACTCCTTCAACAACCACATTCCAAATGTCGAACCCGCACCCTTGTAGGAAGTACTCCATACGGTCTTTCCAAAATGCGTAGTTGTTGGCGTTGAATAGTGGTGGCTTGTTAGTGGAGGCGCCGGTGGTGAGATGAGCATCATTCGTAGCCATGGATCTTTCCTCTTTACTCGGAACAAGCTAGCCAAAGAGTTTGGCTCTGATACCACTTGTAAGTCCAAGTGGCTACGATAATCTAGAGGGGGGTGAATAGATTATCTCGGTTTTTCAGATATCGCCCTCTTTTTCGAATAATCAAGCAAAGATGAAAGCTAAATGCGGAAAATAAACAACACACGTTGATTTAAAGAGCTTCACCCCACTTAAGGACTACGTGCTCTACCACCCCAGTATATACGGGATGGGTTTCGAAAAAGAAAAGGAAATTTTATTAATTACCAAAACTAATACAACACCTTGAGGATTACCACAACCCTCTTACAACACCTTCAAGGAGATTACCACAATCTTCCTTCACCACCTTTGAAGAGTACAACACTCTCCAAACACCTATCACCTAGATCACCCAAGTATATTTTTACCACAAGAATACTCACAAGGATGTCTTGTGTTGAATGATGACCAAAATCAAGATTACAACTCAATAGTTAATGATACAATATGAGTACAAGTGTAATCAAGAATTGAAAGCCTAGACCTCAAATGTGTGCAAGTGAAAGTGCTTAGGCTAATACAACAAGATATATGAAAGTTTGCTTGTTTGCTCTTTGCTTGTGTAGTATGTTATGTGTCTTGTTGTTTGAATGAAGCCTCTATTTATAGGAGAGGTCTTGGTTTTGATTTCCGACATAGGCTCCTCCTTGGGGAGTGATTTCTGCAAAAGAAACCATTTAAAATCATCAATATAGTGTTAGAAATCAATCCCACAAAATAGGGAAAAGTCATGCGAAAATGCAAACGGACGGATAGTTTCTTTGATAAAATAGGGGTTCGACCGGTCGCGCAGAGATAAGATTCAAATTGGTTTTCTGCGATTTTTTACATAGGGGGACCGATCGGAGGGGGGTGCGACCGGTCGCCCTTGTTCTTGACCGGTTGGGGTTGATTAAAAATCGAAACAGAGAAGACAGCAACTTTAGGAGGGCTCCCAGGTACCGGTCGCCCAGGGGTCGACCACCCCGGTCGACCGGTCGCCCTCCATATTTTTTTCTACGTCCCTTTTTCTGTTCCAAAACTCAACTCAGGTATGGGTTGCCCTCTAGAGCGACCGGTCGAGCCTGAAACAGATGTGTTGTCCAACCTTTTATCGAAAATAAACTCCAAGAAATACTCTGAAAAATAGTAAAAATATTTTAAATCGATCGGAAGTATTTAGACAACATTTAGGGACATTGTTTTGGTTTAAAAACACATTTGAACAAAATCATCAAAATCATGATAAAAACATTTATCTAACACTAGGTATACAATTACATTGAACTAACTATATATTAAAATAATACTAAGTACACAAAGACGTTTAACTAATTATACATATACACTGGATTACTTATATAACTAAGTATACAATTCCATTGAACTAAGTATACATATCCATAGAACTAAGTATACAAATTCACTAAACTACTTACTAAACTACTTATATAACTAAGAATACGATTCCACTGAACCAAATATACAAATCCACTGAACTAAATATACAATAAAACATGACTAAGTAAGTATACAAGTCCACCGAACTAAGTATACAATAAAAGCATTCACAAATATGGCGGGAAGAAGTATCAATTTTGAAAAAAACGCTTGAAGTTGATGATTTTTCCTCCCTAAAAATCGGGTAACTGAAAAGGTAGGATTATGTTTCCTTAAAAATAGCTAAGAACCGTCAAATTAACATAACTAATTAAATATAAAAGTACAATTATACCCTTATATGCCTAAATTAACTAAAATGATCTACACCATCCAACATTTTAAATCAAGAGTCCATAAGTTTTCTCATGGACTAACCTAAAGGGATTGGTCTCATTTGAACCAATCCCTATATATATATATATATATATATATATAGGATTTAGATCAGGTGAGTCCACATATCTTAGGTGAGTATACGAGACCAAATCTGAGTCATTGATTTAATTTTTAAACGGTTAGATTAATCAAGTTTTACTATTATTTAATATGTAACTTAATTTAAAAAAGGGCTTATTGGTAATTTTAATTTAAATCAATTTTTGGGAGGGAAATTATTTCTGGTAGTGGGCTAAATTTTAGGAACCGGTTATGGACATGTAAATCCAAGATATTGCATATCTTTACAAGATTTGGTAAATGAAGAGTCATTTCCTCCATTCCATCGTCTTCCACACTAAGTCTCGCAAACCGGTCTCTACCGTCTTCCACCATTTTTCTCTCGCAAAAAAGTATCCTCTCCTCCACCATCATTCTTCGTGAAACAACCTCCATTAAAGTGAGAATTAAAAATCCCAAGTCCTAACCATACCCAACTTAACCCTCCGCGAAAAACCCCATCTCTTGATGAAAAATCCCCAAATATTCGTTCGAGAATCAAACTCCGGTGAGGCGAAAATCGACGTTTTTTTCACAGAAGTTTACTATTAGTTCGTTGAAGAACACACCAAAGTGTGTGAATTTTTTCCAGTAAACAATGTAGGTAGGGCTACTTTTTTTGTCTTTTTATTTTCGTATTTTTTATTTTTATTGCATTTTCAGCCTAAGCAACAACAAGTATGAATTTTCCGAGCCTAACAGCGAAGTGTGAATTTTTTCCGAGCCTACAATGAAATGGTGTAGGTAGGGCTATTTTTTTCGAGCGGCAACATTTGAGGAAACAATATCGCTTATTATTTATGATAAATGTGCTTTCAATTGCCTATAAATGTGCTTATATGTACCAAAAGTATAAGGGAAATGGTGGAAATTAGTATTTTCCTAGTTTGTCATAACTATGGGGAGATAGTTTTTAGTCAGCCCAAAATTGTCTATTGTTTGCCAATAACCATGGTCACATCTTTGTTTTGGACAAGTGTTGGTTGTATGCTTTAATGAGGAAACAATATCGCTTATGTATGTTTTATAGTATGCTTATATATATCCAAATATGTACGAAATGGTTAGGACTTTGTTGTGTTTTTGGTTTAAATTGTCTTTATTATCTGGAAAAATGAAGTCTGGTAGAGTTGGCTCTTATGGGATTTTTAAATACATTTTTGTTCTTTGATAACTATGTATTTCTACCTTTTTTCCAAGTCGGTAGTTTTGCATGTTGATGCTTTGTCTTTGCTTATTTGTGTTTAGAATTATGCTTACTCACATTATATATAATGCTTACTTATCTTATATAGTAAGCTTATTGGTGTTCATAATTATGCTTACTCAAATTCTATATCATGCTTACTTATCTTATATACTATGCTTAAGTCTGCTAGAGTTGGCTATTATGGGATTTTTAAATACGACAAATCCAAGATTGAATCTATGTCAAGGATCATAAAAGATCATAAAGAACAATTGCTGAAAGATCAACAAACAGAATCTCGTTCGGTGAACAAACAAACATTGATTGAAGGATTCGTTGGGGACAAAACCCAGCTAGGCATTGTAGTGTTGGCGCCAACACAGGCCAAAAATAAGGGGAGCGGCAATCGAGTCAAAAGCCGACGCAGTCGAAGGAGAAAGCAATAAAAAGGCCTGGATGAGAAAATGAAGAGCGTTGTGGGAAATGCGGAGAAATAGGTTCACACAATAGCGAACGTGCGACAAGTAGTTGATGTTTTTTGGAGTGCATGTTTGAGACTGCTTATTAAAGCATTCAATAATGCTTATTTATTCATATTTTATCGCTTATTTTTTTAGGTTTATTTTAGATTATGTACTTATTTGTTTCATATACCTAAAATTTGTTCCTTGAAACTAAAAAAAAAGGCATGTGCTCGATAATAAATATTGTGACTGCCTGTTTAATTTTGTTTACCTTGCACTTTGATTATTTACTAGCATATAAAATAACATGATATACATTCTTACAAAAACATTAAAATCTGCTTGCACAACATTGAATCATGCTTAAAACACACTTGAATACTGTTATATAGTATGCGATACTTGATAAGTTATAATATTTGAAATAGTGCTAACAAGACAATTGATTTCTGCTTGTGCAACGTTTGAATTCTGCTTACGAAATATTTGCATACTTGAAATAGTTAAAACATTAAAATATTGCTTACAGTGCAGTTGATTTCTGCTTACAAAGAAGAAGAACACTGCTTAAAAAATATTTGGAGTAATGATATAAACATTATAACATACCATGAAAATGAATGCTTACAATAGAGTAACATTCTGCATATTTACCATTTGAATTCTGCTTACATAGGTACTAATCAAAAAAACATTCAAAACATCACTAAAAAGTACATCAAAAGACCATGCCAAAATTCATCCCTTCTTTAGGAGTCAGATGTTCATCACATTTACGGTATCCGATTCGAGAGGCGAATCCGTTGTTATTTCAATCCGTTCTTTGTGGAACACTTGCAATTACAAACTGTCTCAACAAAAGAAATAAATAAGCAAGATTTTGAAAACACGTTAGCATAATGGTCAATTATTATAAGCAATGTTACACTCATATATAAGCAAAGCACGGGATCGAGAATAAATGGCGTCGTAATCAAATAATTTTAGTTCATACAACCTAAATAATGATCAATTAACCTGATCGGTTATAACACCGAACAAACGTGAGCAACATGGTTTATTCATGACAGCAAGCAATTCAACCACATAAAAAATGCATTTTCGATCATATCATATACGTTTTTTAAAGAAAAAAATGGGGACGAAGAATTAAATTTCATGCTTGACTATATGTTCATAATTATAAGCATATTAGTATTCACAAATAAGCAATATTATGAATACGAATAAGCAACTTTCTCGGGTTAATATGAAGAAAAAAAAAAAAACGTGGACGGGAACTAAATTTTAGGTGTTCAAAATTATGTTGATACGTATAAGCACATTTATAGGCAATTGAAATCACATTTATCATAAAGAATAAGCAACTCACTGGGTAAACATACACACAAAAAAAAATGGGATGAAGATATGTCCTTTTCTGGACTACCAAGAAGTTCAGATTTGTAAGCATGTATTTTTCAAGGCATAAGCAATATTACAGACACTCATAAGCATATTCTTTGGGTAATAATTACAAAAAAATGGAATGCATTGATCGAATCATTGATTTTAGGAAACATTACGAATTAAATTTTAAGAGGATTGGTAAAAAAATTGACAATGAAAACAATTTCGAAGGCAAGAAAATGTGTTACCTTGTTCTTCATTAGTATTGAAGCTTTCTTCATATGTGTCATCCATTCTTTTCTTTCTTGATTGAGCTGCAAATGACGAATTTTGATGAATTGGGAGACTATCTCGATTCTGAAGACAGTGGAGAAGGTGAAATGAAGTGGGCGATTTAATTGAATAATGATTTGATTGACTTTGATTGTAACTCATCCTTTTTTAGTGGGATTTACTAGATTTAGCTACCATAACTTATTATTATATGGACTAATCTACCCTCCTTTTGGTGTTTCGAATGACTTATCGGCAAATAAGCGAGATTAATCTCACCATTGAGATCAATTTATTTGGCTTGATACGGTCTACGTACTCATATAATAGGGGTCCTATATAACCCATATATATATATATATATATATATATATATATATAGGGATTGGTTCAAATGGGACACCCCCTTATATGAGGCGGTGGGACTAATCAAGCCATTAAATTTTTTGATGGATGGTGTAGATTTAATGACTAAAAAAATAAATTAATGATTTAAATCGATAATTATAAGGGTAAAATAGTCAATATATATGATATCTAAAATTTCCATAAATCTTTCCCGCAAATTAGGGATTTTATTACTAACCTAATCAACAATATGGCAGAATCGATTTCATTTTATTTAATTTCATCAAAGAATGGCAGGAATCATTTCATCAAGGAAGGCAAAGAAAAATGATTTCATTTCATCAAAGAAAAAAAAACAGAGAAAAAAATGGTAGAAATCATTCACAAGATCGAAGAGAAGTTCGGCATGGGAGGCAACAAGGAAGGCGAGAAACACGGCGATGAGCACAAAGGTGTTTCCCATGCTCCCGATCACAAGCCCGGACACGGTTACGGCGAGCACAAGCTCGAAAACGTGTACGACGTTCAAAAGCCCGAACATGGTTACGGCGAGCACAAGCCCAAACACGGCTACGACGAGAATAAGCAATTAGTTAATGCAAGAGTTTAAAATGGTAATTTACATTATTTTCGAGTTATTAATTAAGGGCAAATATGTCTTTTATATTTTAGTGTAGAAGGTAGGTATTATTTTACCTTTTTCGGCTCCTAAATTTAAGGGGGGGTTATATCCTTTCAAAATGTGATAAACACAAATTAATGGCAACAAAAATCTTACCAAATCAAACCCAATAAGCCCCAAAAAAAACGGCAAATAATTCCTAAATTATAGTATTATTTTTTCCATAAAAAATGCAATTCAATACACAGTGAAATAAATATATAGTACAGTAAAATTTATATTTTTATACGATTAATGTGCCTTAACATATGATAATATTAAAGTGAATAAACATTATTATTTGGAAGGATTAAACACGTTCTTATCGACTTAGTATTTATATTGAATATCATCCTAAATTATTTGGAAGGATTAAACATGTTCTTATTTTTTTTGTATAAAATAAATGCACTTCAATACATAGTGAAATAAATATATAGTACAGTGAAATTTCGACATTTATACAGTACAACGCTCTTAACCACACAATATTGTTAAAGTGATTAAACAGTATTATTTGGAAGGATTAAACATGTTTTTATTGACTTAGTATGTACCCTATATATCATCCTAAATTATTTGGAAGGATTAAACTCGTTCCAATACAACATTCTAATACTAATTACACAGTAAAACTGCATTAATTATACAACATTCTAATACTATGTACGCAGTAAAATTGCACTAATTATACATCGTGTTATATTAACATCTCACTAAACACATATAAAATCTATAGTGAGTATACATACATTCTTGCTTTGGTTTTACAGGATATATACATAGCCTTTCCACCCAAAACAAAAAAACGGAAACATCTTTTTTCTCAAAAAAGCGAAAGAAAGCGCACTAATTATACACAAAATGGTATTATATAGCTACCATGGAAATTAAGCTATGTTGAAGACATACACAAAAGCATCTTGCACAAAACAACAAAGCGTATTAAATAAGCACTAAAACTAAACTAAGTATACAACATAATGCTAACCCCTTCCAAACCAAAAATCAGTTTCCCAAACCCAAAATTCCAACCGAGTTCATCTTTCAGCCAATCAAGAAATATACCGAAAATATAAGGGACAACAGCCATGAGCTACTCGACGCCGTTGCCAGAAAAACCAAAATCGGAGAAAACCCAGCTAATCCCGAACCCAGTCACCGCGGCAAAATTTCCCGAATCAGCCCAAAATCGACTCGTACTTCTCCGATTCAGCTCGAATCGAGCCCGTTAAACCAAAACCAACCCTTTCTGTCCAAAGTCGAAATTTGCTCGTCGTACCGCCGCATCGTGTTCCCTCCTTGCTGCTGTTGACGGGATTTACAGAAGTAAAAAAAAAAAAGAAATTGGGGGATGGGTGACGGAAAGTCGGAAACAGAGAGAGGGAGTGAAAGTAGAGAGACAAAAAATAGGAAATAGATTGAAGAAGAGTTGGGTGTGCTGTTGAAAGTGGGAAAGAAAGAAAAGTGAGGAAGAAAAGAAATGAGAAAAGAAAGGAGAGTAAGAGAGATAGAGGACGTGTGCTTTTTTGATTAGATTAGTAATTAAATCCCTAATTTGTAGGAAAGATTTATGGAAGTTTTGGATATCATATATATCGACTAATTTACCCTTATAATTATCAGTTTAAATAATTAATTTATTTTTTTAGTCATTGAATCTACACCATCAATCAAAAAAATTTAATGGCTTGGATTAGTCCCCACCGTCTCATATAAGGGGGGTGTCCCATTTGAACCAATCCCTATATATATATATATATATATATATATATATATATCATAGAGCAATTAATTATGAAACTCCCCTAATTGTTACTCCTTTCTATTCACAATAAGTATCTTTTTTACACATAAAAAGTTATTCAAAAAGAAAGTCCTTTTGATATTCCAAGAATAATGAGAAAAGATTTTTCCCAAAGTACCCTATTAATGATAATGTCTAAATTTTGTTTTCTTTCAAAGCAACAGTTATGATTAAATGGGGTATATTGGGTATTTTAATACATTCCTTAATATGTGTGTTTTTTTCTTAAAAGACACTTATTATGAATATGATGGAGTATACTAGGATCGAATAGGCCGGCTTCAGTCAGCTTTTTTTTTCCCTTCATCAACATGAATAACATAGAAAATTTCTTCTATATCTATATATATACATATATTACAAACTAAATACAGCTTTTCTAAAACTCTGATGATTGAGAAAAATTACTAGTATTTAAGGGTGGTAATTCGTGTCATGTTAGGATTCACGTGTTGTGTCGAGCATGTTATTCATGTTACATTTCTCAACTCTAACCTGACACATTTAATTATTCGCGTCGCATTTTCTAACTCTAATCCGACTCATTTAATTATATGTGTGAGATTTTTAAATCCTAACCCAACTTGTTTATTATTCTTGTTTTTTGGGTCTATCCAAACCGATCACCTGCATATTTTAAAAATCTAAATAAACTATCTATTTATATAGATTACATTGGTGGTATGAGTTAGTTAATTTGAGAATTATATGTATATACATTTGATAATATTTTAATATTTAATCATATATTATACTAACAATATATTAAATCAACCAATAATATTGCAAAAAAGACAATATAATAAGATCACCATCGGGTCAAATGAGTTAATCATATCATTTCAAGTTAACCCTAACCGACATATTTATTATTCGTATTATTCAAGCCTGGCCCGTTTGACAACTCTAGGATTGAGTAATGATTGTTACTTAATAAAAGTAGTAATAATAATGGCTTACCTTGTAAATGGGTTGGAAAAGATATTTATACATTGAGATTTGGCCATGTGAACAATTGTTATAATTTGAGTTTGTTCAAAAATTATGCACATCACACTCCTAATTAATCAAACTATTGTACTAGGGAAAAAATAAAAAAAAATAAAAAAAAGGTAACCCCATCTATTATTTATCTAACATTATTTTGTTTCACAGACTCACAGTAACAAAATCTTTAAATGACCCAAATGTGACGATTAGAGCCGGTGAAATTGGCCCGGACTGATGGGTACCTCATCCAGCCAGCCGCATAGAGATTGGGGCTTCATTTTGAGCGGCCAAACAAATGACCAGGTCTATTTTGGCCCCGAGAAATGTGGCCCAATAAAATTTTGGCCTGGTTTTTTCTATTTGGGTTGAGGTCGAAGCTTACCTGGCCCGACCCATTACTAGCTGTAGTGATGGTGAATCAACATTGTAGAATCATTTTCGATTGTGAAGGTATGTATAATTAGGGGTGGCAAATCGTGTTATCGTGTCGTGTTTCGTGTCGACACGATAACGACATGACACGATAAGGACACACACGAATACGACACGATAAGGATCTGCTCCGACACGAACACGAACATGATAGTGACACGATAAGTCAAAAACAAAAAAAATGATTTATATGTTAATACACGAAAACAAATTACACGATAAAACACGATATAAACATACAAAATATCAGGTTATCGTGTCACTAACAGGTAAACGTGTCCTTATCGTGTTCGTGTCGTGTCATTATCGTGTCACTATCGTGTTCGTGTCCTTATCGTGTAAACACGTAAAAACACGAACACGACACGAAATTTTCGTGTCCTTATCGTGTTGACACGATAAGGACACGAACACGATAAGGCTAAACACTAACCCGCTATTTTCGTATCGTTTTCGTGTCGTGCTATCGTGTCGTGTCAAAAAATGTCACCCCTATGTATAATGTCTTGTCTTGAAGATTTTAAATATTATACCACAAACAAAATGCGGATTGTAATAGTTAAATCAAAATACATGAATGACGTACAATTACAATAAGTAGTCCAAAAAGATTAATGCATAATTGTTAGGGGTAGTGCCCTTAAAGCAATTGTAAATTATTTTTTATTATTAATAAATGCGACATTTATTTTTGAACTTTTTTGCATATTGTATGTATTTTCTTGAACATCATGAAAATCCCTAGTTTATTTATTATTATAACCATAATCTTAGTATATAAGAGTTATATACAAGAGGATTAAGATTATGGATAATAAACTATTATTAAGTCTGTGATGAAATTAATTAAAGTATGGGATCTTTAATTAAAATATCATTAATGCGGCCCAGAACATTTTGAATGTGACTTTCTTATCCAGACCGTCGATGTAGAGACATCTTAGTGGGGGCATTTATATATGATTTGATCATATAGGACTTGGACCGATTTAATTTGAATTTTCCATACATATTCCGTTGTAGAAATGGAAAATCAAATTAAATCACTAGATGGTCATATATGGATAAATCTTAATTCGGAGTGATTATAGACTCCTGTTTATTTCGGTGTAATTCTTAATTTGCTCGTTTAAGTTTGTCCTATGACATTCCCAACACTTGCATTTTAGATTCACATTTGAATTAAATAGTTGGGAATATAAATTCACAAATATGGAATTCATTCCTTCTTACGGGAAGTAGAAAGATGATTCCCTCATTTGTTAATTCTGGAACTGAATGGTTTGAGATCTCTAATTTATGATTCGATTATAAATTAACCATTCGCTAGTGAATTAATGGTAAATGAGGATAAGAGGTAATTGAAGGTGTTTAACGGATACTACCTAGCTTCAATTACGAATATGGAGAATTAATCTATATGTAATGATTATATCGTTAATTTTGCTCAATTCGTAGAGTAAGATTTTTATAATTATAAGAGTGCAATTCCGAATTTATAGTGGAGTAATATCGGAATTAATAAGCTGAATAAATTAATTAAAGAGTTAATTATTTATTCAATTTATTGGAGCTTATAATTATAGGTCCATGGTCCCCGGTTCGCCTTCCTATAGTAAACGGGTTAGAAATAATATTTCATGTTCCTAAGGATTTTTGGAAAAGAGTTTTCCAAATTATTTGAGCTAATATATTAATATCAGTTAATTCCGGAAATATTTGATATTCTACAGTTTTGACTGTATTGGGAATTAAATAAATATAAAATATTTATGATATTAATATAATTATTAATTCGATAATTATATTGGATCATTATAAATTAGAGTTTGAGTCTATCTAGAATCATGAATTCTAGATTAGATAGGAAACTAAGTTGGAGTAGGAAACCGATTGGACTAGACCTATAAAAAAGGGACCACATCTCTCAATTACAACACAAGCAAAATTCAGCCACCATAACCGCAAACTGAGAAGAATCTCTCAGTCGTAACTTTTTACAATTCAATTATCATGATGCATGACATGCTTGGAAGCGGGTTCCATGAATGACATATCAATATGCATGGCATATATATCACATATACATCACATAATATTAATCCACGAAATAATAAATATGACGATTTTGATCAATTTAATAAATTCAACATACATCCATATATCAAAACATGCAAGATCAAATCCTAAACCCACTCCAAAATAAATTTAATAAAGTAGATCTAGTTCTTATATCAAAAACCAAATGGCTCTGATACCATTTGTTGGAAATTATTCGTGTCCCGGATCTAATCAAATTGAACGGAAGCGGAAGCGAGAGATTTTAAAAATCGAGTTTTAGATATAAAGAACACAAAATCATGCTTATTAAATTTATTCAAACTAAAGGAAGAAAAAGAAAATTTACCTCTTTCGACGATTTTCTTGTTCTTCGCTTTTTCTCCGTCAATCCTTCGAATCCTTGAAGCTCGTAGACACCGTGATCTTCCAATTCGAGCATCCCTATCAACGGTAGTATGTGTGCATCCAAATAATAATTCTAAGTTCTTAACTTTTATTTTCCTACGATGTACTCAACTCATGAGATCGTAGGATTGGGCTAACTGGATAGGATGGGAATTGAACTAGACAAAAGTTAGACCATAAAATCGCATTTTACAAAGCACAAGAACGGACAATATTTCATCCACGCAAGATGTCTGCCACTTTGGCCAATTGAAATTTCAAGCAAATTGAAATTTACGAATTTATTTGGCAAATCAAAAAAAAAAACTTAAACAAGTTTGTTGACCAAAGTAATTGAACAACTAAACAATTTCACTTGAAATCTGAGAAACGTGGATGATGTTTTTGAAAAGTGTTTTATATGCTCTTTAAAATTGATATAAAAGTGTTTTATATAATTTTTTAAAATTTTGTATAAAAGTGTTTTATATAATTTTTTAAATTTTGTATAAAAGTGTTTATATGATTTTAAAATTGGGATAATTGTTTGGAATTAATTTTGTGAAAATTGGATCCGATTTTTATGAAAAATCTCCGAATTACATGTTTTAGAAACAAAATAATTCATATTCGCGTCCGGACAGCCTCGGGCGGGTCTCGGGCAGCTCGGGCAGGGCTTGGGCAGTTCGGACAGGGCTCGGGCAGGTCCCGTTTTTAGTAGACGCGTTGTTTCCTTTGTTCTTTCATGAAATTTTTCCGTTTTATCCCTATTCTGTTAATTATTTTGATAATTTATGGGTTTTTAAAATTGACTAAAATTATGATTTAATTTCTAAAAGTTAGATTTTTAAATTAGAGAATTTTAATCAATTGTTTAAAATTATTATTTAATTCTAAAAGTTAGATATTTAAATTAGAGAATTTTAATCAATAGGACCAATAGGATTGGACTTGACTTATTAAAACATAAGATGTTTTATAACTTAAATGTTTAGGAAACATTTATTATAAAATAATGAGTGGGAGAATGATTCATGACAATAAATCCTATGGCTTCCATTATTGATCAAAGCACGATGAGATTTAAGTGACGCCTCGTGACGCTCAGATTTGTCCCCCTGTTAAGTTGGTTTTTATACCAATGTATTGAATTTTCTAGACTAGGATTTTGCGGTGTTTTCGAGTATTTTAGCGTCATTTGAGTCGAATTCATGTAATTAGTTGTCGTTTGTGAGTCGAGACAAGTCTTGGTAGCCAAATTGAGTAAAAACGGTGAAAAACGTGTTTGGACGGTGAAGATCGCATTTTAGAAGTAGAAAAATGGAAAAATATCATGCAGAACGGCCGCGTTAAAAACCCCGCGCCACAGCATGGGGTGGAAAATAGCGATGGAAATTTGAACATTGTGTAGCTGCAGCAGCCAGGCGAGAATTAGGAGCATACGGCGTTCGGCGTTCAACGTTCAACGGAGAAGAAAACAGCGGCTGCTGCCGCACGCTTCTATACTATTTGCGGCCTGGCGTTCAAACAGCGGCATGGGCGTGAGCAAGTGCGGCGAGGGACGATTGGCCGGAAAAGCGGCGGCGCGATGGCCGTCTGGCGGCGGTGACAACGAGGCGTAAGCTGTGCCCGTTCTGCCATTATTGCAGCCGCGCAATAAGCGAAAGCGAGCACGATGGCCTTGGTAGCTATTATACAAGGCTTGTCCCGAGAGCGCTGTTGCGCGCGGTATGGGCCGAACGGGGCTGAACGTGGGCTTATTATTCTTAGGCTTTTTTGGACGGATTTTCGAGGGTTTAACACCTATAAACACGATAAGTGACGTACAAACAAGGGGGTCGAACATTATTTTGAGCACAACGCAAGGCAAGAGACTCAGAGTGAGGGTTCGGGACGGCAATTGGAGGCACTTCTCGTCCGGACACAGAGAGAATTCCTTCTCTTTTCTTCTCAATTCTTTCTTTGTTTTTCTTTGTCGATTTTTGAGATGTATAATTACTTCTTTACGAATTTTTATACATTCATTATGAGCTAAACCCATATTTCTAGGGGATTGATGTAACTTACGCTTGAACCTATGTTTTGATTTCCAGTTTATGAAATTCGCATGTTTATTAATCTATTTGTGCTATTTGATTTGATTGCATCTGGATTATCTGATCAATAATTTAGATTGTTTGGCGTGTTTGATTTGGCCGAGAGAGGTAATTGAACGCCTGGCCATAGAATAACACAACCTAGGGTTTCATAGAATCGAGAGGTTTATGAATCTTTTGAAGCCTGTGATAGAATATTCATTGAGCGTATTAGGGTTTAATTTATGATTTTTATAGAGATATCGAAATCAGAAATTGGAACCTAGAATCACTTGGCACTCGAGAGAGGAAGTGATAAACGGTAGGAATATTGGCTTATAGATTGATAACTTGTGATTAATAAACTGGATTGAAAACATAGGGGATAACTAGGTGAAATCAACCCTCTAGAATCCATATCTTAAGTGTTTGATTAATTGTCTGAACCATTTATTTGCTTATTTTTAGTTTTATTTTTAGTTTAATAAGCATCTCATCTCTTTTCGATTTCTAGATAGAATTAAGCTATTTTAATTATAGTACTTAGTATAAAATTCGATAACAATCCCTGTGGAGACGATAACCCTACTTTCAAAACCTATACTAAAACTTGACACCGTACGCTAAATGTAAGAATTTCGCAATCAAGTTTTTGGCGCCGTTCTTCGGGGATTGTTTTATCCTATTTTAAACTAATACTATTACCACGTAGTCTTAATCCTAATCTAGACTAGTATAGGAATTAAAATTTCGTTTTTCTCATTTGACTTATCTGTTTATGTGAGATTCCAAAGATATTAATTTGCTTCCTTTTGATCCGAGAGATTGAAAGGACACTTCGAGCAATCCGAAGCGCAAAGCGAGCACGAGAATCGAGCAATGGCAGGCGGCGTAGACAATGAGAATAACGGAAATCGGGTCGTAAACGTGCCACCACGGCTGCCTGAGGCACTAGAAAGGGCAATCCGGGATTACTACGCCGCCCTGGCTGTGAACGAGTATTACTCGGAATTGTGCGCCCTTGACCCATTAATGCAAATAATTTGAATTGAAAGGGCCTCATAAGCATGGTTCGTGAGAATCGATTTGGGGAGTCCAGTGGATGATCCGAATACACATCCGCCACTTTCTTGGAGATTTGCGACACCATCAAGATGAATGGTGTGGCCCGATGAGGCCATTCGATTGAAGCTTTTCCCGTTTTCACCGGGATAAGGCGGGCGATGGTTACTGACGTTCGCCCCGGGAGTATTACAGAAAGGATGATCGACTCAAAAGTTTTTAGCAAAATTCTTCCCTCCCGGAAGACACTCCAATCAAGAGCGAGATCGCCCGGTTCCAACAGATTGATTTTGAGCCGTTATATGAAGCTTGGGAGCGATTTAAAGATCTCTGTTGAGGAGATGCCACAAGCATGGATATGCAGGCGAGAGGTTCAATATTTTTACAATGAAATTTGAATGGGCATACGATGACGATACTAGATGCGGCATCGGAGGTACATTGATGGCTAAAAAATGGCCCGAGGCCTTACTTTTACTTGAAGAAATGGCCACCAACAACTATCAATGGCCCTCCGAGAGGACAAAGACCAGCCGGTTGCGGTGTTCTTGAGTTGGATACAATGTCGCTTTGGCGGCTCAAATCTCGAGTCGACAAAGTAATTGACAATCATGAATACCGGTAGCACACCACAAAGAAGTCGCACTCCCACCCGCTGCCGTTCACGCATTTGCCACTCACGAGGCCGAGCAAGTCAATTATGTGAATAACTGGGATTTTAATAACCGAGGTAATTCATTACCAACTCACTACCACCCGGGACTTCGCAATCATGAGAATCTCTCTTATAGTAACAACAGGAATGTATTGAATCCACCTCCGGTTTATCCAAACCCATCCAGTTCCAATACACTCGGAGGTGAAAAGAAGCAGTCGCTTGAGGAGATGCTCGGCTCATTCATCGGAGAGACAAGGAATAGAATGAATAAGAGTGAGGCGCAGAGTGATGGTCTGAATACTAAGATGAGCACAATGGAGACGCATATTAGGTCGATTGAGACACAAATGAGTCAGTTGGCTACAATCGTGAATTCATTGCAGCAGTAGAAAAAGTTCCCAAGTGATACAGAGGTTAATCCGAGGGAGCACTGCAATGCAATTTACGCGGAAAAGGAAGCAAAAATTCAGCCTGCTCCTGAAGAATCACCTATTTATGGGAAACCAGTGGAATCCAAGAAAATAAAGTTGGAAGATTTTGAGACTGTCTATTTGTGAGGAGGAGTGTAGTGCAATAGTCGAGTAAACTACCTCGAAAAATGAAGGATCCGGGGAGTTTCACTGTTCCTTGTACTATTGGAGGAGTTTTCTTTGAGAAACCACTTTGTGATCTTGGGTCCAGTGTGAATCTGATATCTCTCGCTGATGTGACGAGGTTTGGGCTCGGGGAGGTGAAGCGATCCAATATCCTTTGTGCGGTTCATTTGATCGATCCATCGCCTATCCATGGGGAATCATTGAAGGCGTGTTGGTAAGAATTAATAAATTTGTTTTTCCTGTGGATTTTGTAGTGTTGGACGTGAACGAGGACAACAAAGTACCCATAATCTTTGGGCGACTATTTTTAGCTACAGCATGGGCTTTGATCGATGTAAAAACGGGGGAGCTAACATTGTGGGTAAATCAGGAGAAAGTTGTATTCACCATCCATCCAACCAATAGGCTAAAATTTGAATTAAAGGGTGGTAAGCAGATGGTTGGGAATATTCTCAAGACATTGGAGGTTGGGAAGTTTCTAAGGGGAATGTGGATAACATGCCTATTGGAGCCCCAACTTGAGGATAATCGACATACCGGTCAAGATCAGTAAACTTAGCGCTTCTTGGGAGGCAACCCAAGCCCTTTTTATTGCTTTCTTAGTTTTAATATAGTTAGTAGTTGTTTTTGCTTTGTTCGAATTTTTGCATTTTTAGGAGTAGTAAGTTGCATCATACCCCACCCCTCTTATTTGTGCAAATCCCACATATCCCATTCCATCTTCACAAAGGAGCATTATGACACTACACACACCATATTCATCTCATCCATTCACTATTTGGT
Source organism: Rehmannia glutinosa (assembly GCA_016081115.2). NCBI lineage: Eukaryota > Viridiplantae > Streptophyta > Magnoliopsida > Lamiales > Orobanchaceae > Rehmannia > Rehmannia glutinosa. The sequence continues at coordinate 218,683 of JABTTQ020001556.1, forward strand.
AAGTTTGCAACTTCCAAACCCCACCCCATTTTCCCATCTTGTGATTTTTGGTGTGATTGGATTGTAGTAGTGCTAGGATAATTGTTGTTGATTTGTGGATTGTGGATTGGTTGCTCATGTTAGACTTAGGCTTGGTGTTGATTTTGGGATTGAATTGAGTTATCCATTGCATTCAATATGTTTGCCCAAATTCATGCATATGAGGTGTTTGATAAAATGCCCCAATGACAATTTCACATTGTTTAGTGCTATATTGCATTTCTATGCTTATCTTTTTGACATGGCATTATATTTTCTACTTGGGTGCATTATGTATGGGCTTTGATTTTCGATTTCTCACCCATAACCGAATTCCTTGGTTCCACGAGTTTTGTTTTCTTGTCTACCTTGCTAGGTTGCAAAAATGCGAAACCAAAGAGGAGCGGACTAAGGCGAATGGGAAGAACAAGACCGCACCTCGGAGGCATACAACACCCACGGGCTTGTGCGCTAGAATGCATTGTGAGCTTATACGAGACACCTCCTACACGTAGTAGTACCACATGACTTAAGGAGCCTTCGCTCCTCGGCTACCAGGAAAGTCCTTTTTCCCACCTCTCCATTAGGGACAATGTCATTTTAAGTTTGGGGGTGTAGTTTGTTTTTATTCTTCGAGTCGAGGCTTGAGTCGAAAAAGAAAAGAGTCTAGAGTCGAGTCGGGTCGTTTGTAAAAGCGTGAAACCGCATGACTAAGTGAATTTGTTGAATATGAGTTGAGCGGTCAAAAAGAGCATGTGTTTGAAGCGTGATTTGATCTTCTTTCCATTAATTCCATCTATGTGCTTAACTCTGTTGATTTATTTGGGGATGAATTGTGCGACTGAGTGTTTCCTTTATGATTCCACCGGATTCTAGAACTTGTCCGATCACTAGTCGAGGCGAAATCCAAGGCGAAGTAACATTGAGGAAGTGATTTAGGCCATCTTTGAACAAGCCAGATCCTAAAAGCCTACCTTTGTATTATATTTTCCCTAGTGTCCCCCTTTGAGCCTTATAAACCCATTTCTTTGGCAACCAATCTAATACCCAGAGCTTAAATGTGAAAATCTTAATTACCCATCACTCATACACACAAAGTATAGAAAAATATTGGAAGTTGAGGAGGGTATAATGAAAAGGGTATGTATTTAATTGAATGAAGTTGCCCGAGAAAAGAAGATATGAAACGCCGTGTATGCAAAAAGAATAAGTTTGGGGGTTCCGAAAAAAAAAAGAGAAAAAGAAAAAAAAATGAATGAGAAAAATCAGCGGGATTGAAGGTTCATAAACATTGGGGATGTCAAAAAGTGAAAGGTAGTTGCTAATTGATGATTCAAATTGATAATTGTGTGTTTGGGTGATTTGAGCTACTTAATCCTATATTTTCCTACCTTACCCTAAGCCTACATTACAAGCTTTAAAAGTCCTATTGATCCTTGTGTTACATTAGCCTACATTAGTGGAGATTAGTGTGAAAGACAAGCCTATGGAGTCCGGTAAGCATCTCATCTCCATATTCAAAAAGTGGATCATTTTGAAAACACTTGATTGCGTGAGTCTATCTGGATAATGAAAATGGAGTTGGCATGAACATTCCACCTTCATGATCACTTTGTGAAAATACGTGCTTGATTGATAGTAAAACGAAATTTGACGAATGAGTTTGGTTGTGAAGTTTCGCAGTTGGTTTGTTGAGTCAGTCTATTCATTTTTGTGTTCTTCATGTTAGTTGATTTTTAGAGTCTGTAATTGCTTGAGGACAAGCAAACGTCTAAGTTTGGGGGTATTTGTTAAGTTGGTTTTTATACCAATGTATTGAATTTTCTAGACTAGAATTTTGCGGTGTTTTCGAGTATTTTAGCATCATTTGAGTCGAATTCATGTAATTAGTTGTCGTTTGTGAGTCGAGACAAGTCTTGGTAGCCAAATTGAGTAAAAACGGTGAAACACGTGTTTGGACGGTGAAGATCGCATTTTAGAAGTGGAAAAATGGAAAAATATCATGCAAGAACGAGCGCTTAGCGCTAAAAACCCCGCCGCGCAGCACGGGGTGGAAAATAGTGACATGGCTGAACATTGTGGCGCTGCAGCGCCATAGGCAAGAGCCTGCGGCTCCGGGCGAGAATTAGGAGCATACGACGTTCAGCGTTCAACGTTCAAATGGAGAAGGAAACAAGCGCTGCAGCAGCGCCACTTTCTAACTTTGCGGCTGCGGCCTTAGCGTTCAAACAGCAGCATGGACGTGAGCAAGTGCAGCAGGGACGCATTCGGCGAAAAGCGGCAGCATGGCCGATCTGGCGGCAGCAGCGGTGACAACGAGGGGCGTTGCGCCGTTACTGCGCTGCAGCGCGCAATAAGCGAAAGCGAGCACGATGAGCGGCTGGCTTCTGCAAGGCTTGCGTCGATTATTTATTCTTGTATGTATGGGCCGAACGGGCTGAACGTGGGCTTATTATTCTTAGGCTTTTTTGGACGGATTTTCGAGGGTTTAACACCTATAAACACGATAAGTGACGTACAAACAAGGGGGTCGAACATTATTTTGAGCACAACGCAAGGCAAGAGACTCAGAGTGAGGGTTCGGGACGGCAATTGGAGGCACTTCTCGTCCGGACACAGAGAGAATTCCTTCTCTTTTCTTCTCAATTCTTTCTTTGTTTTTCTTTGTCGATTTTTGAGATGTATAATTACTTCTTTACGAATTTTTATACATTCATTATGAGCTAAACCCATATTTCTAGGGGATTGATGTAACTTACGCTTGAACCTATGTTTTGATTTCCAGTTTATGAAATTCGCATGTTTATTAATCTATTTGTGATATTTGATTTGATTGCATCTGGATTATCTGATCAATAATTTAGATTGTTTGGCGTGTTTGATTTGACGCTCGAGAGAGGTAATTGAACGCCTGGCCATAGAATAGCACAACCTAGGGTTTCATAGAATCGAGAGGTTTATGAATCTTTTGAAGCCTGTGATAGAATATTCATTGAGTGTATTAGGGTTTAATTTATGATTTTTATAGAGATATCGAAATCAGAAATTGGAACCTAGAATCACTTGGCACTCGAGAGAGGAAGTGATAAACGGTAGGAATATTGGCTTATAGATTGATAACTTGTGATTAATAAACTGGATTGAAAACATAGGGGATAACTAGGTGAAATCAACCCTCTAGAATTCATATCTTAAGTGTTTGATTAATTGTCTGAACCATTTATTTGCTTATTTTTAGTTTTATTTTTAGTTTAATAAGCATCTCATCTCTTTTCGATTTTTAGATAGAATTAAGCTATTTTAATTATAGTACTTAGTATAAAATTCGATAACAATCCTTGTGGAGACGATAACCCTACTTTCAAAACCTATACTAAAACTTGACAGCGTACGCTTGCGGTAAGAATTTCGCGATCACCCCCTACGGATGGTTTTCACTTAAATCAATAATCAAGGCTTAATCTCCGAAAGGATAGGAATTTAAAATTTAACTCTTAATTTTCCGACCCTACGGCGGCGATTTTGAGTTAATTTTTGAAATTCAAAATAATGGGTAACACTCATAAGGATACAATCAAATAGTTTGGATGTATCTAGGGTAAATTAAAAAGGTGATTAATAAATAAATAAAGATATGAGATGTCTTGATTATTTATTTATTAATCTGAGATGGTCTCGATTTAATCGTCATTTGATTTGACCTACCCTACGGCGGCTTTTCAAATGTGAGATTAAATTACCTTGGAATTGGTAGGATAAACTTTATTGCTTTCATGCATCACGTTTATGATTCCCAAATTGAATGATCTATGATGTTCGTTCACTTATTTATATCGTTTTATTTAATTTTCAGCAATGATGTTTTGTCCTATGCTTGCACTGTTGAATGATTCATTAACTGGAGAAAATTGTAACAAGTGGAATAGTAACATGAATATTGCACTCGTATATAAAAATCTCAAAGGCAAGAAGAAAGGTTTATCTAAACCAAAGGGAAATTGTTTCCACTGCAGTGAAGAGGGACATTGGAAGAGAGACTGCCCCAAGTTTCTCTCCAAAGCAAAGGAAAACAAGAAACGTAAATTTGATTTACTTGTTTTTGAAAGTTGTTTGGTAGCTAGAGATTCTTCTACTTGGGTAGTTGACTCTGGAGCTACTAATCATATTTGTTCTTCTTTACAAATGCTTAGTTCTTATGAAGAGCTTGCCGATGGGTCTTTCACAATGCGAGTTGGCAATGGTGCAGTGGTTTCGGCAAAAACAGTGGGAGTTATTAAGCTTAATATTAGAGATATAATATTGATTTTAACGATATTTATTATATTCCTGGTTTCCGTAGAAATTTGATTTCTGTTTCAAAAATGCATGAACATTTATTTTCACTATATTTTAATGATAATTCGATTATTATTTCTAAAAATGGGCGTGATATTTGTATTGCAAAATTGGAAAACTGACTCTATTTAATTAAGCCTAATGAACAACCACTGCTAAATGCCGAAATGTTTAAAGTGGAACATCCTAAACCAAAAAGGCAAAAGGTTTCTCAAGATGATGAAACATATCTTTGGCATCTAAGGTTATGGCATATTTCACTAGAAAGGATAGATAGGCTTGCAAAGGATGGTCCTTTGAGAGAGCTAAAAGTTGGCACTCTTCCTGTTTGTGAATCCTGTCTAGAAGGAAAAATGACTAAGAGACCTTTTTCTGCAAAGGGCAATAGAGTCAAAGAACCACTAGAGCTTGTGCATAGTGATGTTTGTGGTCCCATGACCACACAAGCTAGAGGTGGCTTTGAGTACTTCGTCACTTTTATTGATGATTACTCGATGTTTGGATATGTTTATCTCATGCATAGAAAATCTGAGACTTTTGAAAAGTTCAAGGAATTTCATGCGGAAGCTGAAAAGCAACTAGGGAAATCTTTGAAGTGCCTTCGATCCGATCGAGGGGGCGAGTATGTCGATACTGAGTTCAAAGGTTATTTGCTAGAGCATGGTATTTTGTACCAACTCACAGCACCTGGCACCCCTCAGAAAAATGGTGTTGTTGAAAGGAGAAATTGAACGTTGCTTGATATGGTTAGGTAGATGATGAGCTACGCAACACTGCCTGATTCATTTTGGGGGTATACATTGCAAACGTCAGTTTACATTTTGAATGTAGTTCCGTCTAAGTCAATCCAAAAGACACCACTAGAGTTGTGGAATAGGAGTAAAGTTAGTTTACGCCATTTTGCCGCATATGAGGGTGCGGACACTTGTCTTTGAAAGGAAAGAGGCGGAAAGTTGCATCCATGTTCAGAAGTGTATCTGTTCATTGGATATCCCAAAGGAACGAGAGAAAGTTTGTTTTATGATCCGCAAGAAAAGAAAGTAATAGTTTTGACTAATGATATCTTTCTTGAGAACGATTATATAGTTGTACTCGAGGAGTTACTTTCTGATGAGATCAGACCACAACCAACAAGAGTTGTTGGGGAAATTACTAGAAATGCCACTATACCTGATCAGAATGTCATGACACCTCGACGCAGTGGGAGGGTGATTAGACCACCAATCCGTTATCGTCAAATCGAAGAGGCAAAGTGATGGAGGATTCTGATATAGCGAGGTGACTTGAAGCTATGAACCAAGAAATGGATTCAAACCATAGGGTTTTGTAGCCGAAGGTCAAGAGCAAAAAGTCTGCAAATTGCTTAGATCCATTTATGGGTTAAAGAAAGCCTCGAGGTCATGGAACCATGGATTTGATGAGATGATCAAGTCTTGATTTTGACCAAAGTATTGATGAGCCTTGTATATACAATCAGATCAATGATGGTAAAGTGGCAATTTTAGTGATTTACGTAGATGACATTCTACTAATTGAGAATGAAGTAGAGATGTTAGCTGCGGCTAAAGGTTGGTTTGCCAAGCAATTCCAAATGAAAGATTTGGATAAGCGAATTATGTTCTTGGAATTTGAATGGTTCAAAATCACAAGAACAAATTATTGCCATTGTCTCAAGCTTCTTATATCGATAAGATTTCGTTGCATTATAGAATGCAAGATTCCAAGAAGAGTTACCTACCAACTTGATATGGAGTCGTTCTTTCCAAACAGGAGTGTTTAAAGACACCTCAGGAGGAAAAGAACATGAGACGCATTTCCTATGCCTCTACAAGTATACAATATTGTGTACTAGGCTCGGTATTTGATACGTGATAGGGATAGCCAGCCAGTTTCAATCTAATCCAGAAATGTTTCATTAGATATAGTCAAGAACCTTCTCAAATATGTTTGAGTTCAAAGATGTTTGTCTATTTAGGTGGTTGACCTTAAAATAGACGAGCTGACCGATTCGACTTCTAGTGGACAATGATACTCGAAAGTCGATATCTGGGTCAGTATACATTCTTGTTGATCTTGTCAACAAGACCCAGCCTGAAAAGTATTTTTTAAAGGCACAAAACATAGGACTGGGAGACATGTCCCATATGCTTTAGGGTAAGTGGGAGATTGTTAGGGATAGTGCCCTTAAAGCAATTGTGAATTGTTTTTTATTATTAATAAATGTGACATTTATTTTCGAACTCTTTTGCATATTATATGTATTTTCTTGAACATCATGAAAATCCCTAGTTTATTTATTGTAACCATAATCTTAGTATATAAGAGTTATATACAAGAGGATTAAGATTATGGATAATAAACTAAAATTAAATCCGTGATGAAATTAATTAAAGTATGGGATCTTTAATTAAAACATCATTAATGCGGCCCAAAATATTTTGAACGTGACTTTCTTATCCGGACCGTCGATGTGGAGACATCTTAGTAGGGGCATTTATATATGATTTGATCATATAGGACTTGGACCGATTTAATTTGAATTTTCCATACAAATTCCGTTGTAGAAATGGAAAATCAAATTAAATCACTAGATGATCATATATGGATAAATCTTAATTCTGAGTGATTATAGACTCCTGTTTATTTCGGTGTAATTCTTAATTTGCTCGTTTAAGTTTGTCCTACGACATTCCCAACACTTGCATTTTAGATTCACGTTTGAATTAAATAGCTGGGAATATAAATTCACAGATATTGAATTCATTCCTTCTTGCAGGAAGTAGAAAGACGATTCCCTCATTTTTTAATTCTGGAACTGAATGGTTTGAGATCTCTAATTTATAATTCGATTATAAATTAACCATTCGCTAGTGAATTAATGGTAAATGAGGATAAGAGGTAATTGAAGGTGTTTAACGGATACTACCTAGCTTCAATTACGAATTGTCTATGGAGGATTAATCTATATGTAATGATTATATCAGTGGACTGCTCAATTCGTAGAGTAAGATATTTATAATTATAAGAGTGCAATTCCGAATTTATAGTGGAGTAATATCGGAATTAATAAGTTGAATAAATTAATTAAAGAGTTAATTATTTATTCGATTTATTGGAGCTTATAATTATAGGTTAATGGTCCCCGGTTCGCCTTCCTATAGTAAACGGATTAGGAATAATATTTCATGTTCCTAAGGGTTTTTGGAAAAGAGTTTTCCAAATTATTTAGGCTAATATATTAATATCAGTTAATCCTAGAAATATTTGATATTCTACAGTTCTGACTGTATTGGGAATTAAATAAATATAAGATATTTATGATATTAATATAATTATTAAATTGATAATTATATTGGATAATTATAAATTAGATTTTGAGTCTATCTAGAATCATGAATTCTAGATTAGATAGGAAACTAAGTTGGAGTAGAAAACTAATTGGACTAAGCCTATAAAAAAGGGACCACATCTCTCAATTACAATACGAGCAAAATTCGGCCACCATAACCGCAAACTGAGAAGAATCTCTCAGTCGTAACTTTTTGCAATTAAAAACATCATCCACGTTTCTCAGTTTTGAAGTGAAATTGTTTAGTTGTTCAATTACTTTGGTCAACAAACTTGTTTAAGTTTTTTTTTTTGATTTGCCAAATAAATTCGTATATTTCAATTTGGTTGAAATTTCAATTGGCCAAAGTGGCAGACATCTTGCGTGGATGGAATATTGTTCGTTCTTGTACTTTGTAAAACGTGATTTTATAGTTTAACTTTTGCCTAGTTCAATTCCCCTCCAATCCAGTTAGCCCAATCCTACGATCTCATGAGTTGAGTACATCGTAGGAAAATAAAAGTTAGGAACTTAGAATTATAATTTGGGTGCCCACACACTGCCGTTGATAGGGAGGATCGAATTGGAAAATAGCGGTGTCTACGAGCTTCAAGGATTCGAAGGATTGACGGAGAAAAAGTGAAGAATAAGAAAATCGTCGAAAGAGATAAATTTTCTTTTTCTTCCTTTAGTTTGAATAAATTTAATAAGCATGATTTTGTGTTCTTTATATCTAAAACTCGATTTTTGAAATCTCTCGCTTCCGCTTCCGTTCAATTTGATTGAAAAGCCGAATCTTATTTGGCCCGGATTAGATCCGGGACCCGAATAATTTCCAACAATAATAAGTCCAATTAATTAAGAGTTTATATCAATTAAAGTTGTAACAATAGTTGGATCACGTGCGTTGCACATGCACATTACTAATATTACATAAAAAAATCTTCGAATAAATTTATAATTTGATCAGATTATTAATTTATAGATTTTGAAGTAACATAGACAAATCAAGAGAATATAAATAATTTATATGCAATTTTAACTTGGACTATATATATACATATATAACATACACACACACACACACACATATATATATATATATATATATATAGGATTTGGTTCAAATGAGACCACCCTCTCTAGGTGAGACAGTGTGGACTCATCTCACCCATTGATTTTAAAAAATGAAGGGATGTGATTTATTCAGTTTTTTTTTTTTTTTTGGTTTTCCATTTTTCCACTGATTTAAGGGTAATTCTGTAATTTTGTAATCTAAAGTAGTGGTCCCAGCGGATTTTCTGGTAAGTTTGACTTTTTGAAATCGTTTTTATGGGCTGAAATTGATACTGCCGGATTTTGTGGCGGAATTTAAGGAACATGTTTTCTTTCTAAATATTTTTATTTTACAAAGATAGTTAGGGTTCTTCTCTTTGCATAATTAGACATCAAATAATGCATATTTAACTATTTTGTTGGCATTGTTTTACGAAAATAAGACATAATTGAATATAACGTACTGCATATGTAGTTATACTACACTGCATAAATAGGTTCAATATAATGTATATTTAGTTATGAAAATTGGATGTTGCTTTTGGAAATTATAAAAATGTGATGTTACATAACGTACTGCATATTTAGTTATTCCACAATGCATAGATAGTTTCTAGATAATACATAGTTAGTTGATTTTGTTGCATAGTTTATGACGCTTGCATAGTTGGATATACTGTACTACATATTAGTTTTTTCTATTTGCATAGATAGTTTTCAGATAATGCATATTTAGTTGAGTTTTGTTGCATCTTATAGTAATTTATGCAGTGTTCCCAACGTATTTTTGCATCATATCCAACACAGAAATTTATAAGCATACGAGCATCATCTTCTTCGTTGCATTTTTTACAGTTTTAATATTTGAATGTTACAAACCCGGTTTGAGTTCTCCATCAAAGCTTGATCCTTCATTGTTTGCTATTACAGAATATTCTATAATTGTTGAAGCTTCTTCCTATGGATTTGATGTCATATTCTCATACCAATTTTTCTGTGCTTTCATTTTTTGCAGGTCTGGCTATGGAGATGAACCAGATTTTCTCATATTTGTATAATGGTGATTTCTCGAATGATTGATAGTGTGAGAGAGAAACAGAATATGCGTGCGTGATTAGATACAATTCCATGTGTAACTGTTTCTGTTTTTGTTATTTTACTATATTACCCTTATGTTGATTTAAAATAAATCATTAATATTATGTTTATGTGTTTAATCTCACCCATTGATTAATAGTGATGGATGGTTGAGATTAGTCCATTGTGTCTCACCTAAAGACATGGTCTCACTTGATCCTCCCCCTATATATATATATATATATATATATATATATATATATTCAAGCAAATACAATTACAAATTGATTCGTCATTGTAAATCTGATCAACGGATAACATGGCTTCAAAGAATTTGAATGAACCGTTTGACTGTGAATTACTCAGGGCCTACAAATCTAATCAAAGAATTGGATTGTTGTAATGGACTGATAATATGTCTCATTTTATTGCCTCTTGGAAACATTTAACACCATTTGCACACACTGCACATATTTCCTTTATCATTTCCTGTGTGATTCTGTGGTTCATTTGGTTGGAAAGAAACAAAAATAAACATGAAAATAAAAGTTTCTCTGCTTACAGAATTATTGGGAGGGTGGAACATCACCTTTACATCCGCAAGTCTAGTAAGTTGTTCCAAAAGGCTACTTGGAGAGGGTACTTAGATGTTGCTGCTTATTTTGGTATTCATTTTAGAGTCTATGTGGTTCAAAAATGGATTCCTGTTTGTTGGCAGCCACCTGTTTTTGGTCAACACAAGCTCCATATTGATGGGGCAAAGAAGGCCAATCTTTCCCGGGGAGATTGGCATGGAAATACGATTCTAGCTTATGCTGATTTTTTGCCTGACTGCATTGACTGCACTTATGCTGAGATTTATGCATTGTACAAAGGTCTAACTCTGATTGATGCAAGGACTTATCACAAAATCTGGGTGGAAACTGATTCTCTCATTCTGCTTCAACTCATGACTCAAAATTCTAGAGGAAAATGGGCATATCAACACCTCCTGCAGCTGATACAACAGATGCTGAAGGATTTTGACTTGAAGACTTCCCACATTTTTAGGGAGGAGAATCAAGTTGCTGATAAGCTAGCAAATTTTGGCCTTGTATCTCAATCATTTCTGTTTTTACTGATATTAATATTCCTAGCCAAATAAAGGGATTAGCCAGGGTAGATCAATTAGGCATTCCTTCTGTTCGTATTAAAAAGTTGTAAATGATAGAGTAGTATCTGATGTTTGTTTAGTTCTCCCTTGTATCTCAGAAAAACGATGTACATCCAATTCCTTGTGATATAAAAATCAGGCTGAGGGACCTTTAAACCCTCCACCCCAAGGGGTGTTCATAGAATGAAAAAAAAAGTGAAGAAAATATGTCAATTGTAGAGATGTTGACTGTCGAATAAATAATTGACAAGATTATGAAGTTGAAAATATTAATTCTATTGTAAAGTCCCCTTATCAAAAGAAAACTCTTGAAGCAACAATTACATTGTCTAATTTTCTTTTTACTGAACTATGAAAGAACAACACCAGAAGTTTGTAACATGTTAAGAAAAGTCAGAGATGAGATTTAAGTTCACACTAATTTCAATAAGAATTAAATGATAATTAAGTAACATTTTATGAAGTTTTTTATTAATTAACTTAAAAAGGGTTAACCTGATATTAAAGCGGCGACCCGTCCCCACGTACTCGTACGTCTGGTCGAAGTGAAAGGTGAGTTTGATATGGTTCAAGTTGATAAACCTCGGATGTGGATTGAGATTCGCTTTTTTGCTTTCAATAATATTCTTACTATCTGGATTGCCTCCTTGGAGAATTCTTGCTGTAACTTTTTGGCTTGAAATAGTCAATTTGGAGCTGGAAAACTGTATAGTTTCTTACTGATCGTTCTATATTTGCACTTGAATTTCAAACTTTTATTTTGCAACAAAAATTGTGCAATCTGTAATGTTTTGAATTTATTGAATCAAAAGAGTATACCTGGCTTTCTTATCCTCTCTATTCTTTTTTTCTTCTTCAAGATCTCAACTTCTGTAATTAAGTTTAAAATTAGATGCCTAAAATTTTAATTTTATTACTTTTAATTTTAATGCAAATAATTTCTTGAAGATATTTATAGTTTTATTATAATAGATACTAAATTTAAAAGTTATTGGTCTCATCTTATCATAACTTCTTAATTAAGTACAATTTTTATATTTAAATCTATATAATTATAATATGAATTTGATGATTGATGAGGAAAATAAAAGAAAAATTATCAACTTTTTTTTTCATTTTATTTTAGTTCTCTTAAGTCCAAACATATTTTGATGTTTCACACGAAATCCAATAACTTAAAATCCATTTCCAAAAACTAAAAACTGAAAATTGGACTTAGAAATACATCCATACAAGGCCTAAACATTCCACGAAATATATACACCTTTTTAAGCACTTCAAAATTCTACTACTGTATAAGCTTAACAAAGCAGACTATCAAAACTAGTTGATTTTCAGTTTTTCACCATAAAAACAAGGGGTTAATTACAAAAAAATATCCTTGAGGTTTGACCTAATTACAAAAAAACCTAGCTAGCTTTCAAAATTAAAAAAGATACCCCCGAGGTTTTATTTTGTGTAACATTTAAACCATTCATAAGCAAAAAAACATTTCAAAATCCCCCTTCATATTTATAAAAATATTGCAGTAAACCCCTTAATTTTAACACTGAATCAAACTTCAAGGGTACTTTTTGTAATTTTAGAAGTTAGCTGTGTTTTTTTTTTTGTAATCGGGTCAAACCTCAGGGGTACTTTTTGTAATTATCCCTAAAAACAATTGATACTAACAAGAATGTAGGGAACTGCAATTTCGTAATTATCTTCTGGGTAACACAAAATGGATGTAATACAAATTCACAACATAGTAAACCATGAAACTAACTATTTTCAATAGATTACAACAATGATATCAAAATTTTGAATAACTTGAGGAAGAGAGGGAGAAGAGGAGACACCATTTTTATGTGTAAATTAGTGAAATCCAAAGAGCTATGACTTAAGTGCTCATTTCCTGAGAATCATACTTATCTGCATTAGGAAATTCCTTGTGCGCATCGAGTTTTGAAGCTTAAATCACCGTACTATACTTCGGGCATTTGGTTTTGTCAATGATTCAATGAGCCTGTACATCCATCTATCTAGCATTCCTGTCACATAAAATCCAAATATATCAATTGACAATACATGTTTATATTTTAACGAAGTGATTGTAGGCAGTTTTTTTGTCATCTGATAATCAAACCATTCTCTCCTATCAAAGTCGAAGAAATATGATGGTTCTGCCATTTTACTATTCCTACCGATGTTTTAAGTGAGCTAAATGGCGTGGACAAAGTTTTCCGACAAACTCTTTGGTCCTTTTTACCACTATTATTTCTGGAGTGCAACCACATGTCCCTTGTTTTTATCTTTCTTTGTCTGCTATTACCCCATTTAGCTAGATGTAAAAAACTACTACAGGCAAGAAGAAAAATAATAATTGAATCCATAAATTTATGGGATGATTACCAAAACACCCCCAAGGTTTGGGCTAATTACAAAAAAATCCAGAGATGTTTCAAAAATACAAAAAGCTTCCTCTGGTTTGATTTTGCAGGGGGTTTTTTTGCTTATGAAGGGGAAAAATGTAAACAGAATCAAACCTTAAGTTTTTTTTTTTTTTTTGTAATTTTAAAAATCTCTGGGTTTTTTTGTAATTAGCCCAAAGCTCAGGGGTTTTCATGTAATTATCCCTAAATTTATTTCTACAATGCCAGCATAATGGAACATTAACCCCATCCCAATAAGATTAATCAGTTCTTCAAAATATTTTCTTCTCTAACATCTCTAGTTCAAAACATATACAAGCAATATTAACCAATAAAGAATTGAAGTTTCAACATTCAATAATTGGGACAATTAACCAAATTGAAGCACTACAACAACCAATCATACTCCATCTTCTACACCTAATCATTCCTTTCACATTTTCTCGCAGTTATTTGCATTTTTAAATCTTCTATGTAACATTACTTTATTCAATCAACAAACACCTGTTCAAACAATATTGAGACAGAATGTCATTTTCACCCAGTAACAATATATTAAAAAATAATCAGGAGCTGTCATGTTGTTCGGCTAGCTGAGTAGCTCAAGAATGTCGGCAGAGTGTGCCTATTTAGACTCTTAAAAATACTAGAGGTAAATTCCATTGGTTAAGCAGGTCATAGAGACAGAGTTAGAAAGCATACGGACTCTTCTCACAGTTTCAGTATTATCATATCACCACTTTATCTAGATTATCATTTTAATATCAACATAAACTCGTGTACTGTCGAACACAATAGGGGAAATAGGTGAAACGAACCTGTTAAGGCAAATGTACCACCCAATACTGCACAGAGACGTGTGATGAAGTGGAGAAAACTACGACGTTCTTCCCTAATGGTCACAGTCATTGGTGACAAATCATACAAAAAGTACACAGCTGCATCAAAATGCAATGATAATTCATCAGCACAGAATTGGAAGGAAGGAAAGGAGTGAAAAAGGATTAAACCTTAATCTTTGGATTAATGAAAACTTACCAGGCCACGTCCTATCGAACTCATTAATCGGAGAAAAGTACTCAGTGACAGAGAACTGATTTGTCGCTAAAATTTCTTTTGAGATGTACTTGTATTCAGTCGGAACAATCTATAACACAGGAGGACAAAAATTTCAAAAAGCAGGAGAGTTTTATAAATTGTAAGATGATGAAAAGTATCCACTTTAACATTTCAGATGTCTTCCCTACCATATATATATAGAGAGAGAGAGAGGGGGGGGGGGGGAAGATTTCCAAAAATTCATTTTAGTTAAACAAGTCAGCATCAAAAAGGTGGAAGAGTATGTTTTTCAGTTACAGAGTTCAACCATCCCATATTATCACCAACACAATCAAAAGGGAGGACGACCCTTCTGTGGTTGTATGTTCAAAGTAGGCTCACACCAATACGTTACTTTATCAATAGCATCAGATGGGTGAACTACATCATATAATAAATATGTATAGGAGAGGCCAAGTTCATAAAATAAAACCCCGTCTCAGATGATAATTCCCATTGCAGAAAGAGACTCCAAGTTGATTATGTGCTTGGACTGACGGGGTGAGTAGGTGTGCTAGGTATCCTACAAGATTCTCACAACAACATATTGAGCAGAGAAGACTGGCGGTTCTTTGTTGTATAAAATGTATATATATATATATATATATATGTATCTGAGGTCATTACTAGGTTGCCATGATTTTTAAGGATTTTGCAATGTCCTAATCCGTTAAAATACATTTTCACACTATATGTAGACAATAAAAATATAGCATGACATAAGTTTCACAGCTTCATCAAAGATTGGAAAGAACTCAAACCTTTATGTAATACTTGAATGTTCCACTTGTTCCACGCAATATCCGGACTGTGTCATCAAGTGGGTTATGTATCCCAGGATATTTGGACCCAAACGACAAATCGTGAATTATATGACTCACATTGACATGAGACGAGCCCCCAAAAATCTGCAGAAGAGAAAAAGGTATAGTAACATGTTCGAAAGTAAAAAAAGAAGTTGCACGATTAATCAAATCCCAACAAACACTCAAAACAATACCAAACAATCCCTTATTTTCTAAAATGCTTTATATGATATTGTATCTTATCCAAAATTATGTTAATGGTGTATCTCGATAAAATAAAAGCCTGATCAAGACAAGCTTTTCATGATGATAAAAAAGGAGCATTGACTCTGAAATTATAATCAAGCAATTTGTTTGCCTTCAGAAAGATGCAATTAAAACACTTGGGCACCATTTATTTTTATTATGTGTGTTTCATTTTTTCAAGCACTATTTGAAAATGAAAGCGGCTTGGGTTTCACTCTCCTTTGCAGAAGTCCGAAATATGGCTTTCATTTCTCTAACCCTTTTCAAAAAGTTCTCAAAATGGAATTAGAGATTTTCCAACTAGAATGTCATCAGCATTTATTTGCCTCACTTTTTCAGTCAATGGCAATATATGTTTTGGTGCCAAGTGTCTTTTATTATGTGTGCCCAACAAAAATTGCCAAAACCTAGGAGTTAGCAAGTCGCCGTTATTAGTGAAATTGAAAATGAGTGTGTTTTTCAAATTTTCACGGGTAGAAACCAGCAAAACCAAGTACCAATGTATTTTTCAACTGTCACATCATGCAGTCATCTCAGATAATGTGAACACGTGCAGTACCCAAAAATCAAGGTGAAAACATTTCAATTTCGCAAAAGCTGGATGGTAAAAGAAAATGAAATGAAACTGGGACTCAACGGCTGTAACGCAACACAAGAACAACATTGTCCAAACTCACGGCACCATTGTATTTGTAGGGTTTATTCAGCATATTAAGCTGCAAACCCAACATGTCAAATCGACAACCCCATGAATAAAGAGGGCTGGCAAGGAATCCCTAGTGCAAGTACAGTGATATAGCCATGAAAAACAAAAGGGTGATTGTAACTTGGAACAGACAATAAGAGTTTCATGCTATTTATGTAGGTAAAATCTTGAAATATAAATCAAGAAGGAATAATTTTATAATTTAGATATTGACTGAGTTTTTTTTTATTAATTAAAAATAATCTTTTAGACAAAAAAGAAGGAAAAAAATAATGATGTTCAAGTAAATCCGAAAGCTGACCATTTGCGCAACAAAAATATTCAATCCATGAACTGAGATATGAAAGTTCCCTGCAACCCGTTGCACATCTAAAACACCATACACCTGCAACAAACAATGAACTAAATGAAGGATTAAAGAGCTGAAAACAAGCAAAGCTTGTATATTGGAGGTCTCCCCTCCATTATTATATTAATTTGTGGAAGTCATAAAGAAGTAGGGGCCACCCCTCCGTCATTGCACTTGTAGACACAGACCGAGTAGCAAAAAAAGGGGGAAGAAAAATATAAGGCAATGGCTTAAAGTGGACAAAAGCATACCCGGCAACCTTCGCCGTTAGCCAATGCGTGCTTCACCTTCTTGATCATATTTTCAGCTTCTTCATCAAGACTGTGGAGTTTAATTTTGTGGTCAGACTCCTCATGATGATCTTTGTGGTCATCTGAGCACAGTGTTCACAAGATTTTGTTACAAACAATCATCATTTTTTTTTCCTGCCAAAATACTTTACAGAATCTGCCTAAATATAAGGTCTACATTGTGAAATTTGTCCTGCCTACAGTCTGCATGGCACAGTTCCACTACAGCAATGAGGTCAAATTGACTGCAATAATTTTTCACGCAAGGAATCTAAATTGCCGCTGCTGAAAGACTCCCCCACCACCTCGAGGACAAGGAAACATTAATTCGATTTCCCATCTGACATACTGTAATTCAAAGTTCAAATTGCTTCAAGTTTGCACAAGACATAATTATTCCTGAGTCAGCTATACAGGAGAACAACGCAGAGTTTCGTCTTGAACTTTTATAGTTGTTTACTTAATGCATTTCAACAAATGATTGTCAGAATATACCAATTCTATCATCCCTTACAACAATCGGACCATTGGATTGTCCCTGTTCAAGGTTTCACTTATATCAGTAAAAAGAAAGTAAAATTTTCCCAATACAAAATTCCTATTGTTCAACATTAAAAATAAAGCTATACTCTTCCACAGAGGGAAAGTTACTTCACATGCCTGTGGAGATAATTGACTGCTGTTATTGTACGTAAAAAAACAGGCTACCATAGGTAAGTAGCATTCCAACTCCAATAACATTCAAACCACATTGTCGCATTTGTTTTTTTATGTAGGTGAACAAATGCTATAACAACATTCATTAGTTAGAATTAAATTTGTCACCAGAAGCTTTAAGTTTCTCTATAACAAAATGAGCTTGCTGGGTGTTTCTGGTATGCAGTTTTCATATTTTGCTCATAGATAATGCGCAGATGCTCTAGCACAAGTGTAGTAGGATAGGAGCTGGTCTTATCTTACCATCACTGATACACAGTTCTAGCAGAAAAGATAAAGGAAAAGAAAATGATTATGTTATGCACTTGAAATCCGAAAGAATAACCACTCTTAAGTTATAAATAACCAAAATTCTATTGCAAGGGGCAAAAAGCCCTTACAGGATAATTAGAATGGAAATTACCAATTTAGAATATCACCATTGCATGTGTAAATGTCTAAGTTCTAAAACCATTTAATGATGTAATCAGTAAGTGCTAATATTTTTATAATAAATCAAATCCGATTCCTCTTCCATCACATTACCTAATCTGATTGATTACCAGTGAAGACACCTATGAGGCCCAATGATGCTAACCGGTTTTCATCTGACAACGACTTTATATACCATCCACCTAAACCTTTAAAAGGCCCATACTTGGACATCCTATCACAACAAACAGAAAGGCGTCTCTAGAACCCTAATTCGACAACATCCATTTAGCCATGCCAGCAAATGTCAATAAAGATTCTTCTACCTCAAACGCTTATCAACCAATACCTTTTAAGCTACCTACCAGTTGAAGTCAAACATGAGTAGTCAACAGTGGGGTGATAAAACGTCAATCAACATTCAACAGTAAAGCATAAATCAGAACGTAGCAACCATACAATATACCAGAATAATGCGGGAAAAAAAAATGCCTAGGTGAATCCATCAATCTCACATAATCTAACTTTGCATGTCATTTATGTCATGACCAACTAGCTATGGTGGCAAACTCAAGATCATCTTATTATAATAAACATTTCAGAGTAAAATACATAACAATGTTGAATATGACTGAGGTCACTGAGAGGAAAAATTTGACTTTCCCAAAACAATGGTATAAGACAATTCGCATAAGAAAGAAAGAGATAAGCTACAACATAACTAAATGTCAAAAACCATATAAAGTTCCAGATGAACTAACCATGCTCATGAGCAGCATGTTCCTTCTCCACAAGGTCGGATAAATACTCTGTGCCAATGATATGGCCATCTTTATTCAAGCGAAGCTTTAGAAACAATTAAAACGTAAAGCACTATGACAAACAAACATGTCAAATGTCACAACACGCAAAATATATATATATATATATATATATATATAAAAGAGAGAGAGAGGGGGAGAGGGAGAGAGAACTTTCAATGCTTTTTTCATAGCATTGGCCTCATGTAAGTTGTCAACCTTTGTGTATAGAAAAATTTCAGTGAAGTCCGCCAGAAATGAAATATAAAAGTTGAAAAGAATAAACCCTAACCTTCCATATATTTGTGTCAAGATCAACTTCATGCTTCCCCGACATATCAATTGCGTCAACACTTAGTACTGCAAGAATCACATTTAGTAAAAAAGAGCTGGAAAATGTGAATAACTTACAAGGCACGGGTTTCAGACGCACATGAACGAAATATTTTAACTGAAGGAGAGGTAAGGAGGAGATAACTAAAACAAATTTCAAAAAGGCTAACCATCACAGGGCAGAGACGGGAATGTCATATTTATATGGATCGGAAGCGTGTTTCCACGTTTTAAGTCAACGGCCATCTGGCAAGGTGTAATATATCACACTAAGAACCAATCGAGATTAACTATGGTAGATTAAAGCAAAGTCCTTGTTCAGGAAAAAACAAAAAAAAAAATAAAAAAATAAAAAAATAAAAGAGTAAAAAGACATAAAATAAAAGTATTTAAAACGATTTTAAGAAGAAGAAAACTAACCTGGTGTACAGTATATGTTGAAAGATAATAAGACAACTCGTGCAAGAACAGGGTCGCCATGATTAACAGTCCGATAATAGAAACTGATAAGAAGCAAAGCATGACAAGTTTAGAAGTTAGTGGTGCCATGCATCATTCTGTTCTCATGCAGTTCACATCAATGCACTGAAATTTTGTCTTGATTGTCAACCACTGAATGACCACATAACTGAAAATGTTTATTATCATGAATGAACCTATTTATGGCTCCAAAAGAAAAATAAAAATGAATATTCCTTTGAAAATTAACTTCACCTATCGATAACAAATTCTATAAGCTAATAGGGGAAATTGCGAGCATAATAAGAGTTCACCAGCTATATGAATCGGGACATCCGAAATCCTGATAAAAAGAGAAAATGAAAAGAAACCTTAGCATGAAGACTTGTGAAAACAGAAAATCAAGCACATAAATATTTCACGCCCTACTGACCAGAATTGCTCCCAGGTATGACTTGATTAATACCAAAAATCTATTACATGGCTTTTGAATCCAATAGACACCTACATAAGCTTCCCTAAATAAGAATGGCCCAATGCTCCAGCCAATAAATTTTCTAACAATTTCCTCAACTACAATGCCTCAATTCTGGTGACAAACACAAAATATGGTTAATCTTTCCTTAAGGATTCTGGATTCAAGCACTAAATAGCTTCTTAATGCTTTCCTTTAGAATATGAAAACATGAAACAAGCACACATGCTACGAGCTGATCAAAACAATTATGGATCAATGAAATAATATGCCAACAAAAAAAGAAATACCAAAGGCGCCTGATTTTGTCTTCTGCATCAAATGCTCTTCCGCACGCGGAAACGCATCGAGGCTTCTCAGTGCTTGCTTCAAATTACCCATCTTCTTTCTTCGCTTCCTCCTATTTCTTCTCTAACCCTAATTTCCCTCTCGAACCAAACAAATCATGAAAATCACCTGTCTACTGAAAAAAAAAATAGAAATTCGGCAAACAAGGATGTAATTCTAATTTCGGACATAACAATTCGGAAATTGACATTCGAATTCACTATGCGTCATATATATCTGTACGTGTTAGAGAAAAAATTGATAAATTACCTTGTATCAGATGGACAGGGAGGGAGAGAGGAATTTCTGAAATTTCCGCCTGCAAAAATGCAATGAACAATATGAAATGGAGATTGAACATAAAAGTTATGGGC
The DNA here is from genome assembly GCA_016081115.2 of Rehmannia glutinosa. Lineage (NCBI taxonomy): Eukaryota > Viridiplantae > Streptophyta > Magnoliopsida > Lamiales > Orobanchaceae > Rehmannia > Rehmannia glutinosa. Next base: position 239,452 of record JABTTQ020001556.1, read on the forward strand.
CGAAGATAAACGAGTTTAGCAAAGCAAGCCCAGTTTCTTCAAAGTCTTGTAGAATTCGGAGGAGTCGGCCCAATACCATTAGTGTTAACTGTCAAGGCCCACGGGCTTGCTTTTCAATTTGATTAATAATAAAATACATATATTTTATATTATGATAAATTCTAATTAAATATTATTTGTATATCTATATATTCCTTCACATATTACTTGAGGTTAAAGACGTCTTAAATTAGGACACTACACCTAATGGACTAAGACATCAAATGAAACCCCACAATAAATAAATGTTGAAAATTTGACACTGCCCTAAACTAAATTATTAACGTTGTAAAAAGTGCTAAACACTTGTCAAACATGTTGGAGTCTATCGCCTAGGCGGAACCTTGGCGGGGTTAAATGAGATCTGAGTGGGGTTAAGCAGAACCTAATCGGAAAAAAACATAGGCGGACAAGGGGAGCTTAGCGCCTAGGCGGGGACTTATCGGGGTTTGGCGGATATTTTTACAGCATAGAACTAAATAATGATGGGTTTTATAGGGGTTGTTTTTGTAATTGAATCCATCCGTATTTTACATTATTCAAACTTATATGAACTATTTATGTGCAAAGGTTGTGCATAATTTCAATAGGACATTCATATTTTTACATTCATACATAGCAATATAGCATGGAGTACAAGATTACAAAAATAACTACCCCATTCAAAATTTTATTAGCAAAGCTAGATTTGAACAAAAATAAATGGCAACAATAATTACTAGGGGATTCATTCGGCCAAACCGAACCGAACCAAAATTTCTATTGGCCAAAATCCCAAACCGAAACCGCACAGAATTTATTGATCGAACCGAATTTTTCGATTATTAACCAAATTTATTAACCAAGATCCAAAACCGGACCGAATTTTTCGGTTCGGTTTTCGTTCGGACCAAATTTTTGGGTCCAGTTCGGTTCGACCAACATCTGAGTTGAGCTGGCACAGTCACCAGTGCAAGTCCGTGCAAAATGTCCGATTTTGTAGACCCCACCATCAAACCTACAACAACCCAACCATCCTTTTCAACATCAATTTTTTTTTTAAGTTTCAACATTAATTTTATGTATTTAAATTAAGGTAAATTCACTTTACACCTAATGTACAATAACGTACAAAAATACCCTTAAGTTTATTTTCTTTTTATGATTTGGATTTGAGGAGGGGATTTGGGGGAAGGATTTGAAATGACTTTCATCTAAGATGAATTTGAAATCCTCTAAAATGACTCAAAAAATAGCTTCAAAGGATTTAATTTTTTTTATACAATTACTCCATCCAAACAACTTCAATGAATTTGTTGTTATAGATTTGAAATCCTTAGCTCTAAATCCATCAATCCAAATGGAACCTTAAATTAAATAAACAGAGATAAATTCAAAAAAAATATATATTTAGTTAAAAAAATTTTGTTCATCGATATGAATAATACTCCATCCGTCTAGGGTTGCAATTGACCTAAGCTTTGGGAATTTTGAGTTTGACGCGTTTATTATCGAGTAGAAATCGAACTTTAATTTATCGAATATTGATGGGTCACGACCTTCTTCGAGCATAAAAGAACTTAATAAAATATCAATTATATATTAAATAATTCTCAATTTATTACAAAAAAAAAATAAAATTATATATTTCTAAAACGCGTAATACATCTACTAAAACCTATTAATTATTCAAACAAATAAGTTTATTTAATTTTTTTATATTTATCAAAAGTAAATATATAGAAAATAAAATTAAAATCAAGCTATTAGTTTAATTTATACGAATTTACCAACGAGCTAACAAGTTGAATATCTTTAAGTTTGTATTTGGTTCATTTATTTTAACAAAACTCATTAAATGAACTAAAACGATTTTTTATCTAGTCGAACTCCAAATAACTCACGAGCGGCTTGGTTCATTTGTAGTTCTACCTCAGTCCCACTAAGATAAGCCAACTCTCATTTTTGTCCGTCCCAAACTATAATATTATTTTCTTATTGAGACTTGAAACTAAAATACCCTTATTTAATTATTTTTATTTTTGAACATTTTTTTCCAATTAGTTGGACCTATTTAATACAAGGACAAAATAATAGGAATATGGAAAAAAAATTATAATCTCAACCAAATATTTTCTTAATCTTAATCTGCGTGAATTATGCATTATTTTAGGGGTTTTTGAAAATTTTAATAATACAGGGGTATTTAGCTAATATAAAAATGAATTGTAGGTGGTAAATTGAATTAAACCCTTTTTAATTAACAGAAACAAGCAGTTGTGACTTCCCTCATCACCCACCAACCCCACTCTAACAAAGATCCCTACAAACGAAGAAAGGTGAGTTGGGTGGCAAAAGCAGAAACCAACAATGGCGGCAATGGCTCTCCGAAGGCTCTCATCCCTTCGTACTCTCTCCAGCTCCTCTTCCCGTCATTACATGGTTCTCGTGTTGTTTTTCCTTTTGTTTTATATTTGTTACGTGTATCCATTTTTTCATGTTTTCTACCTCTATATTAAGGGCTATGTTCGATCTATTGATCTCCATTTTATGATATTTTCTCCAACAGTCTACTTTGGCGAATCAAGCTGTTAGCCAGAAGGACACATCCCGAATTACTGTAACCAACTATTTCATTTTCGTTGTTTGTTAAGCTTTTTATAGACTGATTACTGATAAATGAATGATGGAATTGTTTGCGATAACTGGATCTCATTTTTTATTTGATATCGATTGGGCAGTGGACGAAACAATTAAATGCGCCGTTGGAGGAGGTAGATCCGGAGATTGCTGACATCATAGAGCTTGAGAAGGCAAGGCAATGGAAGGTATAAGTGTGTTCTGTTTCTAAATAGATCCCAATTTTTTCGATTACGTCTTTTTTGAATTGCCTTTTGAATGTCGTTTTATGTTGTTATGAGTTTGGATTAAGTTAATTATGCATTTAGGGGCTGGAACTCATACCTTCAGAAAATTTCACGTCGTTGTCCGTGATGCAAGCGGTTGGATCGGTCATGACTAATAAATACAGTGAAGGGTACCCTGGCGCTAGATACTATGGAGGAAATGAGTATGACTCCTCGCTTTTCTCTCATTGCATTATATCCATTCCTTTTTAGTTTTTATGACATTAACCTTCACTAAATTGAACTATTGCTTGTGCACCAATACCAAAATGTGTGGACTTGAAGCAATGTGAGCACTATATCAAGAGTAGCACAGAAGATGAGTATTAAAATTATTTCTAACAGTTATTTTCTAACTAAAACAATCTACGAACTTATATGGCATAGTTGGCGGAATCCATCCTTTGTTTTGTCTTCAAATTGATTTCACCGATACAACTATCTACTCTATATTGATTGTGTCGTGAATTGTTTTTCATGTGTTGGCACACGATTTATGCATTTTGTTTTTTTTTTATTATAATTGTGGTTTTGGATTATCTATGTTAAGGTACATTGACATGGCTGAGACATTGTGTCAGAAGCGTGCCTTAGAGACTTTCAAATTGGATCCTGCAAAATGGGGAGGTGAGAACTTTCAAATTTGGGTTTGATACTATTTATCATTTTGGACACATGACTAATCCTGGATTCCCCATTTAATGAAAAAAATTATTCGCCACCGTTTTTCAGTTGTTATAGTTTAATAGAGAGGAAACTTATGGACATTGAATTTCATATATTTTCTATTTCCTGCCTGTCGTAAAGCTTTTCCAAGGATGAAATCCATGTGAGAGGTTAACAAGTCTTACATTGAGTTAGATTTTGCGAGTACTTAAAAAGTAATATTATGTAATGAAATATTTTCCTTTTTAGGTTTTTCTTCTTGTTTCTGGTAGAATTATAAGTCACTTATCAAAAGTACCACATGCGTTATCGTTGCAGTGAATGTACAGTCACTTTCTGGATCCCCTGCCAATTTTCAAGTTTATACTGCTCTACTGAAACCTCATGAAAGGATCATGGCACTTGATCTTCCTCATGGTGGTCATTTGTCACATGGTTATCAGGTTTCCCAACTTATCTTCTGGAATTTAATTATGCTTTTCTCTTTAATTTTACACATTTTAAGTCATTATTTTAACTTTTAAATTGGTGGTGGTGTTACAGACTGATACGAAAAAGATTAGCGCGGTGTCTATATTTTTTGAGACAATGCCTTATAGACTGGATGAAAGCACTGGCTATATTGATTATGATCAGGTACCAGAATTTGATCTTCTAGAAAGAAGTTTGTTTTAGCTGTGTCCTGTGTGAAGCACTTTAACAACTTAATTATTTTTCGAGTGAACATGTTGGGAATCTTACTTCCATATTTGGCCAAAGCTGTTTATAAGGACAAATACTATATGGAAAACCAAAACTAGGCTTCGTCTGATTGTACTTATAGGATGCAAGTACTGAGTTTCCTGCTGGTCCTAATTGTATTTCTTCCATAGGGGACCTCAAATCCTCTCTAATCTATGGTTGCCAATTTAATAATCATTGTTGATGCAGACACAGTGGATCTTGGTCAGTTTTATTATCATAATTACAATAATTGTTGTTGTTGTGGTTGTGATTGTTATTGTTATTGTTATTACTACTACTACAACAACTACTACCACTACTATTTTTATCATTGTAGTTGTTGTTTTGTCTTTCTTGGCTTAATGCACAGGACAAAGTTTTATCAATTTTTTTTTCCTTTTCTTGTATCACCACCTGCATTTTTTTTATTATTGCTATTGGTAATTAAGAAAAAGCTAGCTAATAGGCTCCTGCATCCTGTATCTTATGCTTAACCAGTACATCATTTTTCCGCCTTGTGTTACTATACATTGAAAGTAGAATAATCTTAGGGTGTTTAGCTCATAAACGGACTGATGTCGCGTAAACCAGATTCATATCTACTACTTGTAAAATTTCTGAGACTTCATGAAAATACTAAACTAAATTCTACTTGGGATACTAAGCTTTTGACTGTTGTCACGATGCTGCCAATCTTGGAGTGAGTCATTTCTCCATACCCTGATTCTTGTGCCATGACGAAGTGTTAACATCATATTAGTGTTTTTGGAGGTGAGCAGGGTAAAGGAATTTGTTGCTTTGAGAACATTTTCTTACGAACCGAATCTTGACTTTCCAAGTCTGTTAAAGCCAATTTGTTTTATCTTAATGTACTTCTAAGTTTATGGCTTCATAACTAAGGAACAAAAGCCACATTTCCAACCTTTTCAAGAATTGTCTTATTGGTTATTTTGCCAAACCTACCCTTCTATAACACTAACATGCACAAATATTTGTGCGACTATTCTTCTGCCATTGTAAGTGAAAATCCATTAACCATCTTAGGTTAAGGTTAATGATCAGTTCTCTTTCAGGATTGAAACTTTAGGTGAGTTCTGCAGGCAGCTGAATGCACATAGGATATACTTTGAGTTTCCAACTTGTGATAGACATCTTGTGATTTGGTGGTTTGTAAAGCATTCGACTATGTGAAGAGTTAAGTTATATTCGGTATTGCATTGGTGGTATGCTTTGTGAGCAGTAAAACGAAATAGTTGTTTCTTTAAATGCCTTATTTAATTTGAGCCTTCTTGCTGTATATGAAGAGTTGTGTCTTTGCAGCTGGAAAAGAGTGCAGTGCTTTACAGGCCAAAATTGATAGTTGCCGGTGCAAGTGCATATGCTCGTCTATATGATTATGCCCGGATTCGCAAGGTAAACTTGATCAATTTTCTGCGCTCTAATTGATGATATTAGATTATCAATCTTTGATATTTTCCAAACTATATGATGTCTTGATATTACATCATTCATCTCCATAATGACAGGTCTGTGACAAGCAAAAAGCCATATTGTTGGCAGACATGGCACACATTAGTGGGTTGGTTGCTGCTGGTGTGATCCCATCACCATTTGAGTATGCAGATGTAGTTACAACAACCACACACAAATCATTACGTGGGCCACGTGGAGCAATGATCTTTTTCAGGAAAGGATTAAAAGAGATCAATAAAAAAGGACAAGAAGTGAGTTTTAAAAAACAGTCGTTAATTTTAAGGTGTTCTTGCTTTCTGGCTGTTGATTCAATTTTCATATTTCACTTCTTGTTGATTCTTCAATACCTTGTTCCTAAACTTTCTCCCAAATTACTTTGGGGATTATGCGTGTGATGACCCACATGGATCGTTTGGGAGGGGGGATTTGCAAGTTGGTGCAGTGGAATCTTGTAGCAACTTAGGCTGATCATTCTCGCAAAGAGAGGTCGAATGCGAAATAGTTGCTAGCAGAGTCTATTGCACCACTGCTTGCTCATGGTTGTGTCAATGCAATTGGGGAAGTGTTTAGCAGAAGGAGTAATAATTTCTGATGTGTTTCATTAGTTTTGTACTGCTTGAAATATTAAATCATCATCAACTGCACCTTATCCCACTATGTGGGATTGGTGGTGTGAAGTTTATAGTGTCAATTAATTGTTTAAAATTAATTAACAAAAGTACAAATTCACCACAGAAAGCAAAGTGGCAAAGTTTTACGCCGGATGCCTTTCCTGACGCAACCTTCATACGAAGGAAAAATGAGATGAAATTCCAAAACCATCATCATCATAGGTTTTTCCACTTGCATGGAAAATAAGACGAGACAACGATGAGTTGAGATAGTTGTTCTAGTCATGTCCCATTACATGATTGATATTATAAAATCAACATGTACATAATGGAACATGATCATGCTTGAAATATTAAAGGCACAGAGTTTTTAAATTTGAGTTCCATCTAATAGGTTATGTATGACTATCAAGACAAAATTAATCAAGCCGTGTTTCCTGGACTTCAAGGTGGACCACACAATCACACAATAACTGGCTTAGCCGTGGCACTAAAACAGGTCAATTTTCATATCCAGTCTATTTTTCCAGAGAAAATGTTATTGCAGTCCTTGCTGGCTTATTTTCATGATCTTTTGTGTTGCAGGCTATGACACCCGAATACATAGCATACCAAAAGCAAGTCCTCAGTAACTGCTCAAAGTTTGCAGAGGTAATACCTCTGAGACAATGAACTTTCTTGTCATGCAAACTAGTCTGCCACCACCATCTAATTTTTGTTAATATTCTCAGGTAAACAAAAAATGAGAGTAGCAGAGATGAGAATGCTAAGATGGATGTGCGGACACACTAGATTAGATAGAATAAGAAATGAACACATTAGAAACAAAGTGGGAGTAGCACCAATATATGAGAAAATTAGAGAAACACGATTAAGATGGTTTGAACATGTTTATAGGGGACCTTTATTTGCACCTGTGCGACGTTTAGAAGGTAGAGAATCACTCACAAATCAAAAGAGGCAGAGGTAGGCCTAAAAAGACTTGGAAAGAAGCTATTAAACAAGACATGTTATACCTAGAAATAAATGAAAATATGGCTTATGACCGTAAACGATGGCGCGATATGATCCGTATAGCCGACCCCACGTAGTGGGATTAAGGCTAAGTTTGTTGTTGTTTTATTCTCAGGTAGTTCTTATATTATAATGCTGTCTACTTTCAATCACTATTTTATTTTGCTCTGCAGACTTTGTTAGAGAAAGGCTATGACCTTGTATCTGGGGGAACCGAGAACCATCTCGTCTTGGTGAATTTGAGAGACAAGGTAGACCCAATTTTTTTTGTTTTCTCAGCTGAGTAGTGTGTTATTCTCTTGCTTTCTGGCAAACCACTCAAAACAAATGTTAGATAAGTTTGGAAGGTTGCAATATCTTTTCTAATCCCTTTTTTTTTGTGCCAATTGTACGTTTGATTCACTTTTAATGCCGACAATGAAGCAGCTTATAGTTGGTTCCATAAGTTAGCAGTCACTGTGTGTCTTTTCTTAATTTCTTTTATATATTTTATTTAATATGTGCTGCTTCTGTAAGATAAATCTCCCTTGGCTTACTGGGAGATGATTTTTAAATATCTGGAAAGTTTATTAAGGTGAATGAGTGAACTATTATTCTCTTGTTGTACAAGTGTGGTAAATGGCAATTTTGTGGAGGATGCTTGTCCTGTGGCAACACATTGTCTCTGATGTTTTCTATTGTTGTCTGTGCACATTGTTTTAATTGACAAGGGTCATATTTGAGGTTTTAAACGCTAAATCTTGATGTTATTTTCACTTGTGAGGCTCTTTTTGGATCGTGACTCCAGCAAGGAACATTGAGGATCTCTTTCTTTTTGTCTTTTTTTTTTCATTTTTGTTTTTTCTTTTCTGGTCAGTTTAAAAGGAAAACATGATTAGAATGCTTGTAGCAAATATTGGGAATTTCATGCCACCCAAGTATGATATAATACTCCACGATCTTACTTTAGAGTACCCAAATGGGTGCGCCATGGGAAGAACCAGATAATATAATAGTGAGGAATTGTATTTATTACAACTTTTGTCGTTTTGTTGCTCAACTACATTATAAAGTTCTTAAAGATTATCAGAAAGAAAAGTGCAATGGATATTAGTTTTTAATGATTTCCCTTTTTCTTCATTCTTTCACTAAATTAAATCCGAATGGAGCATACATATTGTCGCACATGTGATTGACCTGTTCGTCGATTCTGCAGGGTATTGATGGATCTAGAGTTGAAAAAGTTTTGGAGGCAGTTCATATAGCTGCCAATAAAAATACTGTTCCTGGGGATGTATCTGCCATGGTGCCTGGAGGCATTCGCATGGGTAAGCCCTTCCTCGTGATTAGCTTGCATCTTTTGGTTTTTGTTACTTAATTCTTGATGCATTCTCTGCTATCTGAATAGGAACTCCGGCTCTCACATCAAGAGGATTCATCGAAGAAGATTTTGTAAAAGTTGCTGAGTTCTTTGATGCAGCTGTAAAGTTGGCCCTAAAGATCAAGGCCAACACAAATGGTTCTTAACTCTTTTATTTATTTTTATTTTTTTAAAATTTTGCATTTTTGCTTACCCTCAACAGAATGACATGCCCTTTTGTCCTAATAATTAGCAACCTGAATTTTGCATTTCATTTAGTTTTATCCTAATGAAATCATTGGTTGCCATAATCAGGAACAAAGTTAAAGGACTTTGTGGCATCTATGAACTCCGAAACTCATCAATCTGCGTTGTCAAGGCTGCGCCTTGAGGTTGAGGAATACGCAAAACAATTTCCAACAATTGGTTTCGAAAAAGAGACGATGAAATACAATAACTGAAGCCCAGCATGGTATTCCACAAGGTAAATTGCATTTTTGATTGGAAAAACATTTCCTTTGAATCTGAATTTCAATTAGCAAGATTCTTTCCATCAATCATAATTGCTCTTGGTGGAATTTTTTATAATTCCTTCAAAAGGATCTAAATGGTGTAAATATATGTTACACCATATCAAATAAAGTATTTTGTTAAGTTGCTGATGGGGTTTGCTACTAGGATATAGAACCCTCCTTGATTTATCATATTGTATGACAATCCGATTTCATTTTTTGATGGAAAGCATTGGTGCACACTTGAAATCTTATAGTTCATGAGAACAAAATAAATTTTTTGATTGTTAGTATAGGTTGTCCCGCTAAAGGTATCATCACTCCTTTAGTAATTGTCACGAAAGCCATATTTTCCATAAATCCAAATGAAACTCTTTCAACTCTACCTCTTCAATCATGGACGAATGAAGAAAGAAAATCTTGCCGGTCAGAAAAAAGTTGGAATGACAGTCCGGCTACTCTTTCAGAGTGAACCCCTTGGTCAAAGGAAGGCAAGGATGCCGGAACCAACCCCCGCCAGGCTTCTTCTGAGTGAGTGGATTAGCTAGGCCTTCAAGAGAAACTCCCATCGAAGTTCACTATGAATCTTTAGGCACTTATTATGAGATTTATGGCCTTATGATAGGATAAAAGGCAAGCGTACGAGAACATAATTGGAAGAAATAAGGATCGAAGCACGTTGAAAATTCGTCCCAGAATCGCTCCACGTGACTGGCCTTTCTCTTGTTGTTTCTATCAACAACGGGAAACTTTTCACCGCGCCACATGATTCTTTCGCGTTTATTCCATTCTGCCTAGATCTTCTCTAACAGCCTCTCCTCCACTTTCTGAGCTATACGAAAGAAATCTTTATAGAGTGCCCTAGTTTAGGGCTTCTATCGCACTATATTTTAGCTAATTTTAGGCGAAAAAGACGGTACCAGTAAGTTACTCTATTTTTTTTACCTACTGTTGGCATCTATCTCACCTTTCTTGCGCAAAGAGCTTATTCGAGCGCAGCGGAGTCATGCGAACGAGGTGCAGAGAAAGCGAACGTTACGAGCCTGTTGACCTTTCCTATATTTATTATTTCTCTCCGGTGGCTTTCCCGGCGCACTCCCTTTATTTATTGTTATTGTGAAAGTGGCAGACAGGATTGTGAATTCGTCACGATTCAATTCGAATCCCCTTTTCCTTGTTCAGGGTCTCGCTTGGGAGTGGAACCGAACATAGTACTGTTCAAACTTGTTCGAATTTTGTATTTGAATTTGGTTTGATTATTAATCGAATCGAGTTTGAAGGAGCTTAATCGAGCCAAATACGAATCAAGCTCGAACAACTTGATATTTTACAGATTTTTTATTCTAGTTTTTACTAATCGAGCTCGAGTTCAAGCGAGCTTTACATGTTATTGAACGGAAAAATGAAGCTTAGTTCGTTATGTTAACGAACCGCGCTCATTAAAAGAGCTTTTAACAACCGATCTCGAGTCGAGTATCAAGTAGTATTGTTCGTATCTCAGTGCTATATATACTTATGCAGATAACATTAACTCATTGGTTTCTTTATTAATTCTGTTAAGATTAATTGCATTTCATTCAAAATCTGTGAAAATGAAATATTTTGTCTGAGTTTTGCATGAAACTGATTTTCTGATAATGCAGGCGTGGTTGCCCTTGCTGCTGAGTTGTAGGTTGCACGCACTTGTAACACCAAAGAAAAGTGAATCAACATACAAATAAATTAAAGTTGTCCTAGAGGTGTGTCGATTTCTGTTTCGATTCCATTTCCTTTTGCTGTTGTATATTAAAAAATTGTTTAATTCTTTTCTTTGGGAATTGTTTGGGCTCTTCATGGAAAAATGAATAATTCGTTAGCTCTTAAAAATTCGTATCTCTAGTATTATTCAGGATAATTTGGGAATAATTGGATAAAATCTCGGTTATATGACAAAATTTGTCTGTAAAATACGCGATTAATTCAAGAATATATCGTTATAAATATGTATTTTATGGAAAATAATACATTTTAGTGGGAATAAATTATTTAATAAAAGTATCTTACAATTATTAGAAAATAAATTAAAATAGTACAATTTTGTTAAAATAGGAAAAGTTGGGAATAAATCGCATTATTAACGGAAGAGTTCGGGAAATTGTCACATGGTCATTTATGAAAGAGGTATATCTATATGGGATTTATATATCGTGTGGAAATATCGTATTTTATTCGAGTTTTTTTTTCAAAAATTCGGAGAATTTTATTACTGTGTACAACAAACTTTTCACGATAGATTGATTTCACAAGTAAAAACAATAATGAATACCATTTTAAAGCAAAATCTTTAAAATTGTTTATGTGCCGTTGATCGGAATTATAGTAGGATTAGTACTTAGTAGCAAAATGTTGGCCAAAGCAAACCGCACCATTAGCATAGTAATATTCTATTTAAAAGCAAACAATTTAGGACATAATCTATGAAAACCCACCAATTAAAGCAAAAAGGTTCAGGACGATAAATCTGTTTAAGACCATCTCCAATCGATGCGCTATCCCCACCAAAACTCCAAATTTGACGTGGAAAATCAAGTCCAACCGATTCGCTATTCCCTGCGTCAAAATAAAGATGCAACAGTATTGCGCCATATATGGCGCACTACTGTACAAGCGCTATCCACCTTTTAATTTTCTTTTTCTTTTTCTTTTTTGGTTTTAATGGATTCATTAACTTTTTTCATTTTACATTTCATGTAAACTTGTAACAGAATTTCATTTTTTTAAATTCTAATCTGATATTTCAATAAAGTTTTTTCTGTTTATTTTTATCTACAATTTAAATAAAATTTTAATTTTACTCGTTATAATGGTATTATTAATATAAATTATTTATATTACTAAAATTGGTTTTTGATAATAAGTTTCAAACATTAAATGAGAGCATTATTTATCTAACTAAACTTAATGCATACAACTTAAATAATTTAATCTACAATTAATAATATTATAAATAAACTAATTACTTATACTAATACGTATTAATATGTTAATATATATTTGGTAAATATAGAATATTTATTGTATTTGAAATATCAAGGAATATTCAAAGAATATTCTTTTTAGTGTAAAATTTGAAGTAGGTGGATTGGAGATGGAATTTAAGTTTGGTGCAGAAATTGCACTATTTTAGTGCAAAAGTTGCACTAAAATAGAATTTTGGATTGGAGATGGCCTAAAGCCACCTAGCAAAATGTTGTCCATATCCAAATGAATTGAGCGTAATATGAACTAGAGTTGTCAAAATGGGCTCGGTAAAAATAATTGGACTGGGCTTCATTTTAAGAGGCATGAAATGAATCGGTATTTGGCTCGACCCACTTGGCCCGAAATACTGGACCGACCCGACATTTTATGTGTACTTTCATGACAAGTTGGGTTCTAAAAATAGAGACCCAGACACTATTTGGCTCGACCCAACCTATTTTTCCCCTTGTGTCGACCCGCCGGCCCATAGGGGAAAATCAGGTTGGGTTGCATCGGACTGCATTCTAAAAATAGAGACCCAATCTATTTGGCTCGAGCTGACCTAATTTTCCCTTTGACCCAATGAGTCGACACCGGATTGGCCCGGTCGGACTCATTTGCCAGCTCTAGTATGAACTATAAAAGATATTATAGAAATAAGAGGTGATTTTAATTTACTCTCCAAATATGCGAGTTTTTCTATTTTGTCCATTTAATTTTTAATTGTCTACTTAATCCTATGAACTTTGCGAATTGTTGCACTTTAACCTATAATTCCCATATCTACCCCTCTGCGTATCCTTTGGTTAGTTTGTTTCACAATCCTAAAAACAAATATAAGAGCCTAGGTTTATTGATGTAATTGATGAATTTATCGAATTATTAATTTTGTATACAAAAATATGATGAGTTTGATATGGTCATAATTGACTATTTTTATTTTCTAAAACAACAAAGCTCTAGGAGTAAAACTTTCCATAGAGGTTAAGTGCAGAGAATTACATATTCATATGACATCTTTTAGCAAATAAAAATTTGGAAGGCAAAGTAGAAAAACATAAAAAGTTTGGAGGGTCTATTATAATTTATAATTATTCCTAAAAATAAAGTATGGTACAATTATGAAGAAATAGTTTAGGAAAGAAACACAACAACATATTGGCACATGAAAATAAAAATTGGATGAGATCAATCTTGTGTTCTAGTGGTTGAGATATGTATTGTAAGGGTGAATGACTCAGGTTCGATTTCATACAAGTATGTGTCCCCTCCCCAAATTCCCGCCATTGTACTAAAAATAAAAAATTGGATACTAATTGTACTGCCAAGTGCCTAACGCTGTGCTAAGAAGTATAACTAATAGTAATAGTAATTGTATAATTCAAACATTTAAACCCTCATAACAACTGAAATTTCATTGTGGTTTGCTAGTCTACCTATTGATCTCGTAAGAAAAAATGTTCCACCTGTTGAAGGTATTCATTTTTGTCACGTAAACTAATACAGTATATTAGAATATTGGATTCAAAATAAAAAAAAAAATTAGGGAAGCATTTTATGTAGATTTGAATTAATGCAATTCAATTTTCAATTAGAAAGCTCCAACCACATGATGCCAAATATTATATTAACTGTTTTCCAAATCTAAAAATTAAATTCGCATATATAAAAGATAATTATGTAAATTTTCTTCTAACGTTCAAGTATCATCCATCAACATAGAATGTAATAATACTTAGGCTAATTAGATGCTACACAATTTGGCATCACCCAGGGCCGATCCTATCAATTTTTTGGCCTGAGTCGAACTTTAAAATTGGGCCCCTTTTTAAATATAAAATTAAAGACAACGTAAAACAATAAAAAATAATATGTAATATATAAAAGAATTCTATTGTAGTTAAAATAATATGACATCTCCCTCAAAAAAATGACATCCACGTTAAAAAATTTAAATGATTATTTGAATATAAATCGCCTTACAGTTTTGGCAGCAAAAATATTAATAAAGTAAGTATAACAAAATTGTGCAATATATAATTTTTTGATTTTTTGTCTTTTTAATTTGATAAATTTTAATTTAGGGATTTAAGAAAAATCAAATGTGATAGTTTTCTTAGCAACTTGAAAGGCTACAAGGCCAAAAAAATATGGGTCCTTCATTCTTAGTAGGAGATGTTTTAAATTTTTTTTTTGTTGAATCACAAAATATGAGAAAATAGAAAAAGAAAATATATTGCATGCAGAAGGAATCAAACCTGGGTTAGTTAACATTTCCCAATTTCAAGATGTATTAAGAAACCACTGGGCTAGACTTCTTTCTTGGTTGATATTGCATTCATTTTCTATATAACAGTAAATACAAGGTTTTCAAAAATTATGGACCCCTAAATTTTGTATTTTTTTCCGGGCCCGAATCGGCCGACTCCTCCGCCTTACATGAGGAGCGGCCCTGGCATCACCCAACTCCGATGTGATTTTAACATGTGTCATATTCTGATTTTTTTTTGAGAAAAAATACATGCATATATTATAATGAGACATGTCAATATCAAAATCACATGGTGTTAGTGTCCAATTAGATAGCATGATAGTACAATCTTACATTTATCCCACTTTAATTTGAATAATTATCGATGTATTTAAGCGTTTTACACCAATTCAACTCTTTCTTACTACTTTCTATAACTGCAGCAAATACTATAATAATAATATACATAATATGTTAAACAAGAAAATAAATATTTTGATTGTCCTATTTAAAGACAAATTTATTAATTTTTTCAAGTTCCAAAATGAATTTCATTCATCAGAAAAAATTTACAATTAATATCGAGTAAAAAACAGTTATAAAATTTTAAACCTAGACAGATCTAACTGATCTGTAGAATCATAGAATCACAACGAAGGTGCTGGACAAAATATGTACCAATGAAACTGATTTGCTTATGTCACTTAATCATCACAGAACGACTCATATGAACTTCCAAACAAAAATATACTTATTGGGACAAACTTATTAACCTGAAATAAAAGTCACTATAGAGGATAAACAAAAAGACACATCTGATGGACAAATTTATTCATAAACTAAACACATTGTGAATTATTTCCATTATCTTTGAGGGGGGTGAGAGAAGAAAGAGAAGAAGATGAAAAGAAAAAGACGAGACAACTGTGTATATTGTTTTTAGAAAAAAATCCCCCATATCTTCTACAAAAATTAATGGATTATTTTTATTAACATTTAGATACTCTCTCTCTCTCTCTCTAAATATAACTTTGTAAGTTTAATATGTATATATAAATTAATTTTACAATAATATGTTGAAAATATATTTGAGCCCGTAAGAATATTTGCGGGTGAATGGAAAATTATTGCCTAAAGGTAACAAATTAAGGTACAAGTGGAACTTTAGTATCTAATATTGAACAATGAATCTAGATGAAATTAATGGATGAATTTTATGTTCAAAATACATCTAGACTATTATTTATCATTAGTACAAATGTAGTTGCAAACCAAATGCTGCAATTCTTCATGGAAAACTCTTAGTAGTTGCAAACTAAATTGTGCAACTATTCATAGTAAGTCTTTGAATGAAAATGTGTGTCTAGGAGTTTGTTGTTTCACTTGATAAATTTGACAATCTATAAATATCCAAAGATTGCAGATTTAATCATTTATTTTGCATACATACACAATCATATATCATGTCAAAAAATTTCAATAAAAAGAGATAAGAGTACAAAACATCAGGAGTTCATCGCCTCTTGTTGTTTGGAGTGCTACTACAACGAGAAGATACCGTTGTATCTTGAGAGACGTTCGCTATTCAACTGTGAGCACCGTAACGATGCAATTTGTCTTAAAGACATATAGTCGAACTCTAGCCTCGGTCTAAATTTCTGCATTTTCTATAATTTCATTTTTTTGGATTCAAGTAAATTTTTTAATTTATTTTCGAATATAATATCGCTCGTAATAAATTCCCAACATAATATAGTTATATTTATCCATAGGAGCCCAAAATTCATTTCGATTAAATAAGTAACGACTTTACGTTGAGTTCAAACTTCAAACAATCCAAACGAATATGTTTCGTATTTTGCGTACTTATTACATTCATTTACCACTTTGTTTTTTGAAAATTTTAATTATTAAATGTTAATTATTTTTTCTCTATAGTTAAAATATTTTATAAGTAATTTTTTTTTAATTAATTTAAAGGTGCAAAATATATTTAGAATTATATGAACTTTATATAATATAAGAATAATTTAGTCTGTTGGTTCAAAATTTTCCGTTCGTAGGTAAATTTGTATTTTATTCCATTTAAAGGGATAATTACAATAAACCCCTTGAGGGTCTGGCTAATTGCAAAAAACTCCATAAATTTTTAAAAATTACCAAAAAACCCTTTAGTTCCGCCTTAATTTTTCCCATCATAATAAAAAATATTTCAAAACCCCCATGATATTTATTGAAATATTACAGTTATCTCCTTAAATTTATGACATAGTCAAACCTGATCCGACTCTTTTGTAAATCGAAACATATCTGGACTTTTTGGTAATTATCCCAAACCTCCGGGAGGTTTTTGTAAATGATAGTAAACATTACATTTTTAGTTTATTGACTAATTTGTTCCTCATAAAGATATATTAGGAATTAACAAATTAGGAATGACACCTTAACACGGCTGAATACAGCTATACACAATCGGTCTTCGTCTGTAAAATCACTCCCCCACTGCAAAATTACCGCCGTAAAACCACCGTATTAGAGGAGTCGCCGCCACCCGCCGCCGTGTGAAAATCCTAAAGCCTCTTCACATATGCGAAAATGTAACCAATACTTGAGAAAAAAACAATAATTTTGTCAAAAAGGTGTTTGTATATAATAAACCATTTTCTAAACCATTGTTCAACTATTTCCCCATTTCATTGCTTTATCTCACTCTCTACTTTACCAAACCCAATGTCCCAATCCCTTTTCTCCCCACTTGCAAAATCCCCCCAATTTTTTACTGTTAATTCGAATTTTCTATTGTTTCGTGAACCATTCTCCTGCGAATTGGGTAGTTGTCTTGTCCTCTCATGCCCAAAAGAATTGTTTAACTATTAAAAATCCAGGAGATAAGCTATTCGTTGTTCTTTTTTCTATTTTTGTCAAAAAAGCTGAGATATAAGCTGTTGGGTTTCCTTGTGATGTGTCCAAGAACATCTCAATACCCTTTATCTGAGCAATTAATGGTGGGGAGTAGCGATTGAAGAAAAGGGTAGAAAGAGCAAAAAATGGTGGTGCGGAAGGTGGGGAAGTATGAGGTGGGAAGGACAATAGGGGAAGGGACATTTGCGAAAGTGAAGTTTGCTCAGAATACAGAGACTGGAGAAAGTGTTGCCATGAAAGTCCTCGATCGCTCCACCATAATCAAGCACAAGATGGTTGATCAGGTCGGTTTCTGATTTCTATGTTTTCTCTGATTGTTGCCTATTTGTGAGATTTGAATTTTTTTGGAAACTGTAGCTGGGTTTCTGGAAAACATGTGTCTATGCGCTTTTGTGTTTTTTCATTATTTGATTTATTACTATTAGTAGTATTTTGTTTCAATTTGGAATGATATGAAAGGGATTTGACTTGGGTGGTATGGGAAGAAGAAGAGGTTGAGTTGAGCTAAATGAGGAAGTTTATACAGGAGTTGTTTCTGTTGTAATCTTATTTTCTCTTTCTGGTTCTTTATGATCATTTTCTATAGCATTTTGAGATTTGAATTTTCGAATTTTGAAGTTTTAGTGGACAGATGAAGTGAAGGATGAAACCACAAGACATCCTTGTTTAGAGTGTTCATATCTGTCTATGCTAAAACCCATCATCGAATATCTGTGGATGAAGCTTAAGATTTTAATTAAATTGGGTTTCCAAAGCATCCAAATTCGAGACTCGAGTGATTTTCAGAATTCTCATGAAAGTTATCTATTGCTCATGTGTTTTATTTATATTGCAGTTAAAACCATATTACAGATTCATATTTCTTGAATAAATTGTATTGTCATTTTTATCTTGCAGATAAAGAGGGAGATCTCTATTATGAAGCGTGTTAGACATCCGTACATAGTTCGTTTACACGAGGTGAGGCTCAAAATCAAGAGTTTATGCTTTATGTGGTTTGTTGATGAAATGCGGGGAAAAACAGAAAACTGAGTTTGGTGGTGTTTATTTAGAACTGTTTTGCACATGTGCCCTTGACTGAATTTTGCCTGTTAGGTTATAGCAAGCCGCACGAAGATCTATATCATATTGGAATTCATCACAGGTGGTGAATTGTTCGATAAAATAGTGAGTCCGATTACCTAGATAAGTTGCACTTTGAGAAAGACTTTTTGGAACATTCAGAGGGCTACTATAGCTAGACGTGATAAATCAATCTCTTGCAGGTTCACCATGGGCGACTTAGTGAATCTGAATCTAGAAGATACTTCCAGCAGCTCATTGATGGCGTGGATTATTGCCACAGTAAGGGAGTCTATCACAGAGACTTAAAGGTGTTCCTTGTAGACACAATAAAATAAAACCTTATAATTGTTTTTCAAACTAAATGTTTATTGTCTTTTACTTTCTTGCAGCCTGAAAATCTATTACTTGATTCCCAAGGAAATCTTAAAATCTCTGATTTTGGGCTTAGTGCATTTCCCGCAGAAGTAAGATCATGGTTAAAGTTCTGTAAATTATATTCTGATGTAAATGGTGCTCATGAAAATTTTTGTGCATAGGGAGTCAACGTTCTCCGGACAACTTGCGGTACTCCTAATTATGTTGCACCAGAGGTAACTTATAGTATATTGGTGTTTAAATTGTACACTAAGAAGAAAAAATCACTTTGATTTTATATTGGTTTCTGAATTGTAGGTTCTTAGTCATAAAGGCTACAATGGTGCTTTGGCGGATATTTGGTCATGTGGGGTCATCCTTTATGTTCTGATGGCTGGATATCTGCCATTTGATGAGATTGATCTGACAACATTGTACGGGAAGGTATTCAACCGCAATGTTATATCGATGCTTTTACCACATCTATAGGGTTTAGTTATTTTTGTGTGCATAGACTATATTTCCATGGAAATGCATGCATGACTGTTGTGGGGGCTTGCATATTATCAATGTGTATGGGAAAGTTGTACCAGAAATTATGTATCTAATTTTGGAACTTTTTTAATATCTTCTGCAGATTGAGAGTGCAGAATTTTCATGTCCATCCTGGTTTCCAGTTGGAGCAAAATCCTTGATCCATAGACTTTTAGACCCGAATCCTGAAACGGTAAAGTATTTCTTATCTGACGAGGATAGCAATACTTCATATCTCTTTAAGTTGTATATGTTCAATACTGTATCAAATGTATTTTTCTTCATGTCTGGTGTTTTGTCACTTAATCATTTCTTAGTTTACCTAGTTGTTTTCAGCATTCAATTGATCAGTGTGCATTTTATGTTATGATTGCTTATTTGGTTGTTGGCATCCCCAATGTACTCTGTTGTGTGACTTTATGACATATTTATAGCTTCAATTTCTGAATCCAATAGAGGCTGATGTTTCAGGGTATCAACGAGAATTATAGTGAAAAGAAAACATGGGTGTTTAAGACTCATCTGTAACTTGCCATACTTTTAGAAGAATTTGAAATAACTTACCTTTTGTGGCTACAATTGACGTGATTATAGGCAATTCAATGCTTATATGCCTAATTATGAAAATGTTCATGGTTTCCCTGTGAATTACTGTTTGTTTAATGCTAAACTCCCGCCTGTTATGGGGATAATTTTGTGCAGCGCATTAGGATTGAAGAGATCAGAAATGATGAGTGGTTTAAAAAGAATTATAATCCTGTCAGACTTCCTGAAGCTGAAGACGTTGATTTGGATGATGTTAATGCTGCTTTTGATGATCCAGAGGTCAGTGGGACTTTAATGCTTTTTTGGGCCTTGAATTTTATTGAGGAATGCGCTAAGAAAGTATTTTCTTTCGTTTCATTTTAAAGAAATACATGAAGGAATTGTTGGTGCACATTTTGTTCATCATAGCCACTACCTTCAAAAGTTAATATTACTTTGTGCAAAAGGAAAATGTTAGAGAATTAGGATTTGATGAATAAACACCTTCTCTTTTCCTCCAGTAAATTGTAAATCCGAAGGGAATTGTTGTGTCATTGTTAAACTTTATTTCTTCGTGTATTCAAGGTTAACCTAGATGTAGTGAAGTTGGTTAGTCTCTGACCATTACTTGATTATTACTGGAAAAAATCACATTGGTAAGTTTATAGCACTCGCAAATATCTCAAAATATGGCATGGAAGGTACATTGCTAGCCACTTTACGATATTGCAGGGAAGCTATGAGTTCTCTTCTATGTGTTCAGGGGTGGGAGTTGGATTAAAAAATAAGAGTTTTTTTTTTTTGGGTATATCACGGTGTAGTGTGACATGGATTTTATGGTAGTTTACAAAAATAAACCTTGATATGAATATGTAAGAGAGCAGCATCCTCGCCCCCGACCAATTCCCCCTTTTATATGTGAAATTTTTATCCCTCACTGTGACTTTCCACTATCTTTTAAGTAAAAGCAAGCTATTGGGTATTGGGGGAAGTTAATCACCAATTAGTAATAGTGGGTTAGCAACATTACAACTAGTTATGGTACTTAAATTCCAGTAATAATTGGATCTTCCAACTTATGGTCTTCTTGGCTTAGGTGCCTTTGTTTAGTGGTATCTAAAGCTGAGCTCAAGGTCCTCATGGAAGACTTTGTAGCTTCCAGTCCCACCATTTTGCGAGCTAATTTCACTTTGTTATTATTATAGATTTATTTATAGCTTATTATTTTGTGGTTCCACCAATCTATTGATTTTGCTTAAAATATTAATGGATCATGAGCATTATAGTAAACATGAGCATTATAGTAAACATACAGACTACAGTCCTATCAAAAATCATCATGGTTCTTGCTGCCATGCCATTCATGTAGAAAAAGGCTAAATAAAAAGTTGTGCATACAACAATATTCATAAGTTTGAACAAGTTAGTCCACTGGTTCTCAGAAGTTTCTATTTGAGAAGTAGATCTATTTGTCTTCAATTAGTTTTTCAGGAAAACATTTTTTTTGAAGTATTTGAATTGTTTTTATTTTCTCTTAGCATAATCCAATAATTTCCTTGCACGCATAGTATGCAATAAGGCCTGAGGTTCTCCGTGAGATGCATTCGTTACTAAAAAGTGTTCCCGAATAATCGTATCTTTATGTGCACTAGGCATAATGCTTCTTCTATGAATTTTTTGAGAGCTTTGCATTTTCTGTAGCCCAAGTTACTGTTTTCTTTGATATTTATTTCAGTTTTCTTTATTAAGAGCTTCTGTACAATGTTATTTTCGTAGGAAGAATTACCTAATGAGCAATGTGGGAATGATGATATGGGGCCTCTTGTTCTCAATGCATTTGATTTGATTATCCTCTCTCAAGGGTTGAATCTTTCGTCATTGTTTGATCGCAGGCAGGTAATATGGTTATCGTCTTTGCTATAGCCTATATATAATCTTGAATTGATGCCGTATCTGTTAACATGTTGCTTCTGCTTGTACCATGTATTCAGAATTTCGGCGATCTGTTAATACATTTTTTTAAGGGATAATTACAAAAGCACCCATGAGATTTGGACTAATTACAAAAAAACCTAGAGATTCTTGCAAATTACAAAAAACCCTTGATGTTTGATTCCGTCTTACATTATCCCCATTCATAAGCAAAATTACATATAAAAAACCCCCCTGATATTTATAAAAATACTACAGTTACCCACTTAAACTTAACACATGATCAATCCTGATTGGGTTTTTTGTAATTTTGAAACATCTCTGCGTTTTTTTGTAATTACCCCAAACCTCGGGGTGTTTTTTTGTAATTATCCCTTTTTTTAATGTTTATACACTTAGTGCACATTTTCAGGAGCTAGTTTGACAATGTTGTAATTTTTGAATATGAAAATGAGGGTTTGCTTAATATCTTGTCTACCTTCACAGGATTCACCGAAACATCAAACAAGGTTTGTTTCACAAAAACCAAAGCAAAGGTTGTTTTATCGACTATGGAAGTTGTTGCACAATCAATGGGTTTCAAGACGCACATTCGTAATTATAAGGTAAACCGGTTGGAATTTATTAGTATTGAGATTTTATTAATTATATTAAAAGGAAAAAAAGAATAATTACATAAACTACCCTTGAGGTTTTAGCCTAATTACAAATTAGAATTGCGCCCTTGATATTTGTTTCTATGTTACAAATTGCACCCTATTGAGGGGTAATCTGTATAAACTAATACAAACTTGAAGGGGGGTATTCTGTATAAACTAATACAAACTTGAAGGGGGTATTTGTAGGGCTGTAAGTGAACAGAGCGTTCGACAAACAGCTCGTGAATATGCTCGGATAACGTTCGTTTATGTTTGTTTATTTAGTTAAGTAAGCATAAACGAACACATTTTGAGGCTCGTGTAATAAACGAACAGAGCTTGAACAATTCTATACTCATTTACTAAAAGCTCGTGAACAAGTTTGTTTAGTGTTCGTTTATAAATGTTCAAGAACAAGTTCGTATAATATTTTTTAGAGTTGTTCGTAAACAAACTCGTTAAGGGCTCGACTAATAGCTTGACTATTTTAAGAAAAGAAATAAAAAATATTTTATTTTTATAAAATTAAAAAGACTCAAAGCCCTTAAGATACATAATACTCTCTAAACTCTACCCTAATACGTAATATAGTGATAATTCTCATTAAATAAGCTCTGGCCCATATCTTTTCAACTATTTTTGATATAGTTTGGCAGGCTTGCCAATTGTTTGGTTAGTTACTTAGTTTATGTGTGTTTATTTCTTGACAATAATTTATATGTATTTTCATCTATAAGTTTGAAAAAATGTTTGTTTGTTTATCGTTCACAAAAAAAGTCAATTTTTTGTTTATTTGTTGTTTGCGAACAAAGTTATTAATTGTTCACGAACATGAACTCAAAACGAACACGTTCACAAACATGTTCACAAACAAGCATTAAATTTTTTTATCAAGCCGAACACGAACAAACTTTTTTAAAATTGAATCAAGCTCAAGCCAAACTTGAACATGTATAAAATTAAACGAACATATGGCAAACAAGTTAAAGCTCGGCTCAGCTCGGATCGTTTACACCCCTAGGTATTTGTAACACATCAAGGCTTTTTTTTTTTGGATAACTGGATTTTTTTTGTGATTAAGCTAAACCTCGGGAGTTTGTTTATAGTTATTCCACCACACAGTCCCCACCCCCCAAAAAAAAGAACAACTTTTTATTGCTTTGTATAGCGTAACGACCCAATTTTATGAAATTAAAGTACTCTAAAAATATTATTAAGAAAACACAAATTTATAAATTAAAGTGATCCCAATAATTATAAAAAAAATTGATTGAGAATTTTTAAATAATAATAATAATAATAATACATCTTCCAAATTAAATATCCAACAATTGTTCCAAGCATAAACCGGAAAAATTAAAGACATAAATCCAAAATTTAGTCCGAGCATGATAGCTGATAGTGCAATCATAGTCACTCACCAATTCCAACCACCTTCTTTGCCTCATTTTTAGCTCTTTCTGAGTAAACATATATTTCAAGCTTTTGTGGTCGGTGAAGATTTCACATTTCCCTTCATATAGGTAATGGCGCCAGATCTTTAATGCATGCACTACAACAGCTAACTCTAGGTCACGAGTAGGATAATTTACTCATGTGGCTTTAGTTGTCTTGAGGCGTTGGCAATCACTTTACCATGTTGCATTAGCACACATCCCAAGCATTGTTTTGATGCATCACTATAAATAACAAAATCTTTAGTGGGGTCAGGAATTGTTAATACTGATGCAGAAGTTAGCCTTCATTTCAACTCCTGAAAGCTTTCTTCGCATTTCTCATTCCATTGGAACTTCTCCCATTTTCTTGTCAGTCGAGTCATAGGCACTACTATCTTTGAGAATCCTTCAATAAATCTCCGAGCCTGCCAAACCTAGAAAACTGCGAACTTCATTCGCATTCGTAGGTGCACTCTATTCGTTGATCACTTCAACTTTAACCGAGTCCATTTCAATTCCTTGAGCAGTGATTACATGTCCAAGAAACACCACTCGATCTAGCCAAAACTAGCATTTCTTGAATTTCGCATATAACTTTTCCTTGCAAAGTGTTTCTAGCACTATTCTTAAGTGCTCAGTATGTTGTTTTCTATTCTTTGAATATACAAGTATATTATCTATAAAGACTATGGCAAATTGGTCTAGATACAGGTGAAACACTCTATTTATTAAGTCCAAGAATACTGCTGGTGCATTACTTAACCCAAATGGCATTATTACAAACTCATAATGTCCATGTCGGGTTCTAAATGCCGTTTTCGAAATATCACTCTCTTTAATTTTTAACTGATGATATCCGGATCTCAAGTCAATCTTAGAGAAAGTGCTGACACCTCTCAATTGATCGAACAAGTCTTCAATCCTCGGTAGCGGGTACTTGTTCTTCACTGTGAGTCGATTAAGTTCTCTATAATCGATACACATTCTAAGTGACCCGTCTTTTTTCTTTACAAATAGAACTGGTGCTCCCCACGGTGATACACTAGGTCTAATGAATCCTAAATCCTAAAGTTCTTGTATTTGCGCCTTTAACTCTTGTAATTTCTTTGGCGCCATCATATAGAGTGCCTTAAATATAGGTCTTTGTCCCTGTACCAAATCTATTCCAAATTCAACCTGGCGACCTGAAGGAATTCCCGGCAAATTTTTGGGAATACATCCAAAAATTCTTGCACAATTGGTACGTCATTAGGTGTCACTTCGGCTGTCGAGGTATCTATTAAACTCACTAGATATCCTTGACAATTTTTCTTTTTCAACATCTTTCTTGCCTTCATTGTCGATATCACTCGTGGTCTTTTGCGCTTTTTAGACTTAATCCCATAAAATTTTATCTCATCATTTCTGGTAGTTTGAATATTATCTCTTTCGTGACACTTAATGTCTACCCGATATCTACTAAGCCAATTCATACCTAAGATTACATCAAAATCCTTCATCTTAATTATGTATAGATCACTTTAAGATATTTTCCCCTATATTCACTTTAACATCCTTATTTCTTGAGTCGGTTGTTATCGAATTTCCGGATGGCAAGCCAACCTCGGGGTTCACTTACTCTAAAGACTTTATGTCCTAACATAACATGAAATTTGGCAGATAAAAACGAATGTGTGGCACGTGTCGAAAAGTACAAGAAGCGGTATTCAGAGATGGTTAGCACACCGACATTGTACTCCGGGTTCGATCGAGCTTCTTCCCGAGTCATAGCATACATTCGAGCTCTACCTCCGGATGTTTGTTATCTTCTTTCCCGCTCAAACTTTTAAGAGAGGACAATTAGAGACTTCATGCCCTCGGTTCTTACACTTGAAGCATTTTCCTTGTCCAGCTAAACATTCTCCAAAATGATTCTTCTTGCGTTTTAGGCAAGTTGGCCTGTCTGCTTGGGCAAGTTGGACGTGCATTTCCATCAGTATGATATATCTCGGTTTCAACTTTTTCTTTTCACCAAATCGAATAACACCTTTAGTAGAAGCTACTTGGGAGCGTGAAGAGGAGATTCATGTCAAATACCCATGTTTTTTTCCAGGTAAGATATCGAATATCGAGGACGAAATTTTATTTAAGGAGAGTAGAATGTGATAACAGAAAAAAATAATAATAATAAATAAAGATTAATTTGTAAAGTTAGCAAGATAAAGTGGATCACTACCTAGACATTAACCAAACCCATATAAAAAAGGAATGGCTGGATATTTGAGCCAACCACCCCATTAACTTAGTGCTCTAATCATATAATAGAAAAATATTTCTATTAGATCTTGTTTAGGCTTATAAATAAGGATGTATGTTTTAGCATTTTATCAATAATTTCTAAGTCCATCCGAAAGCAACATAGCTAAATAATGCAAATTATTGAGAGAGAATTTTATATAATTGTGAGCAAAGTTTGAGTGTGTTTTCTAAAAGAGATAATTACATTTAACCACCCCAACTTTACCCTTTTTTATACTTTACCCCCTAAACTTTCATTCGCGACACTTTGCACCCTGAACTATGAAAATTATTACACTCGCCCTTTATGGATAATTTTGCCCCAGGTTTTATCCTTTTAAAACAATAGTTCGATTATCCCTTTAAACTCTATTTTTGGGATCTCTACTACATAATAATAAATTTATCGCATTAATCATTAAACATGAAATTTTTCTCCATAATCAATTTGTTTTTCGGATTTTTCGAGAAACGAGAATTCTTATTTTCTCGTCACTTGTTTTGTTCGTGGCATTGTTACACCGCTTAGATCCGGTCTCTATTCGGAGGTTTTAAATGGATCATGTGTCGGTTTTCGACTATAAACTCAACAGGACATACTTTAGTCGAATTCTTATTTCAAGAATAAATCAGATACAAATTAGTCTATTGTCCGAAAATGAAAATAGTCCATCACGACCATATCGGGCCCAACATGCTTCCGTAAAATTAATAAATCCCTTAAAATTCATACCTTCTTTGACCAAACAAAGACCAGGGTTAAGTGGTTAGCAACGCCACCAAATCGGAAAATTATCGCCCCGGATCGTTTGACAAACACGGCTCCTCATTTGTTCAACCTCACCTCGAGAGAAGATGATCCGCAAGTTATCCGACTCCTTCGTAAACCGCCAAAGATGTACCTTGGTTCGTTTCCTACTCCAAGGCGTAAAAGTAATTCTTCAAAGGGATGAATTAATAGTACATTATGAACACATGTTGAAGCAGAAAGCCTCTTTTTATTAAGAACTTATAGAAATATTTATTACATTAGTAATCTCCTTTTGGGAGGAGAATCTTTGGTTTAACCTCTCATAGCCGAGGCTTGCACTCGTAAATACATTAAACTTAAAACTAAAACACTCAAAATATTACAAATTTTTCACTCGTGATTTTATTGTAAGAAAACTAAGGAAAATGTTCGATGTCCCCAGCCTTCCTTCAAATCCGCAATTTATAGAGGTAAGTCCAGGACTTGAAATTCGGACTTCAAATCTTGTTGAGATGTAAGACGTCACCGCTTTACGTCATACTCTGAATTATTGCTCGCCTTGCCTTTCTTTCTCTTTCCGCGTGACTCGGCCCGTGTGATGGTTGTCGGGAATCTTTTAAAAGTTGGTCTGCGTGGTCCCCGAGGAAAACGCGTCTTGTGAGTCGGGCCCTTGTCCTTTCGGTTGTATGGTCTGTCGGTCGGGTTTAGGTCGGAAACCTTTCCCAAACTCGGGTTCTTCGGGGCATGGCATGCTTGTGATCCGGTCGATCCAACGGCCAACATGCGCCATGTTCTGAGAATTTCCGGTAAGTTTCTTTGCTCAGGAATCTTGTTTTCCCGAGAGAATTCTCCTTTTAGTCTCGAAGAGTTCTCCGCAAATCCTGTGGTTGATCCGGTCATCGAATTCAAAAGGAAAGATCCATTCGCCGAGTCGGAAAAACTTAAATGGATATTTGATTTTGTCCATTTCGATTAGACAAACCCAAAGACCCCATGCTCAAATCGATAGAAGCCGTCTTTAAAATGCTCCTACTAACATGGTCCTTCTTAGGTGAAAAGTGAAGCCGCTTTAATGTATTTTAAAGCATTTCCATCCGATCTTCTTAGCTTGATGAAATGAAAAGCTTCATTAAAGCTTTTTTCTTTGGTTCGAGCCGCATTTTGATAAAAATACTGAGTTCAAAATATCCCCTCGGCCAAGTGTGGATTATTGGCCCAGTCTAAACCGCTTCCCCAATCCATTTCGGTAATTTTGAAATTTACGGGAATCTGGTGACACGGTATAGATTGAAGCTAAAGCTCCAAAAATATACCATTCTGCACTTCATTTGGATGACTTCCTGGTTTCATCCAAACTCGGGATACTTGCCAAGATATCAACCATTGTTTTTCCGGGTTAATACTTGTCTTGTAACTAGTTTCTCCCATTGCCTCCGATATACTGCATAGGATAAATCTTAATCTCGTCAGTTTGAACCTTAGATTTGCCTGCTCGTGGCCTAAGATTCAACTCTCCTCTTTACCCCGGAGGTCTTTGGGTTGACTTGAAGACTCGGGTTGTGACAGGAGCTTCAACATTCGTTCTGATTTGTACACCTCGGGGATGATCACCCGCAACACTTGTGATTATGGTACTTGAATCCATAACCTCAGGGTTAGAGCCCCGTACTCTCTCGGCCCCTTTTTGCACCAGTAGGAGATGCGGCTGGAAGAGAGGCCTTGCGATCTAAGCTAAGAACAATTGTCCTTGAGCGAACCGGCATGCTCGTATTTGACTAGAAACGGATTTTCGGGTCACTGTTGAAGTCGTCCGGCAAACACGCATTGAGACATAGCGTCCCCAAAATCTCGCTTAGACTCTCCAGGTTTTTCCCGAGATGTCTTACTCGTTTAAGGACCTCGTCGAACGCGCCCTTCCATCTCGTGTCAAGAAATCTTAGTAAGAATCGCCGCCCACCAATCATCACTGGCATCGTGTAAAGAACCGATTCGTCCTCGTCTTGGGAATCGCAGTTTTGGAAGCTTTTTACAAACTTCTTTAAGTTGCTTAATTCCTTCTTGATGTTCATCTTCCCATTTGAATCTGCATCTTTTTTTAAGTAATGGGCTAAACACCTTCCTCGTAGTATCTAGATTGTTAATAAACATTCCAAAGCAAAATTAACAACTCCTTTAAAACTCAAGTCGCTTCTTGTCTTTTAGTGTATCCGAAATCCTCAGTATCTTTTCCACAATATGATTCGTAGAATAATTCCGATTCATCGATTTCAATTCCGAGGAATTCAATGCGTCTTTCTTGTTGCGATTACACGCCTTCTTTTTCGAAAGCACTAATCCTTATTTGTGACAAACATCCGAAAATATTTCCAAATGTTTGAGATGCTCCTTCATGTTCTTTGATGCGATTAGAATGTCGTCGATATACACGAACATGAAACTAAAATAATCTTTGAAAAGATTATCCATCTTTCTTTGATATATACGGGGTGCGTTAGCAATCCCATAGGCATCACGTTCCAAATATAGTGTCCCTGTGGTGTAGAGAAAGTCAGTAAACTTCTTACTTTCTTCCTCCATCTTAACGGTAGAATCCGGACTTGCAATCGAACTTTGAGAATATCTTGACGCTTTGATACGATTAACTAGATGTTCTCTCGCTTGGGATATAGTATCGTCGAACTCCAAAATGTTATTAATCCCTTTGTAATTAATAACAAGTCTCGCTTTCCTCTTTTGATTTCTCCATGGTTTCGACTAAGAATCCTCGGATCTTTGTATGGAGAAACTCCTGGTGAAATTAACTTAAGGTCAAGATGTTCCTTAAGTATCTTTTGCATATCCTCACGATCTTCCTGGTTCATAAGGATTGGTTTGAATCTTACGAACTCGTACTCCTTTCCGGTTTAACCTTTAAGGAAGCTTTAAGCTCGTTTTTATCCCACCAAGCCAAAGGATCCTCATTGTAATTCCTTTGGATCTTCTTCGATATCCTCGAGTGATATTTGTTCCTCTATGGTTACATCACTCTGTGGATTCTCCATTAGACTCTTCCATAATCTCCGCAACGGCTTCCGGAGTGACTCGTTCTTCTCCTTGTACTCGAATGAATACAAGTTATTATCCCATATCTTCGATCCTTCCGGATGGAACCAAATTGTCATAGGATAATAAAGCTTCACCAAATTTCCTTCGATCCGCCATTTTTGGATTGCGAAGTTTGGCTTCATCACCACGCTGTCGCGAAAATTAATGGGCATTTTTCGTAGAATGCTTCCCAGATCTCGGACAATAATCTTATGATCACATAAGGTTGTGAAAATAAGTCTTCTCGTCTCGTTCTCTTGTGTGAACCGCTTGAACGTTTGTAGGAAATTGTTTCCAAACAAAATATCTCGCACTTTGTATCATGGAAATAGATTGGTGGCGTCTTTATTTTGTACCGAGCGGGTCACGCCCGCTCCTCCGATCATTATTTCGCTTGTTTAATTCCCTGTTAAGGATAAGAATCCTTTTAGAGAAATCTCTTCCCGATAGTTGGTAAATCTTCTCCAATTTCTTTAGGAAAAACATCCGAAACTGCGAAGACGTATTTAAGACTGAATCAATATAGGCGGCGAAATACTCGGCCAGATTCGACATATAACATTCCAATAGAAATGTATATGGAGAATGGACTAGTGGTCATCGATTCAGTATCTTTTATTAGCTTGGCTGTGAACTCCATTCCGTCTTGTAATCTTTCCCAAGGTTTATGCTCCTCAAGAAATTCGATTCCCAAGTATTAATTGTTAAGGATCTTTCCTGCAACTCTGTGATAATAAGCTCAATTTCTCCTATCTTGAGGCTTTCCTCGATACCTTCCAACGATTGGTTGTTGGAGATAATATAGAACATCACAAGGAAAAATGTTATCCTTTTGAGTGATATCGAATATTACTTCAACTCTCGCCATCTTCGGACATTTCGGCTCTCTGCTTTGTTTTAAAAACATCGGGGATGTCTTTGAGCGAATCTTGGTCTCTTTTCTTCCAACGGCCGCTACTCACCATTCTCGTCTTGCTGGAAAGACATCCTTCAGGCTCAACTCTGAGACTCCGACTTTTGTTGAAGACTGGTTGATCTTGAATTATCATTAGGGATGGCAATGGGTAGGATTCGGGTAGGATTCTACATCCTCCATCCCCATACCCATTTATTATATTCATACCCATACTCATACCCATACCCATCGGGTGTTCAGTTTTCATACCCATCCTCATACCCATCGGAGGATCGGGTATTCATACCCTACCCATACCCTCTTACCACTTACAATTGTATTTTTTTCAAATTTTAGTTATTTCTTTTTTTAAAGAGAAAATTGAGTTATTTAAATAAAAATATAGATATTTACTAAATTCTAAAGGAAAAAATAAGGAAAAAAGAATACAGATAAGAATTAGCGAACTATATATTATAAAAATATAGCAAAATATTAAAAAAGATTAAACAAAAGTGTTAGTGGGTTAGTACATTTTGGTTGAGACTTGGGAAAAATCATTTTCTTTAAATATAAATAAATAGAGTTGTATAAATAAAAAAATATATGTAAAATATTATAAATAAATATATATGTAGATATATTATATATATAATATTATTATTTAATCGGGTATCGGGTAGGGTATGGGTAGGATGTACTAGACCACCTCACCTCTATACCCATACCCGAAAATACCCATACTCACGTGCCCATTTATTTAATCGGGTACAAAACTACCCTCCATACCCTCCTCCGTTAGGGTCGGGTATCGGATCCTCCGTCGGGTTCGGAGGAAATTGCCATCCCTAATTATCATATCAATCTCCTTAATAGTTGGAGATTCAATGATTTCTGGTAACACCACCCTGGCAAAGTCCTCAAAGATTCTTGGGACTTCAATAAATTCCTTTCTCAAGAATACTTGAATCTTGGGTATTCGAGAGAGCATAGAAATCTTGTATGTGATCGAGTAAGGCACTGCTTTCCTTCTTTCATCAAATCGACTCTTTTGAAATCTTGATGAAGGGTTAGGACTCTCTTTTGAAATCTCGATCTCCCAAATTGTATGCAATTCTAGGATAGACATTAAATGTCAATTTCCCTGCATATAAATTTCCTGTAATCGCTCCAAGGCATGAATCTTGAGATGCGAGATTCGCTTGTCAAAGACAAAGAAGATTAAGAGGCGAATCTATTCCTTCTTTGAATGTTGCTTTAATAATTACTCTTATGGCTCGCACTTTCTTCGACGTTAGGATTAATCGGTGGCGGTGGTGGAGGAATGGTCTACCTTGTGGGTCATAGGTAACAAAGGCGATTCTCACTGCGTTCATCTTTAAATCTACTGATACCTAATCCCGAAGGATTACGCAGTCGTGTAGATCTTTAAGATTCATCTTTTCCATATCCATCTTTTTAATTTTTGATGGATTTTCCTTTGATTAGAGCAATGAGCTTCTCCTCATCATCTGTCATCTTTCGTATAACTTCGGTTGGTTTCCCTTTTTGGTGTAAATAGGTGCGATCCCAAAATCAATACGTTTCCTTCCTCCAGGATGAACTCGGATTGTCCTCCGGTTCTTGACTCGTTTTGAATATCATGAAGGAGTTGAGTTTCTTCTCGATATTTCACCATCGTCTCCATCCGGTTCTGGATTTGATGAACTTGTCTTTGGTAGATGAATATGGCGGTTGCCATAATTGCCGCACCGTCTTGGATTTCTCTAAGGTCTTCGGAGATCTTAGATTTGTCTGGAAGTATCTCGTTCCACTCGGTACTCCATCGGGAATCATTGTTCGATGGGAATTTTCATGAACCGTTTCTTGAAGGTTCATCAAATGAACATATAAGTCAGTTAAGCATCCAGAATCGCCATAATATTCTGCTCGCATTTTGCATTGCTTAAGGTTTCCCCGTCGGCTCTGCTGTTCCTTTTCTTCATGTTGGTATTCCCGATATGAAACCTGGTCAGTGTTCTTGTGCATACATCGTCAATATTTGACGATATGTCTGTAAGGGTACATCTCGGACATCGGTCAGGATCCATAATCTCGGAGTAATTTCTCCTCCCCAATTGTTAATTACATAAATATAATAAATTTAACTAAAAGTTCTTAATAAACCCAGCTCGATACCATTTTCGAGGATCGCAAGACCATGAGGAGTAAAATTGAAAATTGCAATGATATTTATACTAGGTGGTAAAGTGCAACAACTTCAAAGTTTAGAGGGTAAAGCGAAAACCAACTTTCATGAAACTAGGGGTAAATCACGGAAATTTAGGCAAAGTGCAAAATTTCGTAAAGTTGAGGTGGCAAAGTATATAGTTTCAAAGTTGAGGTGGCAAAGTGTAAAAACCTGGATAGTTTGGGGTGTTAACTGTAATTATCTCTTTCTAGAATTGTATTTTGATGAGATTATATTGAGCAAATATTTTTTAGCCTCCAAATATAGAAAACGAAGGGTTGAGCACTAGGACTTTTATTGTTCATCGAATATCTCGATTATTAAGGTAGTTGATTTCTATATTATTTGTCTTTATTTAAGTTTCATGATTGTATTTTATTAATTGCAATATATGTCAAGAGGAAATAAATTCATATAAACTAGGGTATGAAAAGGGTCTGAGATCAAAAGTATATTCGGGGTGAACCTGCAATGCTATATGCAGGAACTGACCAGTCAGAGGAAATTAATGAATTTATTTTTGTAATTATGAGATTACAAGTTATATTAAATATTGACAGATATATCCCTACTCTATTATTATCATGACTTTCAGGTTGATGAATCTTATTGAAGATATGATTTTGTGGATGGTGGAATAAATCATGCTATATTTATATTTTAAATAATTATGATGGACTAAATTTTGGATTTATGTCTTTAATTTTTCTGATTTATGCTAGGAATAATTGTTGGATATTTAATTTGGAAGATATATTATTATTATTATATTTTTTTCCTTTAAGAATTAAAAATTCTCAATCAATTTTTTTTTATAATTATTGAGATCACTTTAATTTATAAATTTGTGTTTTCTTAATAATATTTTTAGAGTACTTTAATTTCATAAAATTGGGTTACATATAGTATCCAAAACAAATCTATCAACCATTATCCTAAACTGATATAATGGAATAAATTTCTGGTTCCTGTATTGATTCGAATTACTGTGTTTGTCTAGATGAGAGTTGAAGGTCTTTCTGCGAATAGGACTTCACATTTCTCTGTAATTATGGAGGTAATATTACTCTCCAACCCGATTCTTCCTTTCATGATTCCTTCACCACCCTGAGAATCCGATCCTTTCTGAACAGATTTTTCAAGTTGCTCCAACATTTATCATGGTTGACATTCAGAAAGCAGCTGGCGATGCTGACGAATATCTGAAGGTAATTTGTCATTTTAACCTCCATCATTATGCACGCAACTCTCTTTATTTTCTCTAATAAGTTGGAAGTACTGGTTGGAGGGGAGGAGATACATTTCAAAGAAATTTAAGGATACTGGGTTCGAACCCGTCAACACCCTTAGGGTGAGCGATACCACTTGAGCTACAAGCTCGTACTGCACGTAACTCTCTTTATTGCTAATACTGAAGTCAATAATTTTATTGTAAAGTTAAAACTGTCTGTCAAGGTTTAGTCTAATTCCAAAACAACTCAGTTACCTTTCAAAATTGCGAAAACCCCCTTAGATTTCCAAATACCTCGTTGATGTTGTGTTTGTCCCCCCCAAAAAAAAAAAAAAAAAAAAGAAAAATGCAGAATTATACAAATAAGTGGGGAAAATTGCAAAATTGGTCCTATAACTATAAGCAGTTTGCAATTTTGGTCCTGTAACTATTGAGTTTGCAAAATTGATCCTGTAAATTTGAAAGTTTTTACAAAACTGGTCCTATATGTTTTATAGCTAAGCAATTTTGGTCCTGTAATTTTCAAGTTGTTGCAAAATTGGTCCCATGGGGTTATTTCATATTTTCAAAATACCAAGAATACCCTTAATGCACATAATTGGCTTATTTGACTAAGTGTTTTGCCTAATATGGTATCAGAGCCCAAGTTTATTAAAAACTTTAAGTTATATTTATTATTTTATATAATAACAATTGGTGAGGAGAATTTTCTCCGATAAAATGGATCTGGACGAGTGTCCAAGATGTATACCCTACAAGAGATATCGTCAAATTTTGACGATGTATGCACAAGAACACCAGGACAGGATAACATATTGGGATAGTCAATATGTTGAAAAAGAACTCGCAGAAGCCGATAGGGAAACAAGCAACATGTTTTCTGAGTATCACTTCCGCTCCGCGAGTACCCGCCCTGCCCTGCCTAGAATTTTTAGTTTTAAAATATATTTTTAATATGTATGTTGCATATATAATACATATTATAATATAAATTTTATGTATTCTTATATTATATTTAATATTTATAAATTGATAATAATGAATTTTGTAAATAATATTTTATAAATATATATTTTTTTCATTTTTTAGTTTAATTTAATTTAAAATGGGGTAGAACGGGTAGACCCGCCACATCCCGAGACCTGTGGCGGTCGACCCGCCCCGCTCGTTCTAGGCATGGGGCGGGTCTGGGTCCTAGCCAACCCGCTCCATTGGCATCCCTATAAAATTGCTAACTTTAGAAAGATAAATGACCAAAAATGCTATTTAGCCACAAGGGCAAAATTGTCCAGGACCAAAACTGCAACTTTTAAAGATAAAGAACTAAAATTGCAACTACCCCAAAGTTACAGGACTAAAATTGCAATTTACCCCAAATAAGTGAATAACCCCCCTCAATATGTGCAATTTGAAAGGTGATTCTAATATTCTGTGTTGCAGTTCTACAAGAACTTCTGTAACAAACTTGACGATATTATCTGGAAGCACCCGGATGAAACGTGCAAATCACGGGTTACCAAGACCAAGAGTAGGCGGAGATGATCTCGTAGTAGTCTACCTATTTTTCTGTCGATGAGGTGAACTTCCATCAAATCTCCTACCAGTTTCTGTTTCTGTACAATACAAATCCTTTTGTTGTGGAGCCCGAACTTTTCGTGTTTCTGAGTTCTTGTGATCGAGTGACATTGATTGGCTTAATTAATATTAACTAAATCTGCTTCTTCCAAGGACTAACTGTACTCGTTGTTAGTTTACGAGATTGTAAGAACAGTTGAGAGATGAGGTGGGCATGAGATGCCCCTATGTTTTGTATGTGGTTTTACTTAGGTTTCTTTCTAATGTATTACTTTGCTGCCCATGTATCAAGTGTGATGTCCTTGTCTCTTATGCAATGATTAACTGTCTTCGGGTAAATGAAGAGACATAATACTCTTTTGCATTTTGGAATTTGTAAGGATATTTATGTGCAAGCTGTCAAAATCAGCCCGACTCTGTGATATGGCCGGGATAGGCTGTGATTTCGTAAGCCTGAAAAGAGCCAGACATATTTGGCCCATAATGCCAACCTGGCTCGGTAGTGTTTCTTCATGGTCTGGGGTGGGATTGGGCCTAAAAATTGCGGCACGACGAATTTTAACCTGGCCCGACTCAATTTTCTCGTTAACACTCAACTACATTAAGGTCTCTATCATTGAAAGGTAATCATATATGAACTTATTTGTATATATTTAATCGTTTTAATAATTATTTCTATCAAATTATTGTTGGATTAAACAAATTGCATCAGCCAAAATCTCTATTTATAGTTCTTACAAAATCCCAATAATTTTAGCATCACTTATCAAATTTCTAAAAGCCAAAGTAGTGATTTTGGAGTCGCAACTGATCGATGGTCCAAACTCACCCTAAACAAATCCAGAAAACAATTTTATTTTATTGAATATATTAATGTTATGAACTTAATATTTTTCATTTTTTCTTCACTTTTTCTTCAACCATAGACCCAAACGAATATCAACTCCTTTTGCAGTTTAAAAACAAAAATTATAATCATAATTTGCAGCAGACAATACAGGAGAAATGCCAACCACAAGATTATAAAGCTCAAAATATAGCCGCAATCCAACGTTTGGGTGATGGGGTGGATAAGGCTGAGCAGCTATAGTTAGTGACGATTTCAAGGCTATGAAATATGGAACAATTTCAAGTTTCAATATGTTTTTTTGAAAGGTCAAGTTTCAATAATTTGTTGTATTAATAATAGAGATGTGATTCAATTATCTTTGGCCCAATAGTCAAGGTGAGGTAACTCTTGGCCTCTCTTTGTAGTATCAAGGGTTCGAGCTTCCGGGGCACAATGGTGGAACAATTAATATTGAGAAACTGAGCGGTAGTGTGAGAAAAGTCAGAATGCTTCGATGGGAATTTTGAATTTGGATAGAGAGTCAACATGGATCAATTACTTGGAGGACGACTCTTTGTGCGCCGTAATTGAGGATATTAGGGGAGGAAGAGCCATTGTGCATTTCGCGGTTTACATGGGGCCCGTGATTGTATCTCCGCGAACTAGTCATGTGGAAATATGGAACTTCGGTATAAAAAAAATAGAGATGTGAAGTCAAAAGTTGTCAAATGTAATTGCACATATAAATGCATGTTCGTGATTTGTCCAACATTTTTGTGATTTTTTTGATTCTAGTGGATCACTTAGATCTGTACAGTTTTAAAAAAATAAGATAGCCCGATTCCTTGTCACATCTCCAATGTGATAACATATCCTACCTTGGGGGTAGGATCAAATTTCAAGCCCATTTTCCTGCAAACCCACACATATCCAACGACTCGATCTTTCAACCCAACCAGTTATTAGACTTTATTATATCTGTTAGATAAAACCAAATAATAACTTGAGAATTAATCAAGTCTAACCAAACCAAGCCATGTGCATAAATAATTTATTTATAATATTTTTTTTTAAATTAAGTATATATTTATATACATTACTATATAATATAAAATACAACACAAAAAAAAATTAAAAAAATTCATATTATAGTTGACCTGCAGATGGCTTTACTCTGAAAGGTAAGGAGAGAGAGAAAGAAACAGCAAAAATCACTTATTTTGGATAACAATGATGATGAAAACCCCTTGGCTATCTAGAAACCACTTATTTTGGATGATAACAAAATACACATACATATTCAGAACCTATCCTATTCCCACAAAAAAATTAAAAAAAAAGAAAGAAATAATCTTTTACATTCAAGTCCTCCAGAAAGTAATTAATTGCACAATTCCCCTCAGAATCCAATTTGCTCCTTAATACCTAGACACATTTCCCCCCATATCCTGCATTTCTAAGCAGTGCCTGTTTTATGTCTTCTGTATCCAAAATTGCCCTCTTTTTCAATTCCTGCCACAATAATAACAAAATTAATTTGAGTACAGAAAATATTTATATTTATTTTAATCAAAGGCATTTTAAAGAAGATTGTGAAATTATTTAGGTAATAAATGTGTGGAAAAAAATAAAATTATGTAGATGTAAAATTAAAACAGGGGTAATTACAAAAACTAACCCTGAGGTTTGAGGTAATTACAAAACAACCCCAAGAAAAGTTTCAAAATTACAAAAAAACCTTCAGGTTTGATTCTGTTCATATATATATTTTTTTAAAAGCTCCCCTTACATTTATAAAATATTACAGTTAAACCCTTAAAATTAAGGCAGAATCAAACCTGAGGGGTGGTTTTTGTAATTTTTAAAATTCTCTGTTTTTTTTTATTATTATCCCAAACCTAAGGGGTAGTTATTGTAGTTATCCCAAAAAATTATAACAAGAAAAGAAAAGGGCTCTGAAATAATTAATTAATTAAATCTAACCTCAGAGCAAGAAGCTTGAATTGCAAAATCATTAAAGCAGCTAATAACACAGTGTTGAATATCAAGGCCTAATGCTTCTAGTGTGGTCACTGTTGATAGTAACAATCCAGGCTTCCCAGCACAACATATCTCGATTTTTGTGTCTGTATCTCTCCTTTCCACATCAAACTACAATAAAATTAATTAAAGTTAATTAGAATTGTCTTTTTCTGATTCTTGATTTTAATTTTGGTCCAAGAAAATAATTAAAAGAGGAAAATATTTTGTCATTATAAATATTCGATTTTTGCAATTTTGCCACCTAAACTTTTTTTGGAACACTTTACCGTCTAAGGTCCATGAGTTTTTCAAATTGTCATATCCTACTCATTTCCGATAAAAAATTCCACAGGAATCCCATCACATGATATGCATGTTGAGTTCTATTTTTTTTAATAACCCAGATATTCGGGCTTGCACCCGACCAATATTGGATTTGCCAGCACCAGATGCCCCTTGGCCCAACAGGAGGTGAATCACATTGTAGGATGTGCCACTATGGCCAAGGTTGAATCGGGTTCCAACTGAACACTATGCTAGATTGACCCCAAATTGAAGGTGAGGGGGTTGTATCAACCAGAAATCGAACACATGTGGCTGGAGAGCTAGTGCGGATTACCAATTTGGATTTCGGTGATGTGTACTTGATGGCATTCTAGTGGATTTTTCCAAAACGTGAGTCGAACGTGACAATTTGAAAAAACTGTGGATTTTAAAAGGGTAAAATGTCTAAAAAAAAGTTCAGATAGCAAAGTCGAAAAAACTGGATTGTTTGAACCGAAATTCTTTTCCCTCTAATTAAAAGAGGTATTTGGTTCAAAATTCTAATATTTATCCCATGAAGTGCAAATTGAGTCACAAGTGAACAAAAGAGAGGTGGTAATTAAATTAAAGAAATCATACCTTGGGTGAATTTCTGACCACAATTTCATTAGGTTTGACATCATTGAAAATGCTCAATAAACTCAATTGATTTGATCCCAAATGCATTTCTTCTTGCAAGTTGTTGATCCTCTCTAGCAACTCCTTCATGTAATCTATGGTGTCCCCAAGTATGGATGTTCTGTCCATCTGAACAAAAATTTACCAGCCTTTTCATAAAATCTATTGAGATTTACTTTAATTACATGTATAATTACAAATAGTACCCTTAAAATTTACCCTAATTACCCCAAAAAAACACAATTATGTTTAAAAATTACAGAAACTTGATATTTGTTTCTAGGGATAATTACAAAATTCCCCATGAGGTTTGGGCTAATTACAGAAAAACCCAGAGATGTTTCAAAATTACAAAAAACCCCTTCAAGTTTGATTATGCCTTAAATTTAAGGGGTTAACTGTAATATTTTTAGAAATATATAATGGGGTTTTGATATATTTGTTGTTTATGAATGGAGAAAATGTAAGATGGAATCAAACCTCAAAGTTTTTTTTTTTGTAATTTTGAAACATCTCTGAATTTTTTTTAATTAGCCTAAACCTGAGTGGTGTTTTTGTAATTATCCCTTGTTTTTATTTTACAAATCACACTCTACTAAAGGGAAATTTGTATAATAAATACAATGTACACCTCAAAGGTATTTGTAACACATTAAATAAAACATTTATTAAAACTATATTCACATGCCGTTTGTTTCTATTTTACAAATTACACGCTCCGTTGAAAAGTAATTTATATAGAAAACACAATACACATTGGGGTATTTTTCTAATTTTAAAAGATACATAAACATTTTTTAACAAATAAGCAAAAAAAAAAAATTAGGTGTAACTTTTGTAATTACCCCAAATTACATGTACTAAATTACTAATTAGCAAAAACATACCTTGCTTATCTTGGGAACAACTGATCGGAGCATGGACAGACGGTCGTTCAGCCGCTTCCGCCGCCGTCTCTCCGCCATGAGATTCTTCGACGGTTGCCCACTAACCCTTTTCACTTTGTTCTTTCTCTCAGTCCTACCCGGGCAAAAACCCATTTCAAAATTCGGGTTTTCGGGTCGGGGTTCCACTTTACACGGAGCCCCGGTATCCAGATTCCGAACCCCAGTATCTTTTTCACCACCAAGAACGGACAAGGAACAGTAATAATCTTCTTGGGAATTATTATTATTGTAAGGGAGTGTTTGGGTGTCGAGATTTGGGGGCGATGAATGTACGGTGAATTCGGGCGGGGATAGGTCGTCCCCAAACGGTGCGTAACAGTTGAGATTATTATCAAGGGGCAGGGGGTAATTGTAATTATTTTCAAAGCAAGAATTTGCAGTTAATAATGGGATATTGGGGAAATTGTTGTTGGTGGTGTGAAAAGAATCAAGTGTGGTGGTGCAGGCATTAATGGTGTTGAAGAAATCTTGATTTGTGTAGTAATAATGGTCCATTTCTTTTAGGGATAGTAACTCTTCCAAGAAACCTTGTTCATTTGTGTAGTAATGCTCCATCTCTCTCTCTCTCTCTCTCTCTCTCTCTGGTTTCACACACACACAGTGACACAGAGCTTCAGAAGGTTCAAGGACAAAATGGTCTTTTTTTTCTCTCTTTCAAGTTTCACAAACACAAACAATGTTTGATAAAGTGAGGTTGCATTTAGTGGTGTATTTATATAGGTTATAGGTATCAAGAATGGAGTGGACTTTAAAAAAAACTTTGGCTAAATTTGTCTCTGATTTGCTAGGAAATACGGACACTTCCGTATGTATGATGTATCCATATCGGATATATATCGAGCACGATGCTTTATCTGATACTTAATGGATAAAAAATCGACATTTATGTCCCAATTTGAGAGAAACAAAGCCACATTCATATGAATCATATAATTTTTTTTTTGACAAAATATGAATCATATAAATTCACATATGGAAATAGATAAAATTTATGTTATTGTTGATATGTTCAACATGTTTTTTGTTTGTCTATGCCAATTATCACATTTCGGATTTGAGTATTTAAGAAATTTTAGTTTTTTTATGATTGAAACATTGTTTTTTTATTTGTATTTAGTACGTGCATATTTTTAATAATACAAAAATTATAATTTTATATGTATAAATGTCGTACCCGACTACCCGTATTCTTAAAATTTCAAAATATGACATATCTAGTATCCGTGTCGTATCGTACTCGTACCCGTATCAGTGCTTCATAGTTGATTTGTTTATGTTCCAAAGGAGTACTTCATCTCATACTCACTGTACAGATGATTGACACGTGTTATTTTAACGGTCACCAGGTGGCTTGTAAGAATATAATTTGTGCTTGAAAATTGATATTATAATTTTTGTACACACTATAATCGTATGTACTGTGGAATAAGAGATGAAACATATTTTTGGAATATAGATCACATCCGTGTATATATCTCAATATACACCAACATATATTTTGCAAGGTATTTATTTTAATAGAAGTATTCTCAATGCATTGTTTAACATAACTATAAAAAATACACTTGATTTTCAGTCTAATTATAAAAAAAACCAGATATCAATTTTTGTTCTATTTTACTAATTACATCTTCAAGAGGATGATATGTTAAGCAAATACAAATCTCAAGAGATTGTTTGTAATGCCAAAAAGGGGTATTTGTAGTTTTTAAAAATAACTGATTTTTTTTGTAATTAGACTAAACTTCACGGGTGGTTTGTAATTCCCTATTAATAAATTTGACATATTCCTGCAAAATTAATTGTGATAATTTAGAATTTGTGTTTAATAAATTTGGAATGTGGTTTTTACTTTTACATGTATATTTCAGTCTCTCAAGGTGATTTTCCATGTCCTTTTCACCTAATTCTGATGTATCAGAAAGTTAAAACTATTATTTATTAAAATTGGAAGGCTCTGAAAACTTTGACCCACATTTTCTGTCTCAGCCGAAATTAGCATGATGGTCCCTGTCAGGTTCTTTGTATGCACAAAAATACTTCTGTAGAAACCTAATGGATATACAATTATCATCTTCACCAAATTACTATTAATTTAAAATAAAACCCAGAATAATTGAGAATCGATTAATGGGAATAAAAATATACTTTTACGTATTCGTATTCTTTCAATCAGTTCACTATTTACGGACTACGAGGCCTACTATGGCCCAAGCGGCACACTTTATTACACTAAGTCCATGCGATTAGTCAACCAAGATATAAAAAAATCTCTCCTTATTTATTTGTAAGGATTTTGAATTCAAT
Source organism: Rehmannia glutinosa (assembly GCA_016081115.2). Classification (NCBI taxonomy): domain Eukaryota; kingdom Viridiplantae; phylum Streptophyta; class Magnoliopsida; order Lamiales; family Orobanchaceae; genus Rehmannia; species Rehmannia glutinosa. The sequence continues at coordinate 282,461 of JABTTQ020001556.1, forward strand.
ACTCCCGATTGTTATCCTTTGCTCTGAATTTATTCTCCTACACATGCTGACTTGAGCATCGGAAGGACTTTCCTTGGACAATTTCAAGAACTGTCTAAACATTGCTGGCGTTGCATGCAAATTCCCTTATGAAGAATTTACCAGCTCCCAAGAAGAAGTTGGATTGACTTATCAGTAACCTTGACTAGGGATGCAATCGAACCGAGCCGAGCCGAGCCGAGCTTTTGAGTGTTTGAATTTGGCTCGTTTATTATCGAGTCGAACTCGAGCCTGAATTTATCGAGCAAATTGATGGCTCACGAACTTTTTCGAGCTTAATCGAGCCTAAACGAACTTAGTAAATATTAATTAAAAATTAAAATTCTTCAATTTATTACAAAAAAAATTATTTACTTTTAAAATTCAAAATATATTTATTAAAACTTATAATTTTATTCAAAAAATAAGTTTATTGAAATATTTTTATATTATCTTAAGTAAAAATATGAAAAATTAAAATTAAAATAAAATTATTAGTTTAATTTATACGAGCTTACTATCGAACTTATTCAAGAGTTTACTAACGAGACTGTTAACGAACTGAATATCTCTAAGTTTGAGTTTGGTTCGTTTATTTTAACGAGCCTCATTAAACGAACTTGAACGAGACGAACGGCTTGGTTCATTTGCAATCCTAACCTTGACCTACAGTAATCTGCGCTTTTTAGAAGCACCATGTACATATTTTGTAATTGTTGTGTGAAAAGTGGAGATAGAAGTGTAAGAATAAGTAGAGGTGGCAAAATCAAGTCCGACCCGTGGGTCGGCCTGAGGTTTGGGCCGGACTGGCCATGTTGTTTAGGCCCAAAAAATGTCGAGCATATTTGGCCCGGTCCGAATAGTCCGATGGGCCAGGGTTGGACCCACCTTTTTGGCCCGACCCCACTTTTTTGTACACAAAGAATGTATACGAGCTAGGCCAATAATTTTTGAAGCCCGTCCAAAATCGGGCCAACCCGACCTGAATTTTTCCAAAAGCCTGATGGGTTCGGCCCATTGCCAGCTCTAAGAATAAGTAACAAATAAATTATACTCCACTCCTTTTTGCAAGTGGAAATAAATAAAAATATTTGATTTGTTGGGTCCCCTCATAAATACCTTCACATTTTGGCTTAGATCAGAATTTCAACTGAGTTGGTGGGCCTATTTGTTGTTACTCACAACTTTTCTTAAATAATTGCCAATTATCAATGACAACATTCATCTCTCACTTTCTTTAATTCCATAGTTCAGGTATGTAGGGTTGATGAGTGATGAACCCTATACTTCACTATATTCTATTTTTCACCCGCAGAATTGTAGGAACTACTTAAATCAAAATCAACACAATGAAGGGATATAGTTTAAATACGCCAATATGGTATATTTTTATCCAATAAATTTTGGCATATGTTAGTCGTCTTATCGAGTAGAGAATTAGAACATTTGTTCATTCGGTTAATTCGGTTAACCATTAACGAAATGTTAAAACCGAATTAACGAATTTGCTAATTGTTAAAACCATTAACCGAGCGAAATTATATCTACCGAATTAATCAACCGAATTATATTTCGGTTAATTGGTCGTTAACCGAATTAACGAAATTTCTTTAATATACAAAAATATATGTTGTATATATAATATATAATATAAATAAAGAAATATAATTCACAGAAATTTCTTTAAAATAAAAAATATTTTTTATATTTAATATATGATATAAATAAATAAATATATATGATATATAAATATAATTATATAAAATATATGTTTAATATAATAATTCGGTTAAATCGGTTAATTTGAATTTTCGAACCGAATTAACCGATAACCGAAATTCTTCAAAACCTTTAACCATTCACCGAACCGAAATAATTCGGTTACCGACCGAATTAACCGAATTGATTCGGTTAACGGTTAACCGAAAAAAAATCGGTTAATTGAACACCCCTATAGAGAATAAGTGAATACAAAACTCTATATACATATTATTTAAACAGCAATTTTGGCAATAAGTGGTCTTCAAAAGTTGGCAATTTTCCATTAAGGGCACATATCTGGATGTAGTTAACTTTTTCAGACGTTATTTAAGTTATGGCAATCTAATGGCCCCTACTTAGTCTACCATAATCTTTTTTTCTTTTTTTAACTCACTAACCTTGAGAACAACAATTTCGATCGTTCCTTGCTGATTTGCTGTCACCAATGTAAATTACACAATGTGCACGGATTGACCACTACTATCAATATAGATCACGGTATGTGCACGAACCGACCAACGTTTCTGGTAAAGTTTGCTGGCGTACATGTCATCTCAAATAAAAAGAACAAATATATTCAAAATCGCAAATCTAAGTATATTTTAGAAAGCGTGTGATCTCTCCATAATCTTCATTTTTGATTCCATATTGCACATGTCATCGCTTACCTCAAATACTATTATGATTTTTCATTTTCTTTTTAATATATATAAAATAAAAATACATGATACTTAATTTTGTAGTTCTACAAAATATAATTAGTGATTATATCTCGGATGGGGAAACTATATATCAAATGGTACATTAATTTGTATAATTGTATCTCTTGTATATAATTAAATGCAACTAATAATCATGTAGATCAATTATCGTATATCACAATTAACTTTTAATCCTAATATTTAACTCAAAAATGAGAGTCGTTTAACTAAATCTAATTAAAAGATCTTATTTGCTCATATATCTTTAAGATAATTTTAGAGCTTATAAGATGTTATTAATGATAATTTTATAATTAAAATAACCAAAATTAATGAAAGTCGTGAAAATATTTTTTTTCTTGGAAAAAAGATTTAAGATCTCTTTACTTATTTAAAAAACAAGGGTTAAGGACACTATTGCCCATTTGCCCCGCATTCCAGAGAAAAGGACAACTTTTTACACTCCGAGCACATTTTGGATAATTTTATGTTCCCACACTTATTTTGGACAATTTTTGCTCCCGAAATTTTCCAAATTTCTTTACGTTATTGTTTCAAGGTTGTTTCGAACATGTTTCAAACATGTTTCACCGAATAAAATTTCAGTGGAAAAATAATTTATGCCCCCATTAAATAATCAATTTTATACTCAAAATCTTATAAAAAATCAAGAAATATACATACAAAATAGCACACATTAAAACCAAACAAATTGAAAATAATATAGAAGCAACATGAATAAAAAACACAATTCAATTTTTGGTCCAATGCATTGAAAACATAAAAAACATAGAAACAACCAATAAACAACAAAACATCATTGGAAATTATATTGAAAGAAACTAGAAACAATATAAACAATATAAAGAACACAACCACGAGCTTTAGCCAAGTGGTACGCTTCATTTCTTTGTAAGAGTATTGACCAGGATTCAAACCCTGTATATTTTAGTTTCTTTGAAATTTATCCCCTCCCCTTGAACCACCACTCCCAACTTATTAAAAAAAACAATATAAAGAACACAACATGAACAAAAAGACTTAAAAATAGGTTAAAATTGCATTGACATGTCGAAAACTACACTGAAACAACAAAGAAATATAAAAATAATATTAAAAATAGTATGGAAATAACCCAAAAACAACAGAAAAAATATACAATACATCGCATGAACAGAAAAGAGCATGAAAAATAAGTAAAAGTTGTATTGAAACAACAAAAAAATATATAAACAAGCAAGAAACAAGTATAAACAACATCGAAATTAAACAAAAATTATAACATATAAAGCAATACATGAACAAAAAAAACTGAAAATAACGGAAATAACTGAAAAATGTGCAGGAGCATAACAAAGTAAAAAATAATAGTACAAAAGTGTTAGAAACATAAACAATGTCTTTTTTTTTCAAAAGTTGAGGTATTTCTGGCAATTTCTCTAAAAACAACATATAAGCTCTTAAATAGCTTATAGTTATTTAAAAAGACATGTTTTTACGAACGTATAAACACTGTTAAACACCCTCTTAAATGTTGAAAAATTAACTTATAAGTAGGTGGAGTGTACTTAAATTTATGTAAATTTCCGTTAATTCAAATTCACTATTTTTGCAGTAAAGAGGTACTCCATTCATCTCACTAAGATAGACAAATAGAGTACACATATTAAGAAAATATAATAAATATAATTGGAATTATAATCTTTTTTCCATATTTTTCTACTTTGACCTTGTATTAAATGGAAGTATAATTGTTAGTATCAAGCAAAGTGAATTAAGTATGGGTAATTTAGTCTATTATTGTATAATTAATACTTTCTATAAGGAAACGAGCGTATAATTTGCGATAGACAAAAAAAAAAAAAGTCGGTCTACCTTAGTGAGACGGATGAAGTATATAAAATTATAAAGCTCATGAATTTCATTGAGCTGGATTTTTTTTTTAGCTACATTGAGCTGGATTAGGATATGACTGTCAATTAATTCCATTGTTTTTTTTTTTTTTTTGAGAAAGAATTAATTCCATTGTTAGTAGCTATAGTAGTGCCCGAATTAATTAATTGGATTGAGAATCAAACACGTCCTTGGCCTCCTATTGTCAGAAAAAACAAAAATATGTGCAACTTGTAAACTAACTCTAATATCTGGATAAATAATATCATTCTTTAAAGAGTTGATCTTATATGAAACGGTCTCAAGAACTTAAATTCATGAGACGGATTATATAAAATATAAAACACATGGATCTTTATATATAGTGGGTCTGTGTTGGATTTTTAGTTATATGTAGGATTCGTCTCATTAACAATATCCATGAGATCGTCTCATAAAGTTTTTGCCTTCTTTAAAAAGAAAAATAAAATAAAATAAAACTGTTAAAATATTTGTGGGGCATTGGGATCACTACATTGAACAAAACCCTAGGTAGAGTCTGAGCCACATGTATGAGCCTAAAACAACAATAATAAATAATATAGTTTAAACTTCATTAGAAAAGGGATTAGAGAAAATTAAGGAAAAACTTGTGGGATGTGGCCATGTGGGCGGCGGGGTCTACCTCTAATCTATACCTAGTATAGGAATTAAGTGGATGAGATCTTCTATTTTATGACGGTGTTATATCTACGATTTTATCGCACGAATGATTGTCATATGTGTAAAAATTAATTATTATATTAAAATCTCATAATTTAGGCTTTTATGTTCCAAAATTAAATATAGTAACTTTTATACACGTGACATTCATCCGTGCGGCAACATAAGGAGATAAAACATCATCCTGAAATAGAGGATCCCATCCGAGAATTAGGAGCCTTTTAAAGTTTTACTATTAGTCAAACATTTAAGGCAATAATATATACTTAGATCAATAAATCTTGTGATCAGGACCACATGTAATTTGTAAGGTTACTGGATGGAACATTATCCATTTCAAGATTAAGCATGTTTAAAGAATTTGTGGAAATTAATGCACAGTATGTGTGTGTGTGTGTAAGTGACAGTATCATAATTGGCCATAATTAGATGTATGATAATGATCATAAGAGTTTATTCGATACGTAGCAATAATAACTCTCTTTAAATATTTAATATAAGTTTCCTAAAAAAAAATAAGTTGCACTAATAACAATTAGAGGCAATGCACATTGTGACAAATTCATAATATTTAATAAAGTTATTGTGTTATATTAACTTCTATAGCGATCATATGTATGTCTATGGATGACAATGGTCCGAATCGAACCCAAACTCATTTTATTTGAAGCAGGTTTAATTTAACAGCGTAAATGAGTCTAGGTTGGTCGTTGGGTTTAGAGTTCTTGAACCGGTCTGACCGACTCGTCCCAACCCTTTTATATTTTTTCTAAACAAATATACATATATTCTTATTAATATTTTACTTAGAAAAACATATTTTAAAAAGATTAATATTATTGTGAAAAAATCATAATCTTTAATATCTTTTAGATTGTAAAACGAGTCTAGAAAACCAATGCATCTTAGGAAAAAACAAACATATTAACTATTTTGTTAAAATACCAAATATAATCTTAATTAATCATAAATACTGCTTTGAAACAAAACAAATTTAGACATTAATATTTGGATTAGGGCTAGCAAATGGTTCGTGTCGGGTCGTTATCGGGGCGTCCTGATGACGTCACAACACGATAAGCCCCAACACGAACACGACATAATAAGCTTAACGGGCCTGGAATTTAAACACGACCCATTAAAAACATGAAAAACATGGCGCGACACGATAAGCACGATAAGCAAAATTACCAAGTTTATTTAGGCAAGCCTGTTTGACCCATTAAGCCTGTTAACTAATAATATTTATGATTTTATTATATTATTTATATTTTATACTTAAAACATATATTCTAATTACAAATAGTTAATTATTAGTAAATTTTACTATATAAATAATTAGCAATCATTAATTGAAAAAATTATTGTGTCTTATCGTGCCTTATCATGTCAGCTCGATAATGGTCCGAACCTGATAAGTCCCAGCCCAAACCCTATAATTTTGTGTTGTGTTCGTGTCTATTGGAATATATGAACAGTAACCATAGCAGTTAGAAGTTTGTTAGTTTGTTACCTTTACTGTTGAGAGTTAGTTAAGTCTGTTATTCCACAGTATTCTTCCTCTTATCTCACTTGTATATATATACCTACTAGCACACATTCAGATCAATATACAAGTTATGATTCCCTCTACAATTCTTCTCTCATTTACATTATGGTATCACAGAGCGAGCTCTCCTTTGTGCTCAGATAGATTTCTCCGGTGAATTTTTTTTCTCCCCCGCCATGGATATTTCCTCGATGTCCACCGTTACTTCTCTTCCTCATTTCACACCGATTATTTTGCGCCTAGATCGCAATAATTACACATTTTGGAAAGCACAGGTGCTCTCCACGGTTCGGGCGCATGGTTTTGAAGGATACTTGTTTGGTACTATTTTCGCTCCACCGAAATACTTGTCATCTTCCTCTCCCAGGCCACTCTTTGGTTAGATGTTAGTATCAATCCGAGAATTTGTGAATTGGATGCGAAAAGATCGATATCTCCTGGTGGATGCTCGGCTCCATCAGTGAGGCCATCTTGGTCATGTCAATCGATGTTCAACATTTCTTTGAAGTCCTGGTTTGTATTCGACAAATTGTTTGATCAATCGAAGGCTCGTGCTCTACAACTTCGTTTCATCTTTGCGCAAACCATGAAAAAATGAGATCTCTTTGTTGATTCGTACATTCTCAAGATGAAATCGTTGGCTGATGATTTAAACTCTGATGGACACATCATTGATGATGATGAATTGGTGTTGTATATTCTTGGAGGACTTGGTACTGATTATGAATCTGTGATTGTCAATCTTACTACCGGTGAGTGCGTAAGTCTACAAGAGGTACAATTCATCTTATAGACTCATGAGATGCGTCTCCAAAGTCATGTTAATTCTCGGTTTTCCTCTCCTCCTCTCTGTTTTAAATGTGTCTCATGGATCTCATAATGGACATGAATCCATCCTTGGTAATCCACACGATAACGCGGTATGCGCAAATCTGCGTATGGTTTTTCTCCTTCCTATCCACGAGGTGGAGGTCGTTTTACTCGTGGAAGAGGTCGTGGTGGTCGAAATGGAGGTACATTCGGGAACAATAACAAACCTAAATGTCGGTTGTCTTTGGAAAACGGTCATGTGGCTCTTAAATGTTACAAAAGGTTTGATGTTAATTTCTTTGGACACGAGTTTAATCAAAATGGTGGTGGTTATGGCGCTCCTCATGCAAATCTATCTTTTTCTAGTCCATCATCATCATCGTGGATCTAAGCGGTATTTTGATAGTGGGGCAAGCTGCGCATGTTCTGGTGATTTAGACAATCTTTCACTCAAATCCACCTATCAAGGTCCGGACAAGCTTGTAGTTGGTAATGGCTCTAAACTTCCTATTTCACATATTGGTTCATCTCATTTATCTTCTGTCTCTTCTTCTCCTTCTTTACTTAAATAACATTCTCTATGTGCCTCACATCACCAAAAACCTACTCAAGTATATCTCGGTTTACCAAGGATAACAATGTGCTAATCGAGTTTTATCATAATTGTTGCCTTGTTAAGGACCTCAAACTTCAAAACTCTTTGAAAGGAGCACTTAAGGGAGGCTGTACCCGGCTTGATCTGTCTCATCTTAGACATACTTCAATGATCATTGCAGCTTCTTCATCGCTCCTTGTGCTTTACATACCTTCACAAATTTTTTTTGTAAGCTCTTCACATTCATGTAATAAACGTTCTTCATTACATTGTAATTGACATCAATGTATGGCATAGAAAGCTTGGTCATCCATCTCATGTTGTTTTGTCTCATGTCTATCAAAGCTATCAATAAAACTCCTCAATTTCTGCTTTTCAGTGCACGTGATGCATGTAAATTAGGAAAAATGCATCAAAAACACTACACATCTCTACCTTCCAAAACAACAGCTCCTTTTCAATTGGTTCATTCTGACCTTTGGGGCCCCTCTTCTATGTCATCTGTAGAAGGATACGAGATCTATATTCATTTTGTTGATGACTACACCCGTTACACATGGATCTTTCCTCACGAAACTCAAATCAAGCTCACAACACCTTTGTTCACTTTAATACTTTCATTGAAAGACAATTCAATACCAAGATAAAATGTCTACAAGCAGTTGGGGGAGAGTATAGGTCTTTGGTTCCCTTTATTAAAAGTTTGGGTGTTGGTTTCGTCATCCATGCCCTCATACACATCAACAACATGGGAGCCGAGAGAAAACATTTACACATAGTAGAAATGGGACTCTCTTTGCTTGCACTGAGCTGCCTTACTCTACGAAATATTGGTGGCATGCATTTTCTTCTGTTTTGTTTTTCTTATAAATAGACTCCTTCGTTGTCTTACACTACTCTTCTCCATATCAAAAGTTGTTCAAGTCTAAAGCACGACTATCTCTTCTTGAAAGTGTTTGGTTGCTCATGTTTTCCCTTTCTTAGACCCTATCACAATCACAAGTTTCAATACAGGACCTCCAAGTGTGTTTTTCTGGGATACTCTGAATCTCATAAGGGCTATAAGTGTCTGGATGTCACGGGAGGATTTACATTGCAATCTCAGTTGAGTTTAATGAATCACAATTTCCTTACACTGAGTTATTCACTTCTCACACTGCATTACCCTCATCTAGCACATCCGCTATACCTTTTTCTCCTCCAACTCTTCCTGTGTCCTCTCCTTCTATTTCCACCTCTTCTTCTACTACCTCCTCTCATTCTCTCCCTGGCATTCAATTACATGTGCAACTCCTCCCCATTTTCTCTCCTTTCTTCCTGCAGCCGCTGCTTCCATCCCTGCAGGTTCTTCATCCTCCTCCCAGTCTGCCTCCCCTATTCCTGCTCCTCATACCATTTCTTCCATCTCTACTCACCCTATGGTCACTAGGTCCAAACTAGGCATCTCCAAACCTAAAATACTTCTTGCTTCTTCTATTTCTTCCTCTGATTTAGAGCCTACTACTGTCTCTCAAGCTTTGTTTGATCCAAGATGGAAGGAGGAGATGAAAGTTGAATTTTATGCTTTAATTGAGAAAAATACTTGGACATTGGTACCTCTTAGTCCAAATATGAATGTTATTACCAACAAGTGGGTGTTTAAGGTAAAACAGAAACAAGATGGATCAGTTGACAGGTTTAAAGCAAGGCTTGTTGCTAGGGGTTTTGAGCAAACAACAGGCATGGATTACTTTGAAACCTTTAGCCCTGTCATTAAGCCTTGCACAGTCAGGCTTGCACCCACATTGGCTGTTACAAAGGGGTGGAGTATACAGCAGATCGATGTCAACAATGCATTTCTAAATGGGGAGTTAAAAGAGACAGTTTACATGTGTCAGCCTGAAGGTTTTGTTGACACTGCACATCCCACATATGTTTGCAAGTTAAATAAGTCTCTTTATGGCCTAAAACAAGCTCCTAGAGCTTGGTTCAATAAACTCAAACAGTTTTTGACCAGTGATGGATTCTCTAGTTCAGTCTCAGATAATTCTTTGTTTTTCAAGAGAAGCAGGGGGCAACTTCTTCTTGTACTCATCTATTTAGATGATATTCTTATAACTTGTGATAGTAATGCAGATATCAGTACATTGATCAGTCTTCTTGGACAACAATTTGCCTTAAAAACCATGGGTGAGGTTGGCTATTTTCTTGGTTTGGAGGTTACCAGGACAGCTGCTGGTTTAGTACTTACTCAGGGAAAATACATCTCAGATTTGTTGGTTAAAACCAATATGAGCAATTGTAAACCAACTTCTACACCTCTCAGTCCAACTCAAAAATTGTCACTTGGGGATAGTACAACTTTTGATCATCCAACTGTGTATAGGAGCACCATTGGAGCATTACAATACCTGACTGTTACAAGGCCTGACATTTCTTTTGTTGTAAATAGACTCAGTCAATATCTACATTCTCCCACTATCAATCATTGGAGTGCCCGCAAACACTTGCCGAGGTATCTAAAGGGTACTTAGTGATTTGGGCACGACTTTCTTTCCTACATCTAGCCATGACTTGAGGCCTATTCGGATCGATTGGGCAAGTAATTTAGATGATAGGAAATCCAGGGGCATTGTATTTTCTTGGGCAAAAATTTGTTGACTTGGAGTTCGAAGAAGCAGTCCGTGGTTTCACGCAGCAGTATAGAGTCCGAGTACCATTCGTTGCCTGACACAACTACAGATATTGTTTGGTTACATTCTCTCCTTAAAGAACTGGGGGTTGTCATTGAATCTCCTTCTATCCTATGGTGTGACAATCAAAGTCTTCACGCAATGGCTGAGAATCTCGTATTCCACGCTCGTACTAAACACATTGAAATCGATGTACACTTTGTTCGGCAGAAGATTCTTGAAAAGGAAATTGAAGTGCGGTTCATCCCCTCAGAAGATCAACCAGCTGACTTGTTTACTAAACCACTCTCTCCCTCAAGGTTCAAGATGTTATGTGAAAAACTCTCGATTAAATCACCTACATTCCTCAAAGATGCAGCAGGGGAATATTGGAATATATGAACAAAATAACCATAACTTGAGTTAGAAGTTTGTTAGTTTGTTACCTTTCTTGTTGAGAGTTAGTTAAGTCTGTTATTCCACAGTATTCTTCCTCTTATCTCACTTGTATATATATACCTACTAGCACACATTCAGATCAATATACAAGTTATGATTCCCTCTACAATTCTTCTCTCTACATTCTGTTAGTGTCGGTCAATCGTATCGTTTCTCAGATTGTCACCCCTAAATTGGATATTGATATTTAAGGGTAATTTAGGAAAAAATCTCATTAGCCTTGAAAATATTAAAACATCAATTTTTTTCGTCAAAAAAGTCTGTCTCGGATCGACATTTATTTTGAATATGAGAGACCATATGATATGTCCGACCCGATTTAGGTGTGTATCCTACAAACTCTTAACGAGTCAAGTATCCAATCAAAACAAAGTCAAACCATTATCACTCTATAATGTTACCCCATGTATGTCAGTATGTACCAAATTATCTACAGTGGATGTTTATACATCATTTTTGTCCTTTGGCAAATTAAAATTTTCAGAATTAATATTATAATAATATAAAAATAGTTTCACTTAACGCAGATCAGAAGTAGCGGCTTATCATTTATAGGCTCCATTTGGTTGGGGTTTATCATTTATGGGTGGAATTAGGGGTGTGCACAGGACCTGGAGATCACCGAACTCGAACTGATATTCGAACCGAAAATATCCGTTGACTTTTTAACTTTCCCCGAACCATCCCAAAAATTTTCATGGTACGATTCTGGAGATTTTTCAAATATCCGTACCGAACCATACCGAACCGAATATCCGAAACTAGATCCGATTTTAAAATAATGTTTATATATACATGTATAATATTTTTTTCTTATTTATATTTTAATATTGAATTAACTAAACATTCCTTTAAAATTCAATACTATATAATATTAAAAATTTGGCATATTTTATCAATATATAAAATAAAAATTGAATATATATTTAATTCACTAATAGTTACGTCATATTAATTTATTTAAATGAACCCAATAAATGAAATTATAAAATCATATTTGATTTGTAGAAAATATTTAAATTTGATGATATTTTACTTATTAAGATCATAACTAGACTCATCCTCTAATCAAGAAAATTAATTGAATTAAAATTAATTAAATGATTAGTACATTGCACATAAACTAGAGTAATCACCTAACCAAGAAACTAAGACATTGAGACTACAAATTTTTGTTTCATATTAGTTTATCAAAGTTATTAGTCAATTATATTTTTCCTAAGTCAAGAACACATGACAATGCCAAGATTATAGAATATTACTGTGTAATAGATGCTACTAAATTTGTCATTCGTTGAGTCTTGAGATTCTACACTTTTACTACTAACACAAATGACATGATATCTTAAACATATTATGTTAAAATCTAAAAAGAAAAATCAGCAATTTTAACTATAAATTAGATAAAATCGAATTATAAGTTAAATTGATATTAAACTAATATGTAGTATAGTCTATATCATGAAAGAAAGATTTAGAATTACAATATTAAAAATTTAGCACTTAAATATAAATTAAAGAAATTTTATGTATAAGTTAAATATAAAATTTTAAAATGTAAAACTCGTATAGTACTAATAGTTTTAGTATGTATATTCAAAATTGCATTAAGAAAAAAGATTGAAAGTATAAGGGCCTGTTTGTTTATGTTTCCATGGTCCATTTCCAGTTTCTGGAGCTGGAAATAGAATTTTGAGAATTTATTGGTTTTCGTGTGGAAATTGGGATTGTGTTTGGATGAATGAATTGAAATATGTTTTATGTAGGGTTGAAAATGAGATTGTGTTTGGTTTGAGTAGTTTTAAAATATTATTTTATGTATATAATAATTGAAAAGTTGGTAGTGGTGGGGTCCACTTCAATATTTTAATTTGAATATATAATATTATATTTGTAAGATTATAGTTGGTGGGTCCCATTAGATAGTTATAATTTAAAAATAGTAATATTTTAAATAGATAAAGTTGATAATGGTGGGTCCCACATATATAATTGGGTTAAAATATGAAAATAGTGATTGATAATTAATGATGAGTGATGTAGGGTAGTGTATATGTTTGAGAATAAAAATTATAGGTTTGAGATGTTGTTTTATGTGAAAAATAGAAAATGAAAATGATGATTTCCATTGGAAATTTTATGAACAAACATGATTCCACTTTTATGTATAGTTGGAAACTGGAAAGAGGCCAATGGAAACATAAACAAACAAGGCCTAAATGTTTAATGATTTTTACACTGTTTTTTCTTTTCACATTTTTGTGTGTTTATTTGTGAAATATTTGAATCTCCATTTCTCCGAACCGTTCTGTACTGTCCCATTAAAACCGAATCTCCGTCCTGAACTGTACCAAACTTTCGAGACGGAGATTTTTTTCTATGGTTCAGTTCTGGAGATTTAATTTTGGTTCGGTCCTGAACTGTACCAAACTTCGAGATGGTTCTGGAGATTTCTAAATCTCCGAACCGGATTGATGCACAACTTTAGGTGGGATATCACACATTTTCTTATTATTTCATTTCTATTATTTTGTTTGGTTCACGCATGAGAGACCTTTGAAATGAGCGTGACCCGGTTTTTTTATCATCCCCTTTAGTTATTAGGTATCCCACCCACTAGGTGAGATGTATAATCCAACTCATTTTATTAATTTTGAAAATTACTTAATTACCCTTAGGTGTCCAAAAGCGCAAAAGCTAAAGTATGACATATGGTAATATTGGAAAATCAATGGAAAGTGAAGGGCACAAAAATATTATAGATGAATTTGGACATTTATTATATAATTCAACCAAACAACGAATTAATAAACTCATATATATCTCATAGCATAATCCTTTAAATAAACAATATATTAAACATTAATATATCAATTGGATGAGGCCTGCGTACTAGCCTAAAACACAAATATACAAGATAACTAAAATGATCATGAGATTGTCCCGGGAAAATTCATTTGATGCTTAAATCAGTATATGCATGAGAAAATAATCTAAAACTTAAAGAAATTAAGTACATACATTTTAATTAATTAGTAATGATTAAAAAGAGATTAATTATACATTGGATTGTGGACCTCGTAGGCTTCAGGTAATGAGTTGAGCTCAAGGATATGATACATAATAAGTTGAGCCTCATGTACCTCTTTTGAGGACTTGACCCAATTAATTACTTTTTATGGGATAATAATCATTTAAACTGAATTAAATAAATAAAAATCATTTTAAAAAAATACAATTAAATTGTAAAACTTAATTAGCTGCGAATATTCTATGTTTAGCTATTTAATTGGGTATCATGGACTAACTTGTTTAGCACATGAAAAAGTTGTAAATATATATCACAGTTTCTTTTATGCTTCAGAATGTAATAATGGAATCTCCTCAATATGCGCGAACTTGAGAGACCAAATTCTGCAAATCCACTTTGACCTAACAGTTCGTGAAGTTTATTAAATTATCTATAGAAATCTTCTTCTTCAAATATATATATATATATATATATATATAGATTAATTCATATTGTTTTACATGAAACAACAATTGTATAACAAAAAACAGAGAACGTGGAAAAATTCCATGCAGACCGCCAGGGACGTCGGTCTAGAAATTTTTCATTAAGGGAACCAAAAAATAAGGCAAAAATTTATGTAAGACGATTATATTACGCGATAGAAAACATGTAATATGTTTATGTGTAAAAAGTAGTACGTTTCGGGTACAAACTAATACTTATGTTCTAAATATACTTTTTTAATTTTTCAGGCAATATATAATTTTTTTCATTAATAATATTGCTTCTTGATAGGTAAAAATTGTATGGTTTTTGTTTCGAAAGAAAAATGGCTAAGTGTTTGAAGTGTATGGCTAAGTTGAGGCCTGAATTTATTTCAGTCTCCGCAATATGAAAGACGCCCCGTATACAAAGTGTTTACGGTTCCGGTGTTCGTTTCTAAGATACAACGACTTTTCAATTTCGGGTTTACAACACTTGCAAACTCGAAACACAGCGAACAACAAAAGTGTTTCTGACTTTTAAGCCAAGAAGGAGGGAATGAGTCAATATGCATAACGCAATGACCGATTTTTAGTTTATGATAATTTTCGTGTATCGTTTCAATCTGCAGGGGCTTCTGTTATATAGGCAAACAAGTACCCGTACGGAAACTTACGTATTTTGGCACGAAAGACAGGTTTTGAATGAACAGACGTATATGTTCTTCACTTCGCATCGATGCACGACCTGGCGCACGGCCCGTGCGCCTGCCCGTGCGTGGATACGAACCAAAATGGCAAAGGTACGGCCTGACGTGTGTCAGCTCGTGCTCGAATGCAAACAAGCTCGACTAACGATGACCGACGCGACGGGCCGCGTGCTTTAGCCCGCTCTCCGGTGCGAACACTTCAAAGTTGAAATCCATCAATTAATTATAAAAATTAATTAAACATTGATTTTAAAGGTTTTTGGTCCAAAAAAATAAGGGCCTTGAAGCCCAAGCCCACGACTCGCGCTGAGTCGGCCGGCCGGCTGGCGAGCAGCGGTGCGCGCGCGTGTGTGCTTTGAACCAAACCAACAAGCATGTAGATCCCCACCCCTTTAAAAACTTAGGTGCTCCCAAGGGCCCAAACCTATAAGTCTAACTTGTGATATATTAAGTGTGCAAACTTTGTCTCTTTATCCTATGTGGGATGGAGCATTTCTCCTTCCTACATTTCTCATTTTCCATACCATTTTCTTGTAATTAAGTGGCTAACTTCTAGCATTAATTTCTCATTCATCCGGAATTGGTTTTGAAAAATTCTAAATGCTATTCTCATCTACTCTCTTAGTAGAATTTTTACAAATAATTTAATTCCATTTTTCACTAATGGAAACCATTTAATTATTTGGTCAAAATTGGGTCAACACCCATTTTACCAAACAACAATTCCAACAATCCCCCATATGAATGAAATTAATGCATGCGTGTATGCAGATTCGCTTGAAAGTCTCGGTGAATCGTTATTGCATCAGGATAGGTAGCTTGTGGCTTTGAACCTTCCTTAGTAAAATACTATCGGATTTACTAGCTGCTTAGTGACGCGTGTCTTGAACTACTCAGTCGTTTGTGTAAACCGAGACAATAATACTTATATAATAACAACTCTAATACTTGTTGTTCTCACGTTGTGTCCATTTCGGCCGTGGACCATATATTAGATTCATAAGTGTTTCTTTGAAGCGGCCATTACTTCTCACTTATATAGGTGATCTTCTATTGAAGAGTATCCTGCCATACTCCACCTTTCGGTATAGGAATCATTAAAAGTCTTAAACTTAACCTCACCACATTCAACAAGTTTTCATTCACCTGGATGTTTCGAGAATGAGCTAACACATTTTTCAAGTGTTCAACTGAACATTCATAACTTAATTGTCCCATTGAACCAAGGTTTTGGGATCTCCAATTCACAAGGTTGGGTTACCACTATGAACATTCTTTAAGTTGTGGATTTAAAACCCATTTCCCTTAACAGTTTATACAATTGATATCAATTTATGCCTTTCGTAAGCAGATCCACAAGGTTTTCCTTTGACTTCACGTAGTCAACCGAAATAACCCCATTCAGAATCAATTGTTTCTTGGTATTATGTCTACGACAAAAATTATCTAGACTTACCTCTTTCCTTTGCAAGAAAAGACACATTTAATAAATACAACATTTCTTGATTTAATGATAGTACCATCACTTATATCATGAATGCCGAATTTATTTCCTTAGGTGCTTTTACTTTTTCCAAAGCATCCTCACACTTCAAAGTATTCTCCTTTATGTGGTTTTCTAAAAGTAAAGCTCCCCTTCCATCTTTTGGTATCCTTGTTCAACACAAGATAATCCAAAACTTTTATGCCTCTCTGCCACATCACTTTTTATTTGTTAGAACATTGTCCCAATAATCCAATTAGAATCTCGTTCTAATAGATTTCAGACCTTAGTTCCAACAATTCCATTAACACATTTTACAAGGTGTATAACCTTTGGTGTTATCACATCTTTAGTAACATTTCAGATTTTTAACTTGTTACTGTGTCTACCTCTAATGTTACAACACTTTGGGCAGCACTCCATGCAATTGTGATTTTAGTGTTACAACACTTTTGGCTACAACTTCTGTCACATTTAAAAATGCAACATAAACTCCACTGGTGTTCCATAAAGTGTGGTCACACCCCCACATTTGCCAATTTTTATTCGGAATCACGGTTGTCTTCCTCAATCCAAAGTCGAACTATCAAATCCTCAATCCTCATTTCCTTCCGCTTGTGTGCTTGAGGTAGTTCTTAATCTCTTTCCACGATGGCGGCAATATTTCGATAATAGCGACCCACTTGAACGACTCACTTAATCATCCCTTCGTACACTAAGTCATGAAGTATGATCTAAAATTCTTGAACTTGGCTAATCACTGTCTTTGTGTCAACCATCTTATAATCCAGAAATTTACCGACTACAAATTTCTTTGTGCCGACATCTTCTGTCTTATACTTTTTCTCCAAAGAATCCCACAATTCCTTGGAGATCTTGAACATGCATAGACATTATAGAGGGTGTCATCTTGCTCGTTCAACATATAGTTGCGACATAGAAAATCGTTATTATACCAAGCATCCTCATTTATTCTCCGGTTGTTGTCAATTTCTTCATCACCAATGGTAGGGGTCGCCCTTGAAAACGAGACAACCCCAGGGTGATAAGGTAAAACAAGATCTTCATTGATAATGTTTGAAGTCAGCGTTGGAGAACTTGAGTGGCTTTTCGCCATGACCGGGAGCAGCATCCATCAGTGTGAACGAGATAGAAGCCATCGTCTTGAACATAAACAGATCTTTCGTCTTGCGATTGTTAGGTAAAAATTGTATGGTTTCTGTTTTGAAAGAAAAATTGCTAAGTGTTTGAAGTGTATGGTTAAGTCGAGGCTGAATTAAATTAGGTCCCCCGCAAGACGAAAAGACGCCCATATACAAATTGCTTACGGTTGCCCGACGTTCGTCTCTAAGATACAATGACTTTTCATTTTCGGGTTTCTGATATTTGCAAACTCGAAACAAAGTGAACAACAAAAGTATTTCGATTTTCAATCTAAGAAAGAGGGAATGAGTCAATATGCGAATGCAATGACCGGTTTTTAGTTTCTGATAATTTTCGTGTGTTGTTTCAATCTGCAGAGTCTTCTGTTATATAGGCAAGCAAGTGCCCGTACGGAAAATCACGTCTTTTGGCTCGAAAGACAGGTTTTGAACGATCAGACGCATATGTTCTTCACTTTGCATCGACGCACGACCTGACGCACAGCCCGTGCGCCTGCCCGTGCGTGGATGCGAACCAAAATGGCAAAGGTGCGGCTGGCCGACGACGGTCGTCGTAAGGCCACCCCATGCTCGAATGTGAACAGGCTCGACTAACGGATGACCCGTGCCTCCACCCGTGCTTGGGTGCTAACACTTCCCAGGTTGAAATCCGTTAATTAATTACAAAAATTAATTAAACATTGATTTTAAAGGTTTTTGGTCCAAAAAAGAATAAGAGCCTTGAAGCCCAAGCCCAGGCCCAAGACCCAGATCCAGGTCGGGCCAGGCCGAGCCGAGCCGAGCCGGCCAGCGGGCGGCGCGCGTGTGTGCTTTGAACCAAACCCACAAGCATGTAGGTCTCCACCCTTTTATAAACTTGGGTGCCCCTAAGGGCCCAAACTCATAAGTCCAACTTGAGATATATTAAGTGTTTAAACTTTGCCTCTTTATCCTATGTGGGATGAAACATTTATCCTTCCCCATATTTTCCATTTTTCATACAATTTTCTTGTATTAAGTGGCTAACTTCTAGCATTAATTTCTCATTCACCCGGAATTGGTTTTGAGAAATTCTAAATGCTATTCTCATCTACTCTCTTAGTAGAATTTTTACAAATAATTTAATTCAATTTTTCACTAATGGAAACTACTTAATTATTTGGTCAAAATCGGGTCAATACCCATTTTACCAAACATTAATTCCAACACTTTTTATATTAACAAGTAATACCTTTTTTTTATTTATGAAGCACGGAGCGACCCTATCACATGAGACGTACTCGCAAAACAAATACAATTATAAACTACATTTATAAAAAAATTAATATATGGGAGCATCCTTTGATTTTTAACCTAATTAATAGGTTCTAAAATACTATTACAATAAAAAAATTGCTTCTAAAATAATTAATAAAAAAATTTAAAAGAAAATGTTGTGGGGGCACGTGCCCCGTGAGAGTAGATGTGGATCCGTCATTGCAGATTGTAGAGATGAAAAACTGAGGTGGTTTTATAGATACTACACCTAAAGTACTACACATAGTGTACTATCTATCATTCACATGTAATTCTTGGTGGATGAATGCATTGTACGTATTTTCTAAATATTAGGACATATGAATGATAAATTGTACACAAATGTAGTGATCCAGACCTAGCATCTACAAAAACTTGTAAAGAATACTATTTTTCTTTCAATTTTTTTTTTTTTTTGGTTAATTTTTGGTCAGCCCACAGAATTTCCATCGAAACCGCTGTTTCTCAATGTCCAGGGTCTCTGTCTTGTACTAATTTGTTTGGTAGCTCTGAAATTTTTTAACTGCTACAGTAATTTATATGTTCACGTACTGACGTACACGGTACACTCCAGTTTTAGATACCCTTTTTTCTCTTCCATCTCCTTTTTCATTTTTTTAATTTTTTTCGTAATTTAATTTTATTTGGGGTTGACTAGAAAAGGAAAATTGAAAGTGCACTTGTTGTCGTCTTGCCCTTTTTCCAGAAAAAAACTCATCCACCAATGGGAATTATTGAAGTAATTTAAATTTGGAACAGAAAATAAAAGAATTTAATTTGGAAGAATTAATTAAGATTAGTTCAATATGCAGGCAATGATTTCATTCTTCTTTCTTCTTGAGTTTCATTTTCTCTTGTGAAAATACTTCGATGTTGGCATTTTATGTGTTGTCTTAGTCCAAGCCTCATAGAAATAATATATAGGGTTAATTATAATATTTTACCACTGAGATTTATGGAGTGTTTCCAATCACTAAAAATAAAAGTGATTCTCACGTTTTAACTGAAAAAGAAATTATTTTATGGTGTTGAGGAATGCCAACTTATGCATTATTTATGGTGTTGAGTACTTTATTCCGCGTCTACTATGATTATTACAAACAAATATGCAATTTCACAATTTTTTTACTAATTACTCTCAAATTTTTATTCTCAATTTATAATTTTATATATTTGTATACACTATGATTTTCAACTACTTTTACTTCTATTACAATAAATAAATTTTCTAAAAGCTGATTTTTTTTTGCAAATACTCCCTTAGTCTAATTATAAAAATCTATCCTGTGTAGAGTCCTCCTGCGAGTAGGAGTTTTGTCACCCTCTAGGGTTTTCGGTTAGGGTTCCCCTGCGTCGTCGCCTCCCTTCGCGAGGATCGGTCCTTTCTTCTTTCATCCTCTTGGTTATGAACAACCATCCCCACCCCCATGTGAACTCTCACCATAGCAGATTCCTTCTGTTTTTTGTTAGTCTTTCCCGTTTCTCGATTAGGGTTTTTTCCGTCTACAGACTAGGGTTTTGAGTCTTGGTTTCTCCTTTTTTCTTTGTTATTCCAGTCTGCCCCATTTCCCTTTTCACCAGAGGGTTGTGTAGGTTTGGGCTGGGGGCCGACCTGCTCATAACTGTGCAGAGACTCCCTCCTTTGTGTCTGGTAATTCTAGGGTTTCTGATTTTCTGGTTTTATTTCTTTTGCAGGGCGTCTAGGTTAAGATTCGGATCGTGGAGGGCCTCAGAGGAGATCTGCGGGTGCCATGGATGAATTTACTGAAAAGGAATCCATTGTTCTTGATTTGGATAGATGAAGGAGATACTTGCGAATATAAACATGACCAATCATTTGCCTGGTTGGTAAATTATATACGGACAAGAAGCGAAATCCTTCTACCTCATTGATGTAATGAAGAAGGCGTGGAAAGCGAATGAGGAAATTGTGGCTAGAGAATGGACCGAGAATTTGATACTCTTTCGTTTCGGCAATAAAGATGATATGCAATGGGTAATAGACAACCAACCGTGGCATTTCGATGGCGGTTTATTAAGCTCTCGAGAGCTGCGAGAGAACGAGCGACCTTCGCTATTCAAATAAATCATGACTTTTTTGGGTCCGGGTGTATGATATTCGGTCGCGTGCATGAATCCTACTGGCCGAAGATGATAGGTGGAAGGCTTGGGACTCGGTGGCTCTAGATCATTCGATAGAAGGAATGTTTGGCAAATTTTTACGGTTTAAAGTCCAGCTCGACATCACCAAACCCTTACAAATGGCTATCACAATCCGAATTAAAGGTAATAATCGACATTACCTATCAAGTACGAAGCCCTACCAATATATTGTTTTTGTTGTGGTCTTATCGGACACTTTTTCCGCAGAATCGCGATCACTATGACCGGAACGAATGCATGGATACCGCTGGTATGAAATATGGCCCGTGGTTAAAAGCATCGCCACTCAAACGGACATCGGTTAGTCGGGGACTCTCTCACCCAAAGACCTCGGCAGCCCGTAACCTTTTCGGCAAGGCACCTCAAACCAAACCCCAGCCACTCAAATATAACCGCCCTATCACTTATACCATACCACCAAAAACAACCACACCCAATTCTAACCAACCCTTAACCTGGGAGGACGACAACCTTGAACACGTGGCCACAAATGACCCCCTCCTATCCCCATTAAATGCACAAATAAGCTCCCTTCAATCCTTATCCCTAATCCCACTACCGTAAAAACAAAATAATCGCACAACAAACCAAAACTCATCATACAATGATGTCCCACTTATTCAAAATCCCATTGACCGTTTAATGGACACACTAACCTAAACCTTAATGAAACTCCTTATAAATGCCCAATATCCAATCCCATTCCATCTGAACCATGCAACTCACAAACTATAAACAAACCCTCATCTCCACTCCAAAAAAATACACTAACCACATACACCCAAACTCTCTCAAAACCGACAACCCTAAATCCCATGGCCCAAACAAATATATCCACAGACCAAACATCCTCTTCTACCACCCGCTCTCATACTAAAATCAATTCTAAACCCAAAACCCCCGGAACCTGGACTCGCCTTAAACAAAAACCTAAAACCCCGTCCTCAAGCACAAAATTACCCACCAAGCGAACAAACTCTAATGAAGCTATATCAAGTGACGACCAAAATGCGACGTTGGCAAAGAAGCAAAAGGAGTTCGGACTCTATGATGTTCAATGCAAATTCAGTCTATCGGCGGAGGTTGCGAGGAGCAACCCCGGGGAACAATGAGTTGCCTCGGTTGGAACCGTAGGGGCTTGGGAACCCACCTCTGATTAAAGCGCTTAATAGAATTATTCGACCGAAGATCCGATTTTGTGTTCGATGGAGACAAAACTTAATCGGGAGGAATTTAACAATAGTGTGGAAAATACCGAATTAGATGGAAAGTGTATTGTTGATTGTGACACAACGAGGAGGTAGACGAGGGGGGCGTGGCTCGCTTTGGAAGGATAAGTACTCGGTAAGTATTCGATCATCTTCACCGCACCACATTGATGCCACGATTATAGACGGGGATAGAGAATGGCGTCCGACGGGGTTTATGGATGGCCCGAGGACGGGCAAAAACATTGACATGGCAGCTTATAAGTGGTCTTGCGACTACAAATAACGACCTAGGTTGGCTTTGCATGGGAGATTTCAACGAGATTTTATATAGCTTGAAAAAATTGGGGTCGTCTTCAAGGATGATAATAAAATGGCACTTTTCACTCTTGTGTCCAGGATGCACGGTTGGAGGACTTAGGCTACGACGGATTTTCTTACACCGACAAATGGACAGATCGACCGAGAATATCCAAGAGCGATTGGGACAGATGTTTTGGAAATTTGGAATGGATATACATGTACCCGGATCACAAGGTGTTGCATTTATCATGAGTTTCTTTCGGACCATTGCCCGGTTTTTATATCTTGGAGCAAAAAATCGTCCGTTGGGCCAAATCAAACCGAAGCGATCGAAAATATACCGGTTTGAAACAATGTGGCTATTGGATGAATCTTGCAAGAAAGTGGTTCAACAGAGGCGTGGCAATCGGAACCATACACTAACTCGGCGGAGATGTTGGCTAATAAGATCCGAGAAATGTGGACAAGAACTTCATGTTTGGGAAAAAGAACATTTTGGTAATGTGAGTTATCAAATTCGAAAATGTGAAGAGGCCTTGACCAAAGACACACCTAGCGGCGAATCTTGAGCGTATAAGAGAAAGGCGGGCTATGGAGCTCCACCTTGATAACCTTTATAAAAACAGAATCCATGTGGCATCAACGGTCGAGGTCTAATTGGATAAAGGATGGCGATAGGAATTCGCCTTTTTCCATAAAGTTGCATCGGTCGTCGTGACGAGAAACACAATTGATAAAATCGAGAGATCGATGATTGTTGGGTGGAGGATGATACTCAAATTCGAAAGGAGTTCCAAGAGTACTATCGCAGACTTTTCTCGTCTCGAGGCCAATCTAGAGATGAATCAAGCCCTGACGCTCTTGATAATAAAATGACGAGAAATGAACGATTCCTTGGCCCAACCGTTTACAAAGGAGGAAGTCACGGCGGCCTTGATGCGAGATGCACCCTACTAAATCGCCAGGACCCGATGGTATGCCGTTATTTTCTATCATAAATTCTGGTCCCTTATCCAATCCGATATTTTGCTCACGGTCCTTGATATTTTAAATGGTCATAAGAGTCCTAAAGCCTTAAATCATACCTTCATTGTTCGATTCCTAAGAAAAAGAAGCCGGAGAGTCACCGATTTTCGCCCCATAAGTCCGTGTAATGTGCTTTTAAAATCATCACTAAAACGATTGCCACAGAGCTTAAAACAATTCTACCGCGTCTTATTTCTAGTACCCAATCTGCTTTTGTTAAGGCCGGCTAATTACGAGATAATGCTTTTCTTTGGCATTCGAAATTTTCCATTACATGAAAAATAGCCAAGCCCGGAAAAGAGGAAATTTCGCTTTCAAACTCGACATGAGCAAGGCTTATGATCGCGTTGAATGGAATTTTCTTAGACATGTTATGATTAAATTGGGTATGAACAATGCTTTTGTGGAGTTGATTATGAAATGTGTCTCTCTTGTTTCTTTCTCGATTTTGATTAATGGCCAGATTGGAGAAACTTTCTCCCCTCTCGTGGGCTTCGACAAGAGACCCGCTTTCTCCGTATCTATTTCTTTTTTGTGCAGAAGCGTTCTCTTCAATGATCCAAAAGTCAAGCTCGAGGGAATTTGCATGGGATTGATCGATGAGCGTGCGCCGCATATTTCTCATTTGTTTTTCGCCGACGATAGTATTATTTTAGGCGAGCAAATGAGAAGGAAATTGAAGAGACGAACAAAATTATCAAAGCCTATGAAAGGGCTTACGGCCAAAAATTAATATGGAAAAATCGAGATTTCGTTTAGTGGAAATATCGAGCTCTCAAAGCAACAAATGTTACGAGTTGGCGGCGGACTAGGGGTTGAAAGGGTGGCGAAGACACAATCTACTTAGGCATTCCTACGGTGGTGGGACGCTCAAAAAAAAGAAGTATTCCAAGCGGTGGTTGACCGGGTCCGAAAAAGCTTAAACAATGGAAAAGCCAACTACTTTCCCAAAGTAGGGAAGATGGTGCTTATCAAATCCGTGGCTCAAGCTATACCTTCTTACATTATGAGTTGTTTTTTACTCCTCAAAATATTTGCCAAAGAATCGAACTCTATTGTTGGCAACTTTTGGTGGGTCAAAAACGGGACGAGAAGCGCATTCATTTGGTGTTCTTGGAATACTCGACTAGAGGGAAACACGAGGGAGGTATGGGTTTTCGAGATTTACGATGTTTTAATGAGGCGATGTTGGCAAAACGAGTTGAGACTGATTCACGAATCCGATTCCCTTCCTCGGCGAAATCGCTCAGGGCTAAGTACTTCCCGAATAATAATTTTCTAGAAGCAACAATTAGCTATAATCCTTCGTACACATGGAGAAGCATTGTTTCATGCGGACAAATTATTATGAAGGGGTACGCTGGAATATTGGTAATGGAGATGGAGTAGATATTTGGAAGGATCCATGGGTGCCGGAACTCCCAAATTTTCGAATTCTAACTCTTCCGAGAGTTGGGCAAAGAGGTAATAACTGTTAGGGATTTAATTAATGAGGATTCCCCATTTGGAATATTGATCGGCTAATTGAGCTATTTAATTCGCACGAAGTAAGGGCTATCCGAGCCATTCCGTTGAATGTGAGCGGGAGCGGAGACCGACAGTAATCATGTGGCACTACACAAAAATGGAGTTTATAGCGTCAAGTCGGGATATCAAGTAGCGAAACGAATTCGGGATTTTTCTAATCATTGCTTGTCTTCTTTGGGGAGTGATAGCAAATTATGGAAATGGGCATGGCATTTGGATATTCCACCAAAAATTCAGATATTTTTGTGGAAGTGTCTTCGAGGAATTCTCCCGATTAAGAGCGCACTTATGAAGAGAGGGATCGCGGCGGTGACCCGGTTTCTTTGTAGATGCGGTATGGAAGTCGAAACGGAGGTTCATGCACTAAGGGGACGCCCCCGGGTTTCTTTTTCGTAGGCGGTCGGCCCGCTGCGCATTGACACCAAAAGCTACTGAGAAGGGCGGGCTCTTAGCCGATTGGATCGGTTGGACTATGGATAAAATGAATAAAGAATCCCATGAGATGTTCATTATGCTCCTTTGGAGTGTGTGGTATGGAAGAAACTTAGCAACTTTTCAGAGCGATTGGTGGAGCAAAAGCGGTGCATTGATCTAGCTAGCGGCGAATGGCGAACATAAATTACATAGCCGCACCATCGGGGTGATGGAAAAAAACAAGAAACGCAGCAGATAAATGGGAACCTCCGCATCCGGATGTCTTCAAAGTGAACTACGATGCATCGATCGTACGAGGGTTCGGAACATGAATGGGCATAATTATAAGGAACCACAAGGGCGATGTGGCGCGTCTTTCTCGAAGCGGGTCACACGGAATTGGATGTAAACATAGTCGGCCGTCGCGTGCGAGAGAAGGTGCATTATTGGCATTGGAAGTGGTTTTCTTAATGCAATCGAAACGGACAACCTGCAACTTACACGGCGCTCTCCAAAAATTCGACGGATTTTACCTACCTACTGAAATATTATTGATGATATCAACAATCGGCCCCAGTTTAGATCTCTTTCTTTTAGTTGGGTTAGTCGTAGTGGTAATTTAGTGGCGCACCATCTTGCGCGGTTTGCTTTTAATTTGAACCCTTTTGAATCTGTTTTCGGGGTGGTTTTCTCGAGTACATTGATGACATTATAGCCGAGAAGCCCCCACCTGATTTTACTTGAATGAAATTGCTTTCCCTCTCAAAAAAAAAAAAAAAAATAATTAAAAAAATCTAATTATTTTTAAAATTACAAATACATTAGTTTTTAGCTTACAAAATTGTACCAACAAGAGACCAGGCCTTGTATGGTTGTGTTTCCAACACCATTTTTCCAGTTTCCAACTATTCCGAAAAATGAGTTTATGTTTGTTTCAAAAAATTTAAGTAGAAATGAAGTCATTTCCAGTTTTTACTTTTTTATGGAAAATATTCTTTTGGAAACACAACCAAACAATTTTCCATTCCAATTACGCAAACCTAGGTAAAAATACACTACAATCACACAAACCTATGTCAAAAATACATTTGAAAAACTATAACCAAACATATTCTCATTTTCAAACAAAAATTCAAATAACAAACCAAACATATTCCCAATTCTCACACGAAAACCAATAAAGTTTGAAAATTCATTTCCCAACACTAGAAACTGAAAATTGGACTTGGAAATACATACATACATGCCCCTAATATTTGTTAGATAGATGCGAACAATACTAAGAAAAAAATTATAATTTGAAAAAATAACTAGCTAGAGCTTTATATAATTAATTAGGATAAACTTTAAGGGTAGTTTTTGTAGTTATACAGTTTGATTTTGATCATCAAAAGTTCTATCATAAAGCACTAAATAAATGTATTTTTGTGTTTCCGTGAGTGTGGATTCGGTAGTCTTTTCAGATTAAGAAAACGAGGCAAATATTGTAGCTAGGTTAGCCTGGATTTCATCAAAGAGCTCACCATAAAAAGCCGTGCAAAAACAGAATCTTGTCAACTTCTAACATGATTACAAGAACAACAACAGGAAAAAGGAAAAAAAAATATTTTGCAATTTTAGTCCCATAATTTTGAATTTTTCATGATTTTGGTATTAAAAGTTTTAGTACCAATTACCAAACCCTAAGTCGTATAAAATTCAGTATCGCGTAATTTTAGTCCTATAAATTCCTATTTGTTGTAATTTTGGTCTGCATGGGCTATTTTACACTTTCATGTTTGTTTAATATGTTTATGTAATATCCCAATTTGTTTTTAACAAAATAGTAAGGGTTAATTTAGGAGTTAGTTTAGGAGTTAGTTTATAGGTTAGTTTAGGGGTTGTGTAATTAGAGGTTAATTTAGGTTTTTTTTATAAAAAACATAGAAATAAAAATAAAAATTTTCCTATAAATACATGATTAGCCCACATATATTTTGCACAATTTTCTAAATTCTCTACAACAGAAAACGAAGGGACCAAGTATCTGTAATTATTAAGGTAGAGATTTCTATATTATTTGTCTTTATTTAATATTCCATGATTAGACTTCATTGATTACAATATATGTCAAGAGAAAATAAATTCATATAAGCTAGGGGCCATGAAAAGGGTCTGGGATCAAACATATCTTCGGGGGTGAAACCGCAATACTATATGCGAAGGCGGCGATCGGTGGAAAAAGAGGAAAAATGAGAAAATTAATGAATTTACTGTTGTAATTATGTGAATGTTTTTCATGTTATATTAAATATTGACAGATATATATATCCCTACTGAGAGAGATGAAGCTCACCCCTATTATTATCATGACTTTCCGGTTGAGGAATCCGGCTAAAGATATGATGTTGTGGATGGCGGAATAAATTACGTTATATATATATTTAAAATAATTATGAGCAGACTAAATTTTGGATTTATGTCTTTAATTATTTTTTCAGGTTTATGCTTGGAATAATTGTTGGATATTTAATTTAGAAGATGTAACATTATTATTATTATTATTATTATTATTATTATTATTTCTTAATAATTAAAAATTCTAAATCAACTTTTTGATAATTATTGGGATCACTTTAATTTATAAATTTGTGTTTTCTTAATAATATTTTTAGAGTACTTTAATTTAATAAAATATAGGTCGTTACAAGTGGTATCAGAGCAGGTCTACGGTTCTGTAGACTCGTTTAGAAAAAAAATGTTTTTCTAAATATTTTTAATAAAAATAGTCTAGTGACATCCACCTCCATCATATCTCGTCAGATTTCTCAAGGTATGCAATTTATTATGTCATGCTATTCAAAATGTCATATTATATTATCATATTTTAGAATTACATTTTATGAATTCAAGTAGTCATTTTTAAAAGTATTATTGCATCTGTACAGTCCATATTAAACAAAGAACTCCTCGTGTAAAAACAAATATTTTTGTTTCCGAAAATTTATTGAGTTAACGAATTTCGAGGACGAAATTTTATTAAGAGGGATAGTATGTAATATCCCAATTTGTTTTAACAAAATAGTAAGGGTTAATTTAGGAGTTAGTTTAAGGGTTAGTTTATAAGTTAGTTTAGGGGTTGTGTTAGGGGTTAATTTAGTTTTTTTATTTAAAAAAAATAGAAATGAAAATAAAAATTTGTCTATAAATACATGATTAGCCCACATATATTTTGCACAATTTTCTAAATTCTCTACAATAGAAAACGAAGGGATCGGGGACTAGAACTTTTATCGTTCAATTTTTTTACATCGAGTATCTGTGATTATTAAGGTATGGATTTCTATATTATTTATCTTTATTTAATATTCCATGATTATACTTCATTGATTATAATATATGTCAAGAGAAAATAAATTCATATAAGCATGAAAAGGGTCTAGGATCAAACGTATCTTCGGGGTGAACCCGCAATGCTATATGCAGGAATTGGCCAGTCAGAGAAAAAAGAGGAAAAAGAGGAAATTAATGAATTTACTGTTGTAATTATGTGAATACTTTTCATGTTATATTAAATATTGACAGATATATCCCTATTGAGCGAGATGAAGTTCACCCCTATTATTATCATGACTTCCAGGTTGAGGAATCCGGCTAAAGATATGATGTTGTGGATGGCGGAATAAATCATGTTATATATATATATATATATTAAATAATTATGAGCAGACTAAATTTTGGATTTATGTCTTAATTGTTTTTTCTGGTTTATGCTTGGAATAATTGTTGGATATTTAATTTAGAAGATGTAATTTTATTATTATTATTATTATTATTATTATTTCTTAATAATTAAAAATTCTAAATCAACTTTTTGATAATTATTGGGATCACTTTAATTTATAAATTTGTATTTTCTTAATAATATTTTTAGAGTACTTTAATTTAATAAAATTTGGTCGTTACAGTTTACTTGGCTAAGTTTTTGCATAAAATCGTAACCTATGTTTATAAAAAAAACTTAAGAATAATTTATTAAATTTAAATAATTAATTTGTGGTACAGAGGAGAATTTCTAAACCGTACTGGATCCGAATGAATGCTTGAGGTGCTTTTTTACAGGCATTATATATCTTCAAATTATGAAGATAGATTAACATGAAAATAAAGAAGGATTAATATATATATATATATATATATATATATATATATAGGGGAGGATCAAGTGAGACCATGTCTCTAGGTGTGACACAATAGACTAATCTCAACCATCATCCACTATTAATCAATGGGTATGATTTAAGGGACAAAAAATATATTAAAACATTAATTTAATCAACATAAGGGTAGTAGGGTGAAATAACATAACAAGGTAGGAATCAAATCTCTTTCTCTCTCATGCATCTCTCATCTCACGTGTCTCTCTCCCTCTCCCTCCCTCACGCCTCCCTCCTCTCTCTCTCTCTCTCTCTCTCTCTCTCTCTTCACACACACACACACACACACACAATTCCACAATTAATGCAAATTTGAAGAACTCGAACTGTGAAAAATAAAACAGTGAAGAAGATGCACTTATGTTCGAATCATGATGCATGATGAATCATCAGTCGTGGAACAAAGTCTACACAACATCATCAATGGTGTAGACATCGATGGAGAACTCGAAAATATCCATTAACATCAACTCTTAAAAAATTGTAATTTTCACGAATAAGACGATGCATAAATACTTATGAAATGATGTATAAATACTTATTAAACAATGCATAGATACTTATGAAACGGTGCATATATCTGTAGGATATTACATATTTGAAAATATGCAACAAAAATAAACTAAATATGCATTATCTGAAAACTATCTATGCAGCGTAAAAAAACTAATATGTAGTACAGTATATCCAACTATGCAAGACGTCATAAACTATGCAACAAAATCAACTAACTACGTATTATCTAGAAACTATCTATGCATTGTGGAATATGATGGCTCAAAAGCTACCTTTAAAACCGTAGGAAAGTGCACCTATCGTTTTATAGTATAGATTATTGAGTACCGAGTGTCATTCCCACGAGGATTGTAAGTACTAATAATTGCCGTCTTTTTGTTATTTAATCTAACAATTTTCAGAGTTTTTTGTTTGATGAAAAAGGAAAACAAATTATAAATTGTAAAAATGAAAGAAGATTTGTAAAATAAGAAATCAAGAGATAGAAATGTGTTTGAATGTAAATCCCTCTAGAATGTTTTTGTGATTTGACAAGTTAAAAATACAACCGTAAGCCCTTAAGCAAAAACCAACCTCTTTTAATAAAATCTCATATCTTGTGGACCGTAGAAATTCCCAATTTAAGTTAAACCCTTTCTCAAGGCGAAAAACTTCTAATCTCAAGTTGATTAACTGAAATCTCTTTCTAGTTAAAACCCCCAAGACAACATTATAACGATTTGTGAATTCCCATATTAGGTTTGACCCTAATCCGGAAGATTTATGTCGTCTATATCTAGGATTGCATGCAACTCTTTTCACTTATATAGGTTCTATTTCACCATGAATCTCTCGATTTCCGGATGAAAAATAAACTTCAAATCAATATTGCGCATATATCAATTCGAATGAACGAAGCATAATATAAGTGAATCACACAAAATATGAAGATTTTATTAAAAACATACACACCTTAATCACAAATCCATTCTAGAGTTCATTACATTCAAACACTAGGAGTTTAGCTACACATGATTTTGACCAAAGAATAAATTACACAAGAAGATTTAAGTATTGTAGACATGGTGTACTTATCTTTCTCAAAATCTCAATTGACTTCTTTCTTGATTGATGATGTTGCTCCAAGCCTTCTTCTCCAATATTGCCCCAAGCTTTCTCCTCCAAGACCCCTTGATCCCAATTCTACTTAATGAAGTGAATACAATGAATATTTTAAAGTATCTAATGAATCAATCTCCCAATTTCAACCCTTGGCTTTTATAGGCAACCAATACATTGATAGTACTCTCTTTTATTAAACAATCACCCCCATTTTCCTTGTTGGTTGGTGAATTCTTGTATTCAAGTGATGAGGAGGGACATGGAGACATGTTTCAAAGCAAAATAGGGTGTTAAAAGTGTACAAAAGTGGCCAAAATGGGTTGGTTGGTGAGTTTTCCCCAAATTCCGCAAAGAAAAGTTGCAAAAAGAGGTCCCGGACACGCCCGTGTCGCCCGACACGGCCGGGCCGTGCTGTTTTATCACACAGGGACTCAGCCTGACATGGCCGTGCTTCCCAACATGGCCAGGCCGTGTTCTGGACACGGCCGTGTTGGGGAACACGGCCAGGCCGTGTTGAGGTCGTTTTGTGCAAAAATTTCGAGTTTTTGGCTCCGCGAACACGGCCGTGTTGCCCGACACCCCCTGCCCGTGTTGGACCAAAAAGGCCCCGAAATGACGCGTTTGGCTTGGAATTTCGAGCGTTTTTGCATCCTTAAACTCCCCGGTATGTTTTGACATGAATCCATGGTCCGAAATTCACCAAAATTAGCCCCGAATGGTCAATCTACATCAATAAAATCACCTCGGAGTAATATGAACTATGTACAATCAAAAATTTACAAAACTAACAATAAAATAACTCGAATTCTACTCAAATATACACATAAAACATGCATAATATCAAACCACCTCCAACTTTGAACTTTGCTTGTCCTCAAGCAAAACATTATATCAAAAAGAGGATTCAATAAATCACAACATACAAAGATGATTTTTTTTTTCAACATATTGAACATAAGCAGTCAAGTTCTTGGCCTTCTCAACTGAATTAACCATTAAGTAAACATAGTTTTGTAAAGCGATCGACTGTCAAGAAAGATCGTAATATCGGCAGCATTATTCGACTTGAAATCATCACTCCACAAATATCGATGATAGTTACGAACAACTTCAATTCAATAACGCCATGAAAATACAAGAATTCAATAGATCATTGTAGTTAGCCTACTAGTCATATAACCAAGCTTCTTGAACTTTATTGGAATGAGAAGTCAAGGAGTATTCATTCTCCTTTTTTTCGTTCTCTTTTTTTTTTTTTTTTTTTTTTGGACCTTTCGAGACATGCTTCCACTAGGTTTATATTTTGAATTTCTGTTCAAACACTCCTAGGGTGGTTTCCATACTCATATTCATGTCATTGTTTTACGTAAAAAAGACAAACATGGGGCTCATGAATGCTCCTAGTTACTAAGCAACAACAAATAGAGGAGTATAACCTCGATTGGTCCGTTTTTTTTTCTTCTTTTTTTTTTTCATTTTCATTTTTTTTTTTTTATTCGCAAGCTTGGTTTAACAACTCGTTAACCACTACTAAATCACGAGTTCTCAGACGTTCATAGCGCTAGGTATCGTTGTATATGCCTTAACACATCAAGTATTTATGGTGTTAGAAATCTCATCAAAATTTTGCCTGCATCCACGTCAATCTATCCTAGACAATCAATTGCTTCACATTGAAAACACAAATTAACAAGTTAATGTAGGTATAATTGGGCTAAGTTATTGACTAGCAAACATTCAATTTGTTAAAAAAAAAAAAATAAAAATAAAAATCACATCTCTCACAAACAAGCATACAAGCATTCCGAAAATGTTATTGTACCCACCTCCAACTTTATGATTCACATTGTCCTCAATGTGAAAGAAAGAAATGGACAAACACACACAACACACTCAAAAAAAAAAGCAAAGAAACTAGAATGATATAAAAGAAGTGGAAAAAGAAAAATACGACCTTACTACAATAGTGGAATCGGTGTTGAGCGACCATTGGGTTGTTTTGGTACGGGACCTTCAACGACATCTTCATACCTAATTAAAGTTAAGCAACACACAACTCGAATACCGTGAAATCTCAAATATTCCCAATTAGGACAACCAAGAAGATGTTCAAGAGTTTTTTTTTTTTTTTTTTTTGATTTGAAAATGACTCTAAGGACTTGTGATTATTTTGAAAGAAAATAAAATAAAAAAATAAAAATGAATGAAAACAATTGCACACAAACATCGGGTTGCCTCCGGGTAGCGCTTCTTTAAAGTCGTATATTTGGACTAACTCACCTAAATGTGAAGATTAGTCGGGTGGAGCTTCAAACTTATGAAAATCCCTTTGGTGTTTAGGAGAACTACCCCAACCTCAAGCTTCAAAATGTGCATTTCGACCTTTTTTCGGTCCCCTTTTTGGGCATAAGCTTCCAACATGGACTTTGAACAACACTTTTCTCCAAGAGTTTCTCATCATGCAAAGGAATTGAATCGACAAAAGAACAAGTAGTATCCTTTTCAATATCAACATGAATTTTAAAAATTACTTGTTCATCCCCTACTCTCAAAGTTAATTTTCCTCATGCACATCAATGATAGATTCGCCGTAGCCAAGAAAGGACGCCAAGAATTAGAGGAACATTAATATCATCATGCATGTCAAGAATAACAAAATCAATCGGGAACATGAATTTATCAATCTTGACTAACACATCATTAATAATACCTCTAGGATGTTTAATCGATTTATCGGCTAATTGAATGTCCATCCTAATAGGTTTAGGTTCACCTAATCCCGCATGCTTGAATGTTTCATAAGACATCACGTTGATACTAGCTCTCAAGTCGGCTAGTGCCCTATCAACAGGTAAACCATCAATTGTGCAAGGGATAATAAAACTTCCTGGATCATTAAATTTTTGTGGTAGTTCATTGGAAGGACATTTATCATTCAATTGCACATTTGATAATTTGTTGAGCTTATTTTCACTAGGAATGATGTCATTAAGATCCCTAACATGCTTTGAAGGAGGGTCAACAAATGGAATATTGGCATGTAATTGTTTGAAAGAATCAAGGTACTTACCAAATTTGTCCTCCCTTCTATCTTCTTCATTAGACTCCGGTAAGGGATCTTGGGTTTGTATTCTGCCAACCTCCTTTTTCATGAGATTTTCTTTGGGCATGTCATCCTCACGTATTTTTGCATGGCGGCATTGGCATAATCATGCTCATGTGGAAAAATGATGGTGATTGCCTTTACGTGCTCCCTTGGGTTTGGCTCGATTAACCTAAGCAAACTACCTTGTGGCCTTTCGAGAAATCATCTTCGCAATCCGCCTATTTGGTTTTCAGTTATGGATAGATGTCTCTTGATTTCTCAAGGATGTTTCCACCGCCTTTGGAATCGGGTATATGTTGATTGCACAAACTTTGTTATAAGATCTTCCAAGTTAGGCTTACCTTGATTTGGCTGAAATCCGGGAGACGTGTGTAGATCAGGATTGGGATTAGGTCGTACTTGGCCTTGGTTTCCCCAACCGAAATTAGGATGTTGTCGCCACCCAGGATTGTATGTGTTCTTTGTAAGGATTACTTGGGTAATTTCGCCTTGATTCCCAACGTAAGTGCTTTGTTCGGGCGTGAGGTATTGTGTGTGGGCAATCCCGATGATTATGCAATCCCCACAAGTTTCACAAGATAAAACGTGCGGTGGTGGTTTAGGAATCACCAAATCATTGATCTTTTGGGTTAACGCGACGACTGTGCGGCGGCGTAACTACCGTGATATGCATTATACACACCAACACACCCGTTAGTTTTACCTCGTATGGATTGCCATTGGTAGCCGTTCATGGCCATTCCTCGATCAAATCTGGCGGCTTAAGGCGTTTGTTATTAAGAGTTCCCCGGCCGCGATCGATCATTTGTCTTGTTGCGAGAAAGTAGCCCATTATAAAATGTTTGGACTTGCATCCAAATAGGTAGGCCATGGTGTGGGCACTTTCGCAATAATTCCTTAAATCTCTCCTAAGTATCGTATAAAGTTTCATCGTCTTGAGTAAATGAAGAGATTTCGTTCCTTAATCTTGCGGTCTTTGCGGTGGGAAATACTTCAAAAGGAATTTTTCCGCCATAATATTCCATGTTGTAATCGTTCCTTTTGGCAAAGTATTTAACCTTGTTTTGCTCGTCCCCAAAGAGAGAATGTGAATAAGCGTAGGTGGATGGCATCATCGGAGACCCCATTGATTTTGAAAGTGTCGCAAATTTCAAGAAAATTCGCGATGTGATTATTGGGATCTTCATCTTGTAGACCGAATCAAATTGGACAAGTTTGTTGCACCATTTGAATAACGTTGGTTTTAATTTCAAAATTGTTGGCGGCAACAACGGGCCTTACAATGCTTGACGTCGTGCCATCCATGGATGGCTTGGCGTAATCGTACATAGTTCTTTGTTCATCCGTCATGGCAAAATCTTTGATTTCGTCTATATCCTCCTCGTGAAATCAGATTAATGCTTTCCTCCGTATTATCGGCGATTTCGCACTTCCTGCCTCGACGACGAGTAGGCATGCACTGCGATAAATAAAGATGATAAGTATAATACAAGACTTACAAATATAGATAAAAAGAAAGATAATGTAAAAATAAAAAAAAATGATTAAATTAACAAAAATAAGGCGTTCTTAATATTACAATCCCCGGCAACGGCGCCAAAAACTTGATGGCTCAAAAGCTACCTTTAAAACCGTAGGCAAGTGCACCTATCGTTTTATAGTATAGATTATTGAGTACCGAGTGTCATTCCCACGAGGATTGTAAGTACTAATAATTACCGTCTTTTTGTTATTTAATCTAACAATTTTCAGAGTTTTTGTTTGATGAAAAAGGAAAACAAATTATAAATTGTAAAAATGAAGGAAGATTTGTAAAATAAGAAATCAAGAGATAGAAATGTGTTTGAATGTAAATCCCTCTAGAATGTTTTTGTGATTTGACAAGTTAAAAATACAACCGTAAGCCCTTAAGCAAAAACCAACCTCTTTTAATAAAATCTCATATCTTGTGGACCGTAGAAATTCCCAATTTAAGTTAAACCCTTTCTCAAGGCGAAAAACTTCTAATCTCAAGTTGATTAACTGAAATCTCTTTCTAGTTAAAACCCCAAGACAACATTATAACGATTTGTGAATTCCCATATTAGGTTTGACCCTAATCAGGAAGATTTATGTCGTCATATCTAGGATTGCATGCAACTCTTTTCACTTATATAGGTTCTATTTCACCATGAATCTCTCGATTTCCGGATGAAAAATAAACTTCAAATCAATATTGCGCATATATCAATTCGAATGAACGAAGCATAATATAAGTGAATCACAAAAATATGAAGATTTTATTAAAAACATACACACCTTAATCACAAATCCATTCTAGAGTTCATTACATTCAAACACTAGGAGTTTAGCTACACATGATTTTGACCAAAGAATAAATTACACAAGAAGATTTAAGTATTGTAGACATGGTGTACTTATCTTTCTCAAAATCTCAATTGACTTCTTTCTTGATTGATGATGTTGCTCCAAGCCTTCTTCTCCAATATTGCCCCAAGCTTTCTCCTCCAAGACCCCTTGATCCCAATTCTACTTAATGAAGTGAATACAATGAATATTTTTCGAGTATCTAATGAATCAATCTCCCAATTTCAACCCTTGGCTTTTATAGGCAACCAATACATTGATAGACTCTCTTTTATTAAACAATCACCCCATTTTCCTTGTTGGTTGGTGAATTCTTGTATTCAAGTGATGAGGAGGGGACATGGAGACATGTTTGACAAAATAGGGTGTTAAAAGTGTACAAAAGTGGCCAAAATGGGTTGGTTGGTGAGTTTTCCCCAAATTCCGCAAAGAAAAGTTGCAAAAAGAGGTCTCGGACACGCCCAGTGGCCGACACACGGCCGTCTTTTTTATCACACAGGGGACTCGGCTGACATGGCCGTGCTTCCCTAACACGGCCGCGGCCGTGTTCTCGACACGCCGTGTTGGGAACACGGCCAGGCCGTGTTGGAGGTCAAGCTTTTGTGCAAAAATTTCGAGTTTTTGGCTCCCGTGAACACGGCCATGTTGCCCGACACCCCTGCCCGTGTTGGACCAAAAAGGCCCCGAAATGACGCGTTTGGCTTGGAATTTCGAGCGTTTTGCATCCTTAAACTCCCGGTATGTTTTGACATGAATCCATGGTCCGAAATTCACCAAAATTAGCCCGAATGATCAATCTACATCAATAAAATCACCTCGGAGTAATATGAACTATGTACAATCAAAAATTTACAAAACTAACAATAAAATAACTCGAATTCTACTCAAATATACACATAAAACATGCATAAAAAGATTCTTTATCGAATAACTAAATATGCAAGTACATTATGTAACATCCCATTTTTATAATTTCCAAAAGCAACATCCCATTTTCATAACTAAATATACATTATATTGAACCTATTTATGCGGTGTAGTATAACTACATATGCAAAGACGTTATATTTAATTATGTCTTGTTTTAAGAAAAAAGTGCCAACAAAATAACTAAATATGCATTATTTGATGTCTAATTACGCATTAGAAGAACCCTAACTATGCAAAGATAAAATAAAAATATTTGGAAAGAAAACAGTTCCTTAAATTCCGCCACAAAATCCAAAGTGTCAATTTCCCATAAAATCATTGGGACCACTAATTTGAACCATAAAATCATTTGGGACCACTAATTTGAATTACAAAATTACAATCTTACCCCTAAAATCGTGAAAAATTAGGAAATAATTAAAAAAACTGAATTAATCACATTCCTTCATTTTTTAAGATCAATGGGTAAGATGAGTCCACACTGTCTCATCTAGGGAGGGTGGTCTCATTTGAATCAAATCCTATATATATATATATATATATATTGGGATTACCAATATATATTATCCCATTTTATACAAAGGATCTATTCAAAATTGTCACTCCCAGAAATATATGAAATTAAAATTGCAAGCTTCTAAAAGATACAAGGCATAAAATGCTTTTTAACAATAAAAGTAAAAAAATCTAGGAGTACCAGAACTACAATTTTATAAATTAAATAGCTAAAATTGCAAATGTAACTAAATTTGCAATTTACCCCAATGGATAACGTTAGTGCTTTCAAGTTCATATCCCTTGATTCAACATCCATTAATAATTTTTCTCAAAAAAAAAAAAAACAATAAAAGTAAAACAATCTAGAGCCAAAACAGTAAATATAAGTTACATGGCTAAAATTGCAAATATCCATAACATAAAGACTAAATTTGCAATTTACCCCATTGGATTATAACGTTAGTGTTTTGAAGTTCATATTCCTTGATTAAACATGCATTAATAAATCAATTAAAGTTGCATAATTAATTGGTACCATCCAAAAGTTTCATGAGACTTTAATTATATGAAATTGGATTTATTTTTGGATGGACTCTTGTGTAAATGTTAAGTTGGTATTTTACCAATTAATTGAGTATTTTAGATTAGGATTTGGTTGTATTTTTGGGTGTTTTTAGAGTCGTTAAAGTCTAATTTATTTCATTTAGTGTCGATGAAGAGTCAATATAGATTTGGTAGCCGAGAAATGAAGAAAACGATGACAAACAGTGCGAAGAAAGAAGAAATCGCGTTAGAAGAAGGAAAAATCGCATTTTGGCCCCTAAGGACGGGAGGCGGCGCTGCAGCCATGAGGACTAGCGGCTACGAATGGACATGGTTGGCATGGTGGCGCCGCAGCGGAAAGGCGGAAAATTTGGACGGATTCTGCGGAGACATGGGCGGGCGCTGCCTAGTCGCTTAACGCTCAACGCAACAGCGCAACCGGCGGTATTTTGTGACTATCATTTGGGCCGCAGCTTGGGGCGGAAATTCCTATGTTTGTCTACCTTTTTCTTGGATCTTGAGGTGGTTATAAATAGGGACATATGGGCGAGAATTCAGGCATCTTGGACCATTTGGAAGACAACAAAACAACAAGAAGACAAGGGAGAATAATAGAAACATCTTGGGACAAGCTTGGAGAAGAAGATTAAATGCTCTTATAATCTAGAAATAGAGAAGATCCCTCAACTCTTGTTCTTATTTTGTCACTTTCTCCCTATCTTGTAAGATGTATTGTTATGTTTTTATGGATTCATTTTCTTCAATCATGAGCTAAACTCTATAATTCTAAAGGGATGATGTAATCTATGTTTGAACTTATGTTTTGAAATTGTGGATTGTCAATCTAGATCTATCAATTTATTTGTGCTATTTGGATCTATTGCTTCTAAATTACTTGATCAATAATTTAGAGTGTTTGGTGTATTTGATTTGACACTTGAGAGAGGTAATTGAATACATGACCTTTGAATAGCATAACCTAGGATTTCATAGAATTGACAGATTTGTGAATCCTTTGAAGTCATTTATCAAGATTCATAGCTTTTATTGATATTTCAATTGGTGATTTTCATAGAGATATTGATTTCCCAATTAGATCTAAAATCATTTGGCACTCGAGAGAGGAAATGATTATTGTAGAAATCTTGACTTATAAATTGATAATTGATGATTGATAAACCATATTGATAACATAAGGAATAACTAGATTCATCACACCTCTAGAATTCATTTAATCATTTGGATAAACTCATTTATATTTTTCATATTCTTGAT
This sequence comes from Rehmannia glutinosa, assembly GCA_016081115.2. NCBI lineage: Eukaryota > Viridiplantae > Streptophyta > Magnoliopsida > Lamiales > Orobanchaceae > Rehmannia > Rehmannia glutinosa. Next base: position 322,899 of record JABTTQ020001556.1, read on the forward strand.
TTATTTTTGGTATTTTTAGTATAATCAACTCTATCAAATATTGAATTTCTAAATAAAGTTAGACTACTATATTATAGTACTTAGCAATAATATGATAATTACTCCATGTGGATTCGACAACCTTACTTCTCTATATTAAAACTTGACACCATAGACTTGCGGTTAGAAAAATCTCTAACAAGTTTTTGGTGCCGTTGCCGGGGAATAATTCATCTTATTTGCGCTAATATTATTACTTAGTAGTTTTACTTTAATTTAGATTGGTTTTTGTTAAAATAGGGTTATTGTCATTTTTGTGTTCTCTTGTTGATGCGAAGAAATAAAAGTGCTAATTTAATCTTATTTGATCCAGAAATTGAACGAACACTCTGAAAGATTAGAGCCGCACGAAGAATCGAATTCACAAAAATGGCAGGAAATGGTGAAGAAGAAAACCGCTTACCCGTTATTGCACCACCGGAGAGGGCCATTCGGGATTATTTTCGACCAACCACGAATCAAAATTATTCGGGCATTGTTCGCCAACCTATCAATGCGAATAATTTTGAATTGAAGTCGGCCCTGATAAACATGGTGCAACAGAATCAGTTCGGGGGAAGTGCCGTAGACGACCCGAATGCTCATATGGCTATTTTTCTCGAGATATGTGACACTATCAAAATGAATGGGGTTCCCGATGAAGCTATTCGGTTGAGGTTATTTCTGTTTTCACTCCGTGATAAAGCTAGACAATGGCTTCAAACCTTCCCACCTGGAAGTATCACTAGTTGGGATGATCTCACTGAAAAATTCATGGCAAAATTCTTTCCACCTAGCAAGACATTTCAACTGAAAAGTGAGATTGTTCAATCTCATCAACTCGACTTTGAGCCACTCTACGAAGCTTGGGAGCGATTCAAAGAATTATTGAGGAGGTGTCCACAACACGGCACGCAGATTGGCAAAAGTTGATATTTCTACAATGGTATGAATGGGCATTCGAGAACTATTATAGATCTTTGCGCGGGAGGTACATTGATGGCTAAAACTCCAAGTGAAGCCATGCTTTTACTAGAAGAAATGGCTGCCAATAGTTATCAATGGCCTTCTGAGAGATCTACGCAAAGAAAAATCGTCGATGTTCTTGAACTTGATACTATGTCCGCATTGGCATCTCAAATTTCCGCCTTGTCAAAGCAAATTGCTACTCTAAATTCGGGTTGAAAACAACAACCAGAGCGATCATGGAGATAAGTCAAGAAATGGTGAATCCCGATCTGAGAACAAGCGAATTATGTGAACAATCGGGGTTTCAACAATAGAGGGAATCAATTGCCAACGCATTATCCGGGACTTCGCAATCATGAAAATTTCTCGTATAGAAATACGAGAAATGTGTTGCAACCACCTCCGAGATATCAGAATCAAGCAAGTACGAGTACACACATGGGAGAACAAAAGCCATCTTTGGAAGAATTACTTAGTTCATTCCTTGTAGAAACAAGAGCAAGGATGAACAAGGTCGATTCTAACATAGAAAATTTGGGTTCAAGGGTTACAACAATTGAAAGTCATCTCAAATCCTTGGGGACACATATAGATCAATTGGCCACGGCTATTAATTCACAACAGAACGTTGATACGTTTCCAAGTAACACCGAGGTGAACCCACGTGAGCATTGCAAGGCCATTAAGTTGAGAAGTGGAATGGAATATGATGAACCAAAGATGCATACTCATGCCACCAATGAACCAGAAGCAAGGTCTGAAACACTCCACAATGAAGAGGGCATTGATAAGCAATCAGAAAAAGAAAAAACTGAGGTAAAATCAATTTCCAATTATGATAATGTGTTACCAAATTCTCTTCCTTTTCCATAGAGATTTCAGAAGAAAAAGTTGGACGCTCAATTTTCCAAGTTCTTGGAAATATTCAAGAAAATTCACATCAACATTCTTTTTGCCGATGTACTTGAGCAAATGTCAAACTATGCAAAATTCATGAAGGATGTGATGTCGAGAAAGAGAAGGTTGGAGGCATACGAGACGGTCAATCTCACAGAAGAATGTAGCGCAATTTTGCAAAGGAAGCTACCACAAAAATTAAGAGATCCGGGGAGTTTCACTATCCCTTGCACTATTGGTGATTCTTATTTTAATAAAGCTCTTTGTGATTTAGGTGCTAGCATTAATCTTATGCCGTTATCTGTTTTCAGGAAACTTGGCCTTGGAGAGATAACACCGTCCACCATCACATTGCAATTAGCCGATAGATCACTCACCTACCCAAGAGGAGTGATTGAAATGTGTTGATCAAAGTGGATAAATTCATATTTCCGGCGGACTTTGTGGTGTTGGATATGAAGGAAGATCATGAAATGCCATTGATTCTTGGAAGACCTTTCCTAGCAACGGGACGAGTTCTAATTGACGTGCAATGAGGAGAGTTAACATTACGAAAGGTACTTTAGAACTAAAGGAACTTCCGGAACATCTTCAATATGCATTTTTGGGAAAAGATAAAACTTGCCCGGTAATTGTTTATGCTTCATTATCTTCACTCGAATTGGATAAGTTGTTGCGTGTGCTTCGTGAGCATAAGTCGGCTTTGGGTTGGTATATTTCTGATTTGAAAGGTATAAGTCCTTCCATTGTAATGCACAAAATTTTAATGGAAGAATCTTATAAACCATCTATTGAGCACCAAAGACGACTTAATCCCGCAATGAAAGAAGTTGTGAGAAATGAGGTTTTAAAGTGGCTAAAGGCAGGTATCATTTATGCCATTTCTGATAGTTCATGGGTGAGTCCAAGATCTGAGTTGTTCCTAAAAAGGAGGTATGACGATTGTGAAAAATGATAACAATGAATTAATTTCTACACGAACGTCATCACGAGGATGGCGAGTATGTATTGATTACAGGAAACTGAATAAAGCTACTCGTAAAGATCATTTTTCCCTCCCCTTTATTGATCAAATGTTGGACAGGTTGGCAGGGTACTAATACTACTGTTTTCTTGATGGATATTCAGGGTACAATCAAATCGCCATTGCCCCTGAGGATCAAGAAAAGACCACTTTATATGTCCATATGGTACATTTGCATTTCGCAGGATGCCATTTGGATTATGTAATGCACCTGCTACTTTTCAGAGGTGTATGATGGCGATTTTTCATGGTATGGTTGAGGAAATCATGGAGATTTTTATGGAAGATTTTTCTGTTTTTGGTACTTCTTTTGACCATTGTTTGCATAACTTATCTCTTGTTTTGCAACGTTGTAAGGAAGCTAATCTTGTACTTAATTGGGAAAAATGTCACTTTATGGTCAAAGAAGGGATTGTACTTGGGCATCGTATTTCTTGTACAGGTTTGGAAGTTGACAGGGCAAAAGTTGTGGCTATTGAAAAGCTACCTCCACCTTCAAATGTGAAAGGCATAAGAAGCTTTTTAGGGCATGCAGGATTTTATAGGAGATTTATAAAAGATTTTTCAAAAATTGTTAAACCACTTTGTAATCTCCTTGAAAAAGATGCTATCTTTTACTTTGATGAGTCTTGTTTGCAGACATTTGAACAGATAAAAAAGGCACTTGTTTCAGCTCCTATCATGATAGTGCCAGATTGGACCCAACCATTTGAGCTTATGTGCGATGCAAGTGATTATGCAGTGGGTGTCGTTCTTGGTCAGAGGCGAGACAGAATTTTTAAAGCTATTTACTATGCGAGTAGGACCATGGACAATGCCCAACAAAACTACACCACCACAGAAAAAGAGATGTTGGCGGTAGTTTTTGTATTTGATAAATTCCGAGCTTACTTGGTGGGTACAAAGGTGATTGTTTATACGGATCATGCCGCAATCCGATATCTTTTCTCAAAAAATGACGCAAAACCTCGGTTAATTCGATGGATTTTGCTCTTGCAAGAATTTGATATTGAGATTCGAGATAAAAAAGGAAGCGAAAATGTGGTTGCCGACCATCTATCCCGCCTTGAGCAACCTCATGAGGTGATTGAAAGACCAATAAAAGAATCATTTCCTGATGAACAAATTATGCGTGCCGAGACATCATTACCTTGGTACGCAGATTTTGTTAATTACCTCGCGGGAGGAGTTCTTCCACCGGACTTGACTTCACACCAAAAGAAAAAATTCCTACATGATGTTAAGTCTTATTTGTGGGATGATCCGTTACTGTTCAAAAGATGCGCGGATTCTATCATTCGCCGTTGTGTTCCTAAGGAAGAAATTGGAGAGATTCTTCAACATTGTCATTCCTCATCTTACGGGGGACATTTCGGGCCAACCCGAACAGCTGCAAAAGTACTACAATCTGGTTTTTATTGGCCAACATTATTCAAGGATTGTTATGCTTTTGTGAAGACTTGTGATCGATGCCAAATGGTTGGTAATATTTCACGGCGTCATGAGCTTCCCTTGACAAATATAATGGAAGTGGAGTTGTTTGATGTATGGGGTATTGACTTTATGGGGCCATTTCCTGCGTCTTATGGAAATTTGTACATTTTGCTTGCGGTTGATTACATCTCCAAGTGGGTAGAGGCGATTGCTACACCAACGTATGATGCTAAGGTAGTACTAAAATTTTTGCACAAGCATATTTTCACCCGGTTTGGTACTCCTCGAGCTATTGTAAGTGATGAAGGTACGCATTTTTGCAATAAATTATTTAATAACCTTCTTTCTAAATTTGGTGTGTGTCATAAGATTGCGCTTGGTTACCATCCACAATCTAATGGTCAAGCTGAAATTTCCAATCGTGAAGTAAAACAAATTCTTGAGAAAACTGTGAGTTTTAATCGAAAGGATTGGGCACAAAAGCTCGATGATGCTTTATGGGCTTATCGCACGGCTTACAAAACACCCATTGGTATATCACCATATCGATTGGTGTTTGGTAAAGCGTGCCATTTGCAGGTTGAACTTGAGCATCGAGCCTATTAGGCAATTAAGAAATTGAATTTTAACTTAAAAGAGGCTGGTGAAAACCGATTACTTCAATTAAACGTAATGGAAGAATTTCGTCACGAATCATATGAAAATGCCAAAATGTATAAAGAAAAAACGGAAAAATGGCATGATCAAATGATTTTGCGACGTGAATTCTTACCCGGCCAACAAGTGTTATTGTTCAATTCGAGATTGAAACTATTTCCAAGAAAACTGAAATCACGATGGTCCGGGCCATTTGTGGTTGAACGTATGTTTCCCTATGGTGCCGTCGAGTTAAGAGGAAAGGATGGGAATTCGTTCCAAGTGAATGGACAACGATTGAAACATTATTTTGGGAACGAAGCAAGGAAGGTTTTAAATCTTCCACTTGGTGATGAAATTTCTTGAGCCCGAGTAGTTAAGTCCGGGTAACGACTTTAAATTTAGCGCTTCTTGGGAGGCAACCCAAGTGATTTTTGTGTGATCATTTTTTTTAGTGTGATTCTATTTTCTTTTATTTTGACGTGTTTTTATTTAAATTTTAGTGTGATTTTTGAGTGAATTAATTCGTGTGTGATTTTAAATTTTGAGTTTGAATGTGATTTTAAATTTTATATAAAAAAATTAAAAAATGGCAAAGATAAAAGCGGAAATGCAGCTCATGACAATGAGCAAGAACAAAAGAAAAGGGGCATGTGGGCTGGCTCGGTCCCTATGTTCTGCGGCCGATCGGGTAGAGGATATTTTAAGGCTAATTCAGCCTTATGTTTTAAAACACAACACACACACACACCCTCACGCCCATTTCACTTTCTTCTACAAAAATCCCACCTAGTTCCAATTTTACATCATTCAAGTGGGCAATTGAACAAGTTGATTATCAAATTCATCTTCTTCATCAATTGGGTAAGTGAGCTTCAATTGTACACCATTTTTCTTCAAATTTTCAAGCCTAGGGTTGAAATGTGGGAATTTTCAATATCATTGTAATTTCGAAATTCTTGATAAATTCTTGATAAATTGTGATGATATATGACTATATTGTGCTTGAATTAGTTGGTGTTGAAAATTTGGCATGAATTGAATTTCAAATTTGGTGTTCATCTCTTCTTTGCATATATGCCTACAAGGTGTTTGTTAAAATGTCTCAATGAAAAATATTATATCTAGGCATTTGATTTTTGTCATCATTGTGTACTAAAGGTTATTTTATCATGAATCGATAACAAGGATGCATAATTCTTGAGTTGTTGCAAAATTCCTAACCCCTAACTCGTATTGTGCGTTATATGTGTTATTTTGCTTGTGTTATTTTTCCAGGTGATTTCCAGATCAAATACAATGCCAAGAACAAAGAATGCAAGCAAGGGCAAAAGCGTGGCAAGTACTTCCGAGGAAAATATTGAAGACCGTTTTATTAACTTGGAAGCACAACAGTTTTATTATGACACATTATGCTCGAAGAGTATAACAGCGGAACGGGGATTACAACCGGGACCGAATGATAGTGAACTGGCACAAATGATACATCAGAAGCAATGGAAAAAACTTTGCCCAACCTGGACCATTCGCACGAATATTGTCCGGAGTTTTATGCGAATGCGAAGTCCAAAACTGGCTATCACTCGGAGGTTTTCATACGTGGAGTACAAAAAGTATACACTGATACAGAAGCGATAAAAAGATATTATGGACTACCGGAGGTGGATCAGTCACCGTATGTTGAATTTATCTCGCAACCACCGAGTATGGAGGAGATTTGTAATACCTTATGTTGGCCTGGAACTGAGGTACGTCATATTAAAGTTGTGGGAGGTGTTTCTGCTTTTCCACACACGAGTCTTAGTCGGTATGGGCGAGCTTGGTACCACTTCATATGCAACAATTTGATACCAACCAAGCATGTCAGTGATGTCACTAAGGAACGAGCCCATCTTCTATATGCATTAGTTACCAACATACAATTTGACCCAGCGGTAATTATTGCAATGTCCTTTTATCACAAAATGCTACATCCCAAATCCGGGGGACTAGTCTTACCGAGTTTAATTTGTGGGTTATGTAAAAAGAGGGGTGTTAAGTGGGATAGCTCCGAGCCATTGGAAAAACCTAAGGGACCTATAGATTCAGCTACTATTGCTTCCTATGACAAATGGGCAGGTGGTGTGCCTAATCCGAAGGGCGCGGGATATATCCTTGATCCCGAATTTGCCCTACCAGCTATTGAGCCTGATACTCATGCCCAACCACAGAATATCAACGCTCCATTTGGTTCAGCGGCAAGACATTCTCGTTCCAGACGCTCACATCACGATAGCAACCCTTCAGACGCATTAGTTCGCGAAGTACGAGAATTGAGAAGGGCTTTTGTAGCTGAGCAACGCCACAGAGCGGCACGGGAAGAATATGTGAATGAGCACAACCGAGTACTTGCCCCATTTATAGCCGACGCACCCCACGTTCGATTCCCGACACCACCACCACCGGGTCCTATTGCTCACTTTTCACCACACGACTCCGATGAGGAGTCCTAGGCGCTCCGGCTACCAGAAAAGTTTTTCTCACTCTCCATTGAGGACAATGTTCAATTTAAGTTTGGGGGGGTGTAATCTATTTTTGTGTCTTTTGAGTCGTGTGTTTTTGTGTCTTTTGAGTCGTAAAAAAAAATCGAGTTGAGTCGAGTCAGGTAGTTTGCTGAACTATATAACTGCACTAAGTAGATTTGTTGATTACGAGTTGAACTGTCACAAGAGCATGCCTTTAAAGTGGTGATCTATATTTTGTTTCATTGAATTTCATATTCATGCATAATTCTGTTAACTTATTTGAAAATGATTAATGAAGTTGAGTGTTGCTTGTATGATCCCACCGAATTCTAGAACTTGTTTGATCACTAATTGAGGCGAAATCCTAGGTGAAATAACATTAAGGAAATGATTTAGGCCATCTTTGAATGAGCTAGAGCCAAAATGCCTACCTTTATACGATATAATTTCACTAGTGTCCCTTTTTGAGCCTATTAAACCTGTTCTTTGGCAACTTATCTTTTACCTTGAGCTTACATGCGAAAATCCTAATTACTTATCACTCATACACATAAAATGATTGAAGGTTGAAGAGAATATGATAAGTAGGGTATGTGTTCACTCACATGAAGTTGTCGAAAAAAAAAAATATGAAACCCCATGTGTTAGAATATGCAAAAGATTAAGTTTGGGGGTTTCGGAAAAAAAATAGAGGCTCGGAAAGAGAGAATAATTGAGAATTCAACAAAAGTGTAGGTGACCAACCATTTTGTTTGGCAATTGGTGATTTGAAGAGATAATTGTGTGTTTGGGTGAGTTGAGCCACTTAATCCTAAATTTTCCTACCCGACCCTAAGCCACATTACAAGCTTTGAAAGTCCTGTTGATTCTTGTGTTATATTAGCCTACATTAGTGGAGATTAGTGTGAATAATAAGCTTATGGAATCCGGTAGTCATTATCTTTTGATACCTAGAAGTGGATCATCTTGATAACATTCGATTGCGTGAATCAATTTGAATAATGTAAACGGAATTATCATGAATATTCAACACTTTTGATCACAATATCAAAACGCATGCTTGATTGATAGTGAAATGAGTATTGAGACAAATTTTATTGGTTGTGGAGTTTTGTAGTAGCTTGTGTCGTTGTCGTATTGTTTGTTTTTCATTTTGGAGTTATAATTGTTTGAGGACAAACAATAGCTTAAGTTTGGGGGTATTTGTTAAGTTGGTATTTTACCAATTAATTGAGTATTTTAGATTAGGATTTGGTTGTATTTTTGGGTGTTTTTAGAGTCGTTAAAGTCCAATTTATTTTATTTAGTGTCGATGAAGAGTCAATATAGATTTAGTAGCCGAGAAATGAAGAAAACGATAAAAAATGGTGCGAAGAAAGAAGAATCGCGTTAGAAGAAGGAAAAATCGCATTTTGGCCCCTAAGGACGGGCGGGCGCTGCGGCGCCGCCAGCAGCCATGAGCGCCATGACAGGGCTGGCAGACGAATGGACATGGTTGGGCACTGCAGCTCCCAACGCCTTGGCCCGCTGCTGGCTTGGCGGAAAATTTGGACTGTTGCGCAGACATTGGCGCCGGCGCGGCCAACGCCGGCGACTGCAGATGCCTCGGGCGGTATTTTGTGACTATTTGGCGCAAGAAATAGCCAGGGGCGGAAATTCCTATGTTTGTCTATCTTTTTCTTGGATCTTGAGGGGGTTATAAATAGGGAGATATGGGCGAGAATTCAGGCATCTTGGACCATTTGGAAGACAACAAAGCAACAAGAAGACAAGGGAGAAGAATAGAAACATCTTGGGACAAGCTTGGAGAAGAAAATTGAAGGCTCTTATCATCTAGAAATAGAGAAGATTCCTCAACTCTTGTTCTTATTTTGTTACTTTCTCCCTATCTTGTAAGATGTATTGTTATGTTTTTATGGATTCATTTTCTTCAATCATGAGATAAACTCTATAATTCTAGAGGGATGATGTAATCTATGTTTGAACTTATGTTTTGAAATTGTGGTTTGTCAATCTAGATCTATCAATTTATTTGTGCTATTTGGATCTATTGCTTCTAAATTACTTGATCAATAATTTAGAGTGTTTGGTGTATTTGATTTGACACTTGAGATACTATATCCCATATCTGAAAAAGATGGAGACGAAGGTCTGTTAGTATTAAAACTTGTAGTTGGTATTTCAACTTTATAATTTGGTTTACTAGTGTTTTCAGAGGTTTTATTTAACCCTGCTATATTAAGACTTTCTATAGAAGATGTAGAAAATCTTCTAGATCCAGATTCACTGGACTCATTTAATTTTAAACGACAGCTTCTTTGAGAAGTGAATTTTATTATAACATCACCATCATCATATTGGATGATTTTCTCAACTTCTGTGCTCGATTTACATTTTGGAACTCGCTTGTTCCATTTTCCATTTACGGTAAAGATATTTGATTCAAGAAATTGTTTTAGGAACCACAAGATTACTTTTAGTAATATCGGTGATAAATAGAGTGGTTTCTTGTCTTTTAGACGTAGATCCATTCTCAAATTTGAAAGCTTGAAGAGTATTCATTACTTTGTAACAAATACGATATATTAATTCAACATTTTTCGATCCGGATAACATATCAAATCCTTCGGTTTTAACATTTAATGTTAAAGCCTCAAGTATATTAGATCGAGATAAGGAGATTGTATAACGGAAAGCAACTAAAATAAATAGGACCATCACATAAAGACGATTCTACAATCCCTATTAGAGAGTCTTCAAAATTTCTATGCCTTTGGTCTCGACCATAATTAAAGAGGTATTTAAACCTAATCTTGTTAAAGGCTTTAAGCCTATCCGGATCATGCCTAAATGCATATATTTATACTTGAACTTTATGAAGTTCTATTAATTTTAGATAAAAATTAAAATTATCATAACCTTCTTTTAAAGGTATAGATTCTTCTATTGTTTTAACAATATAATCAGATCTAAATGATAAATGATTAGATCTATAAATCTTACATTTAGAAGCGACTGGTAATGACAGTTTTGGAGATTTTTCTCAAAATTTTTCAGAGATTATTATCTCTTTATTTTTAAGTTTTCCAAATTTTCTAAAGAATTTTTGGAAAGTATTTACTTAATCGATTCATTTTGAAAATAAGATATCTTGTCAACGACTTACACACTCTAACTGCCTCTATCCTGGGCCTTACGATTGTAACGAGCCGCGCGACTTAGGAGAAACTTCGTGTAAAACTTATTATCAAAAATGAAAAGATTAATTAAACCTTTTCAAAAATTTTCTTTATAAATTAATACAGTTTAACTGTATATACCGTATATATTTTAGCTCTGATACCAAAATGGTACCAGAATATAATTGAGCTGCTATGTTAAAAAGAAAATTCAAACATTAAACATAGCAGATGATTTAAAGAAATCATTACTAGATATTCTTCTTAATACAGAAGAAGAGCAAAATTCTCAAAAGAATTTATATATTTCAGTAATTAATGAAAATGATTCTGAAAAAACAAAATCTAATGAATCTGATGAATTTTCATCATCTTCACAAAATAATTGTGATAACAATTGTGAATGTGAAAAATGTTTTGCAAATTTCCTAGGATTACAAATCAATGTAATCTCTAAAGAAGAAAATTTGATTTTAAGTCTAATAGATCAAATTACAAATCCTGCTAAAAAACAGGAAGCTATTGAACATTATTTATCTGTTTTAGAATCAAATTCTAAACAACAGAATACTAGATCAGATACTAATACTAGTAATACTAGATTAGTGCAAAAATTACAAGAAGAAGGAGAATTTTACTCCTACAATAAAATAATAGAAAAGGCTAAAGTAAAAATTAGAGAGCCTACAATTCCTGAGCTAAAAGCTGAAATTAATGAAATTAAAGATGAGTTGTCTATTCTAAAAAGAAAAATAGAATCTATAGAAAATATACCTTCTACTTCTAAAACGAAGTATGATTCATCAGATGATGAAGTTAATGATTCTAATGAAGAAGAAAATAATCCTTATCAGGATTTAGAATTAGTTAATCATATTACTTCTGAATTACCAGAAGATTTAGTTTGGGTCAATAAAATTGATAAACAACTATTTCAAAAATGGTATACAAAAGTTACAATTATTGTTAATAATGAATTATGTTTAACTACAGAAGCTTTATTAGATTCGGGTGCTGATATAAATTGTATATCAGAAGGGTTAATACCTACAAGGTATTATTCTAAAACTACTTAAATAATAACTGCTGCTAATAAGCAACCTCTGATAGTTAATTATAAATTATCAGATGCAGCAATCTGTAATAATGGTATTTGTTTACCAACAACCTTTATTATGGTTAAAAATCTATCTACATCTGTAATATTAGGAACTCCTTTTTTCCAAACCATATTTCCTATACAAAAAATTGATGATACTGGCATTTTTACCAGGGTGGGGGAATATGACCTCCATTTTCCGTTTTCAATGCCACCAAAAACTCATTTCATAAATACACTCTTGAATATTATTCAAAAGAAAGAAAAGTTTTTACATCATCTCAAAGACGAATTTTTTTTAAAACTTTACAACAAACTCTTGAATCTAAAAAGGTACAAGAAAAAATAAATAAACTTAAAGATATCATATTTAAAGAAATATGTGCTGATACTCCCAATGCATTTTGGGATAGAAAACAACATATGGTAAGTTTACCATATGAACCAGATTTTAATGAAAAATCTATTCCTACCAAAGCAAGTGTTCACTTGGTTTTATACCATTGATTTGGGCTTCCTAGACTTGAGTTTTGTGTTGTTTTTGATTATTTTGAGTCATTTGAGTAGCCTAGCCATGTTGAGAGCCAATTATATTGAGTTTATAGTCATAGTAATGAATCATGTATCAAAAGAAGTACAAACGAGCAAACAACGAGAGATTGATTTGAAGAAACGTCCAAATGCGTCTGAAATTTCCATCACTGGCAGCATTTCGTAGTTTGGCCATAACTCTCTCTACAAAATTGATATTGATATGATTCAAGTGGTTATGGAAAGCTAAGAGATAGGGCTACAACTTTGAAGAAGGGCTCAAAAGCAAATTCCAACATTTGGTGGATGAAAAACTCGGGCGGCGCTGACTGCAATCGATCTGACAATTTGTCGTATGAATTTCAAGTGGGGCGCTGCAGTGCCCAACGCCCGGCGCTGCAGCGCCCGGGCGGATCATTTGTTGGAAATTGCCGGGCGCCGCAGCGCCCCGGGGCGGAAATTCCAATGTTTCTCCACTTTTTTTATTGAACTTTTGAGGGGCTATAAATACATACATGGGAGGCTTGATCTAGGTGATGAAGGAAAGGCTGGGAATACACCCAAGAACACAAGAAACACATCAATTTCATCAAGGAAGAATCAAGGGAAAAATCGGGTCGAATCGGAGCTTGAGGATTGAAGATTAATCGAGAGATTATCCATTTCCCTAAGTTTTCCCATTCTTTGTGCTTTAATCTTTCATTTTAGCTTCTTATGAAGATGAACAATTTGTCTATGAGTTGTTTATTTATAATGGGTAGCTAAACTTCTTGTGATTTCCGGGTTTTGGAAGTAGATTAATTGAACTCTTGTTGATTGTTTTAATCTTAATTGAAGTTATTATCTTGAAGCCTATTTGAGTACTTTGTTCTTATTCTTGTTTTATCATTTGGCCAATGATTTAGCATGTTTGATATATTGATTCATAATTCGAGAGATGAGTTTCAATATTAGATCTTGAGTACTTGACATGAATATTTGCATAATCGAGAGGTTTGTGAATATTTGTGAGGATATTTGATCTTTTGTGCATTTGGGAGTTGTGTGTCTTATGTTGAGTAGAGATACTAGCATAGATATTTCAATCTACACTTTATATACATCTCAAGAGGGAGGATAAAATACCGTTGTGATCGTCTTATATGTGTATTGATAATAACTTTGGCTTTGATTAAATCGTAAAACAAGAGGAATATTAATTGAAACCATAACCCGGGAATCCATTTCATTTCCCTTAGTAATTCCACTATTATTTTCATCTTGTGTTTTTGTGGTTATTCTTATCTTTTCTTCCACAACAATCATTCAATTTCGATCGTCTAAATAAAAATAAGGCTATCTTAGTTCAATACTTAGCGCATTAATTTATTAGTCCACGGGAATTGATACTGTATTGCAAATTGCAATAATGAGGTAGAAGAATCAAACTGATCATTAGTTTGTTGAAAAAGTAGTAAAATTTGTTTTACATTTCTGGGCAAAATGTCTGTACATACACCCCAAGAGAAGAAAAAGGTTTTAAACCAGACTGGAATATGCTGAGTTGGTTCAACAAGTGAAAATTTTATCCACCATGTATGTTTCCTTTGAGGATTGTCATAAAAAAGAGTAAATTCCCAAGCACGAATATAATCGTCGTAATTATAGAGATTTGACAATGATTTAAAAGTATTTAATTACCTTGGTTGAAGTAATTGTAAGCCCCAACTTGTAGGTGGAATTATATTTTTAATAATCATTTTCGAAAAACTGTACTCATGAATACCTCTATTCATGTGGGCTATTTCCACAGAACCTGTTTCAGTAAGAATGGCCTCGAAGTATTCTCGAGTTTTCTTCCCGAATAATGGCGGAAGATCTTTTAGTAAATAAGATTGAGCAACATGACCTAGAGAAAGATTTTGTAAACTTTACATGACCTTGGAATAGCATAACCTAGGATTTCATAGAATTGAGAGATTTGTGAATCCTTTGAAGTCATTTATCAAGATTCATAGCTTTTATTGAGATTTCAATTGGTGATTTTTATAGGGATATTGATTTCCCAATTAGATCTAAAATCATTTGGCACTCGAGAGAGGAAATGATTATTGTAGAAATCTTGACTTATAAATTGATAATTGATGATTGATAAACCATATTGATAACATAAGGAATAACTAGATTCATCACACCTCTAGAATTCATTTAATCATTTGGATAAACTCATTTATATTTTTCATATTCTTGATTTATTTTTGGTATTTTTAGTATAATCAACTCCATCAAATATTGAATTTCTAAATAAAGTTAGACTACTATATTATAGTACTTAGCAATAATATGATAATTACTCCATGTGGATTCGACAACCTTACTTCTCTATATTAAAACTTGACACCGTAGACTTGCGGTTAGAAAAATCTCTAGCAGTAAACATACCTAAATATAATTAGGTCAGTTGCATTAAATATTGATTTTATTGTTTGAAACATATTTTTTATTTAAAAGAAATTAAAAGTAGATTTTTTTAAAAATGTGTTGGGGTAGTAATGTTTTTCTAATAAAATATATGTCTGCATAGCGGATGTGATCTTCTATTCCAAAATCGTGTTTCATCTCCTATTCCAACCGTGTGGATGATTGACACGTGTATTACACTTACCATGTTTATTTTCAATCATAAATCAAGCATAAATTGTGGGGTTCTAATATGGTAAGTGTAATACACGTGTCAATTATCTACACAGTTGGAATAGGAGATGAAACACGATTTAGGAATAGAAGATCCCATCCGGCTTCCTAGTATATGATAACGTACGTAATACAAGTAATTTGCGAGCTAGTTAACCAATGCGCGGAGCTAGACATTTCATTTTTGGGGTAATTAATTTTGGGAATAAAAAGATAAATATTGAAAGACTAAACTTTAGTATTTAAAATTAATCTATATATATTATTTAGAATAATATATATGTATATATTTATATTTATATATATATATAAATGTAAACTTAGTCCTCCCTCTCTATAGAGGGTGTTGTAAAGTCTTGTAACACCTCTTGAAATTGCAGTTTTAACCCTGTATAACTTGGTTTATTTGCAATTTGGATATCATAATTTTTAAATATGTTTAATTCTGGTTCAGTAAGTTTTAAGTTGGTGAAAATTTGTGAATATGGCTATTTCAATATTTCAATTATTCCCAAAATACATTTGGTAGCCAAAATATTCAGTATACCTAAGATCATATAGGAAATGGTATCAGATCTAATTGCCTATATTTTATTTACTTGAGTTGAATTTATTTATCATTAATACTATAAATGCCTATTGGGACAAAAAATTTAAGTTTATGAATTCGGATCAAAATCCAAGATACGAGCTCTACATATATTATTTTCTAGTTATGGGAATACAAAAACATGCATGTACAAATTTGGCAAATTTGGTTATTTTGTCTAGTATGATCGGAAATTTAGGTTATTTTGTCTAGTATAATCGGAATTTCCATAACTATAAAGTATAAGATTAAAATTGTCAAATCCTAAAAATTAAATGATTAAAATTGTTATTGTTGATCATGAGAGGCAAAAACGTCACATGACTAAAATTGCAACTTCAAAAGTCACAAGACTAATATTGCAACACCACCTAGAGATACATGACCAATTTTTTAAATCAAAAAAACATTTAAACTCTTAATGTTCTGTTGGAAAAATTGTGAAGAAAATTGCACATTTGGGGTACGATTTTCTTGGGAATTCGATTATCTAACGATAAATGTAAAAGTAGATTATTGTCCTACTCCGTGAGAACATTGAAATCGAATATTTGTTTGTCCAAAATGATGTTTGGATGAAGGAGAAATAAAATCTTAAAGTGGAGTATTGGAATTAATTTATAAAGAAGAAACCATGTGTTTGTCTTCTTTGAAAGGTGGGTTTGTCCCACATGGGAAAACTAAGGCATTTTAGACTAGTATATATAATGTCACCTTTTAGTAAGGTGTAAGATTATATTGCATAGAGGCTTTTTCTACACGCGCGCCCGCAGGGGGGGTGCAAACCACGGTCCGGTTCGAGCTCCGAACCATTGACTTGTGTGCGTACACAAATGTCGGACCGAAATCGAGCCACATAGTCTACCCTATGTTTTACAGAATTTTTATTTTCGAAAATTTAAAATTATCTGTAACAGTTGAAATTAATTCCTCAGGTTTAATTTTTGAATTAAAACCTGTAACAGCAAAATTGTAATTGATGTGAAACACCAGATATGAATTGTTGTGTAACAGCAATAGATTTAAATTCTTTAATTAATTTTTCAGCTCTATAAATAGTCAATTTTCCAAAGCAATCAAAACACACTCTTCATTTGCATTCTAAATACTCTCTGCATATTGTCTTGTATTCCTCTTGGCCTCCTGTATTTTAGTGATAAAGTTCGGGCGTAATTTGATTCACGGAGAAAAAGGTAGTCCGGTTTTCCGTCTTATCCTGGGAAAAGAGGCGTCCGAATAGGGGGACGAATGCATTTTTAAGGATAGTGTGTCAAGCACACGATTCGGGCCATTTCTAATTTTTTCAAATTCGGAATTTGGTTTCAATAAAATTTTCTAGTTTTTTAAAGAAATTGTAATTTCAGTTCTCTTGAATTAATTTCAATTTTGTAAATCAGATCTGCGATATTTTTGTAACAAACTTAAAACAGATTTTATTATTCTACGGTACAGTTTATACTCCGATAAAATTCTGGAAACTGAATACAACAAATTCTTTAAACTGTTCAGGGGCGTAGATAGAGGGGGGCCACCCCGGTCCCCCGCGCACCCAAAAATTATTTTGTCCCGTTTTTTCTGTGGAAAAAAAATAAAAAAAAATTATATATAGATTTTTTAAGGGTAAAAAATAGTTGAGCTAGGGGGAAAAAATTTGGGCTAGCGGTAACCATAGGGATTGGCTATTATACGCCCCTGAAACTGTTATATTCAATTCAGTTATCCAGTTGATTTTGTGTCAAAATTTGGATTTACTAATTTCAGTTCTTTACCAAAGTTTGCTTTTGGAAATTGGAAGTTGGCACTCTGTCATTGGTTTTTAAAAACGTTCAGTACATCTCATATGTTTTGTTAATTCAACTATGCAGTAGACTTATGCCTGCATAGTTTTCGAGATTAATCAGATTAAATATTCTATTTATTCAACTTACTATTCATGTATTATTGAAAAGTATTATGGTATCTTCATATCCTTAATAACTTCTTTAGACAAATTGTCATGGTATGGTTATTTTTCCTCGAACAGAGACTGAAACCATTTTGTAACTCTAAATTGGTTATGTATCTTTGGAATTATAATTCTGATAATTTGGTTTCTCTTATGTAAAATCAAATTCGGCTTAAATGTACTAACTTATCTTTTTGTGTAGTCTATTAATTGATTCAAAATATATTTACATATATTTGGACTAATATAATAATACTCGTGCTATTTTGGAGTGGAAGGAAATTGTTTTGGACTATTATATAAAAAGTTGAACAATTTATTTTGTTCTTATCGGATTTGTTCCGATTAATCGAAGTACTAAACTTTGATTTGTTTTTCAGAAATGGCTTCTGATGATTTGAACTCGGGAGTTCCGATTGGCGCAAATGAGACAAATGCTATGCTTAATCCGATTGTGCCTAATCCAGTTCTGCCCAATCCCGTGGTTAACCCTGTTGTGCCTCGGATGGTCGCTAACCCCACCGTTAATGTGCCGGTGAATCACGCTGAAAAACCGGAGAAATTCAATGGCTTGGATTTTAAACGTTTGCAGCAAAAAATGCTGTTTTACTTGACGACGTTGAACCTAGCAAGGTTCTTAACTGAAGATCCTCCGAAATTGAGTGAGGATAAAACAGATGTTCAAGCCGCTCACGCAGTTGATACTTGGAATCATGCAGATTTCCTTTGTAGGAATTATGTAATGAATGGTTTAGCAGATCCGTTGTATAATATTTATAGCTCTAAACGAACTGCTAAAGAATTGTGGGAGTCATTAGGCCACAAGTATAAGTCTGAGGATGAGGGCTAAAAATTTGATTGGCGTTTCTTAGACTTTAAAATGATTGATTCCAAGTCTGTAATAAGTCAAATGCAAGGACTTCAAGTGATTATACATGATATTCTTGATGAAGGGATGTTTTTGAATGAAACTTTCCAAGTAGCTGCAATAATTGAAAAATTACCACCTGCTTGGAAAGATTTCAAGAACTATCTGAATCACAAACGAAAGGAGATGAACGTTGAAGATATGATTCTTAGGCTTCAGATTGAAGAAGATAACAAAGGTTCCGAAAGGAAAATGTTCAATCTTGTGGCTGCTAAAGCCAATGTTGTAGAGCATGGCGAAAGCTCCAAAGGGAAAAAGAAAATCGGGAAAATTGGTAAATGGTTCAATAATTGGGGACCAAAATGAGGCATTTCGAAGAAGAAATTCGAAGGAAAATGCTTCAATTGTGGCGGCAAGGGTCACAAGGCTTATGATTGTAAGAAACCAAAGAAGAACCATGAGGCTAACATGGTTGATGACATTTCTAAGAAGGTGTCCGATTTGAATCTTGTTGCTGTGATTTCGGAGGTCAACTTGGTTGGTTCAAACCCTAACCAGTGGTGGATTGATACTGAAGCTACCAGGCATGTGTGCTCCACTAAGGAGATGTTCAGTACCTTTGAGGCTGTTGAGAATGGCGAGAAATTGTATATGAGAAAATCTTCCACTTCTGACATCAAAGGTCAAGGAAATGTGGTTCTAAAAATGACGTGCGGAAATGAGCTGACTCTCACGAATGTGTTATATGTGTCAGATGTCCGTAAAAACTTGGTTTCTGGATCGCTTTTAATTAAGCATGGTTTTCGTGTTGTGTTTGAGTCTAATGTTGTAACTTTACTCAAAAATGGAATGTTTGTAGGAAAAGGGTATGTAACTGATGGGCTGTTTAAGCTCAGTGTAATGGTTGTGAAACCAAAAGGCAATAAAATGAAGAATGTTTTTGTTTACTTGCTTGAGTCTTCCAATTTTTGGCATGGTAGACTAGGACATATTAATTATGATACTTTACGTAGATTAATTAACTTGAATTATATACCAACATTCCATATTGATTCCAAGCACAAGTGTGAAGCTTGTGTTGAGGCAAAGTTAACAAGGACATCATTTAAAAATATTGAAAGAAATAATGAACCACTTGATTTAATTCACACCGATGTATGTGATTTAAAATCGACACAAACACGTGGTGGCAATAAGTACTTCATTACTTTTATAGATGATAACATAAAGTTTTGTTATGTGTATCTTCTTAAAAGTAAAGACGAAGCTATAGAGAAATTTATTCTCTATAAAAATGAGGTTGAGAATCAACTCAACAAGAAAATTAAGGTGCTAAGAAGTGATCGTGGAGGTGAATATGAATCACCATTTGCTGAATTCTGTGCCCAACACGGAATTAGACACGAAACAACAACACCTTATTCACCTCAACAGAATGGCATTGTAGAACGGAAAAACCGTACACTTAAAGAAATGATGAATGCCATGTTATTAAGTTCTGGCTTACCTCAGAACATGTTGGGGGGAAGTTGTCTTGACGACTAATTACCTTTTAAATAAGGTACCCCGTAAGAAACTAGACAAAAGCCCTTACGAGCTATGGCATGGAAGAATGCCATCCTACAAATACTTACGAGTGTGGGGGTGTCTTGCTAAAGTTGCTATACCAACACCTAAAAAGGTGAAGGTAGGTCCCAAAACTCGTTGATCGCATATTTTTGGATATGCACATATAATCTTTGCTTATCGATTTCTTGTGCATGAATCTAAAGTTGAAGATATACACAAGAACACGATAATTAAATCGAGAAATGTCTCGTTCTTTGAAAATGTATTTCTGTGCAGATCGAAAGAAGAAGCAAGCTCTTCTAAACGGATACATGATTCAATAGAACAAGAGCAAGAAGAAGAGGTAGAAATTAGCCGCAGCAAACGAGCTAGGATAGAAAAATATTTTGGTCCTGTTTTTCTAACCTACATGCTGGAAAGTGAACCTCAAGATTTGAGAGAAGCTATAGCTTCTTCGAAGGACCATTATGGAAAGAAGCCATAAAAAGTGAAATTGATTCCATCTTGCAAAACCATACCTGGGAATTAGTGGATCTTCCTGAGGGAAGTAAACCACTAGGTTATAAATGGATTTTCAAGAAGAAAATGAAGGCGGATGGAACAATTTATAAGTACAAGGCTATATTTGTAATTAAAGGTTACAGACAAAAGAAGGCCTTGATGACTTTGATACGTATTCTCCAGTTACGAGAATAACCTCCATTAGATTGGTACTTGCAATTGCCGCATTGAGAAATCTTGAAGTACATCAAATGGATGTAAAAACTGCTTTTCTAAACAGAGATTTAGAAGAGAAGATTTACATGGAACAACCTGAAGGATTCTCTGCACCTGGGCAAGAGAACAAGGTTTGTAAACTGGTCAAGTCATTGTATGGCTTGAAACATGCACCAAAACAATGGCATGAAAAATTTGATAATGCCATGAAGGAGTGTGGATTTAAAATAAATGAATGTGATAAATGTGTTTATGTTAAAGATACTGAAAATGGCTATGTCATTTTGCGTCTTTATGTAGACGACATGCTTATCATTGGAAGTAATGATAAAATAATTAAATCCACTAAAGATATGTTGAACTCGAGGTTTGACATGAAATATATGGGTTTAGCTGACGTGATCCTCGGAATAAATATTTCTAGAACTTCAAATGGACTGACACTTGATCAGTCACATTATGTGGATAAGATTCTAGAAAAATTTAGTAAGGATGACACGTCATTAGCTAGAACTCCTATAGACACGAGTCAACATCTATCGAAGAATAGAGGTGATGACGTGTCTCAATTGGAATACTCACGAGTCATAGGAAGTCTGATGTACTTAATGAGTTGTACAAGACCAGACATTGCTTATGCAGTAAGTAAATTGAGCAGATACACAAGTAATCCAGCACATGAACACTGGAAAGGTATAGTGAGAATATTTAGGTATTTAAGATACACTCGTGATTTTGGACTGCATTATACAAGATATCCTGCTGTTATTGAAGGATACAACGATGCTAATTGGATATCTGATATTAAAGACTCTAAGTCTACAAGTGGATTTGTATTCACTTTGGAGGAGTGCGACCATATCGTGGAAATATTCTAAGCAGACGGTTATAGCTAGATCCACAATGGAGTCTGAATTTATAGCTTTAGACAAGTGTGGAGAAGAAGCTGAATGGCTCCGGAACTTCTTAGAAGATAGTCCAAAGTGCCAAAACATGTGCCAGAATTTGTATACATTGTGATAGTCAATCAATCGATTGGCGGGGGCACGAAGCAATATGTATAATGGTAAGTCTGCAGACACATCGTTAAGTAGACATAATACTATTAGACAACTACTCTCAATCGGTGTTATCTCTATTGACTATGTGAAGTCAAAGGATAATATAGCGGATCCATTAACCAAAGGGTTAAATCGAGAGTTAGTTGCAAAATCATCAAGAGGAATGGGACTTAAGCCTCCGGAAAAATGAGTTGATACAATGGAAACCCAACCTAGTGATTGGAGATCCCAAGATCTAGGTTCAAAGGGACAACCTAATTGTAAAAAGACTATAGGATCATCGAGGGGATTTTTCCCTTGTCCATTCCTTAAACAAAGTGAAGCCCGTGAAAAGAAGAGGATAAGCATTTGGCTTTTAATGATTCTTGTGTGTCGATAAGCCGAAAGGGTAAAGACGGGGTACTCTTAAAGAATAATCACCTATGTGAGAGAGAAGTAGGCCGTCAAGAGAAGCGTGTGAGGCTCAATTCTTAGAACCTCTTTGCTTGAGAACAAGACGTATGTTCGGGGCCATGAATGAACATAACAATGAGAATCAAATATGTTAGGAAGAATCCTGTGAGGTATATCATCTTTTACACAAAATGCGACAGTTCAAAGACATCGCGCGTCTCATCGATCGGCTAGTAAAGTAAATATATTTTCACAAGGAAGGTTCGATGGGTAACACCTACCTATCCTATGCAGGTTCAACCGTTGGACTTTATCACCAAATCTTAGTATCCTCGAAATTTCTTTCATGTGGGGGATTGTTGGAAAAGTTGTGAAGGAAATTGCACATTTGGGGTGCGATTTTCTTGGGAATTCGATTATCTAACGACAAATGTAAAAGTGGATTATTGTTCTACTCCGTGAGAACATCGAAATCGAATATTTGTTTGTCCAAAATGATGTTTGGATGAAGGAGAAATTAAATCTTAAAGTGGAGTATTTGAATTAATTTATAAAGAAGAAAACATGTGTTTGTCTTCTTTGAAAGGTGGGTTTGTCCCACATGGGAAAACTAAGGCATTTTAGACTAGTATATATAATGCCACCTTTTAGTAAGGTATAAGATTATATTGCATATAGGCTCTCTCTACACGCGCGCCCGCGGGGGGTTGCAAATCACGGTCCAGTTCGAGCTCCGAACCACTGACTTGTGTGCAGCGCGACCTGCATACACGAATGTCGGATCGAAATCGAGCCACATAGTCTAGCCTATGTTTTACATAATTTTTATTTTCGAAATTAAATTTTAACATATTTTATTTTCGAAAATTTAAAATTATCTGTAACAGTTGAAATTAATTCCTCAGGTTTAATTTTTGAATTAAAACCTGTAACAGCAAAATTGTAATTGCTGTGTAACAGCAGATATGAATTGTTGTGTAACAGCAATAGATTTAAATTCTCTGATTAGTTTTTCAGCTCTATAAATAGCTGAATTTTCTAGCAATCGAAACACACTCTTCACTTGCATTCTAAATACTCTCTTCATATTGTTCTGTATTCCTCTTGGCCTCCTGCATTTTGGTGATAAAGTTCAGGCGTAATTTCACCAACTAATATAGAATTTAAAATGTTAAGTGTTGTGCATGAATGATGTTAATTAATTAACGACAGTGTTGTCATTCATCAAACCAGAGTCTGTAACTAGATTAATACGTTTTAATAAAAAGACAAGAACTCGGAAATTAATTAAAACATATTTGAGCCAACGGTTTTATTTACAATTTTTCGTTTGATGGTAAGTATAGAACATGGTTTTGCTCAAATATATTTGAGGTCTGAATCTAATATGTTAATAAATAATGGGGATACTTACAAAAACCTCCATGAGGTATGGGCTAATTATAAAAAACTCCAGTGATTTGTGAAAATTACAAAAAAACTCTTTAGGTTTGATTCCGTCTTACATCTTCACCCTTAATAAGTAACAAACATTTCGAAAAAAGCCCTGATATTCATAGTAATATTACAGTTACCCCTTAAATTTAAGATATAATTAAACCTAAGGTTTTTTTTGTAATTTTGAAATATTTTTAATTTTTTTTTTTGTAACTAGCACAAACCTGAGGGTTCTTTTTGTAATTATCCCTAAATAATAACGACTTCGAGTTTGATGTACGAATGGCTGTAAAATCATTTTCGAACTTAAAATGGATACAATGAAAGTATAATAAAAAGATAAAATCAAGAATAATCCAAGTGGGCCAACGGGTCGGCCCAATTTCCAAATTTTAATTGTAAATTCAGCTTGGTGTAGCCCACCTGTTACCTTCTTGGTGGCATCAGAAGCATTATGTTTTTAGGGTTTGATTGCTTCAGAAATTGTGTGTTTTTTTCCCCACAATATAACAAAGAATAAAAGTACAATTAGACTGTTTACATACTGTTGGCGCAAAATCGTAATTATATTCCTTTTATTTAATTATACTATTATTTAATTATTCACCATGGATATTAAATATTGAGTTTGAATATTACTAATCGACCCATGAGGCTTGTCGCAGCCCAAACGACCTACTTTATTATACTAAGCCCATGAGGCCCATCAATCCATGTATAAAATATGTGCGTAACTTGAGTCAACTGAAAGAATGTTTTCTATTGTGATTTGTGAACTAACCCATGATAAAGGTAATTAATGAATTCAAGTATTCAACAATCTGGATTATCTATTTATATGGTTTTCCATCTTATATTTCAATAATACCATTGGAGGCATGGAAATCCAACTTGAATGTACAACGGATATAAAATCAAATTTTTGGTGGGAAATATGATCATCTTGAAACTTTGAGGTGAAAAAAACATTTTTTTTCAATGACCATATGTTAGAAATTCTTAGTTAGGATAAATTATTGGGCTGACACAATTGCCCAACATTCCCCAAAAAAAGACATGTTTATGCTATCGGGCTTTTTCCTTATTTTTTTATACTCCCGTCATTTTTTTAGATATTTTTATGCTTCCGCCAATTTTTCCAGATATTTTTATATTGTTATTTTATGATTGTTTCAAACATGTTTCATTTAATAAAACTTAAGTGAAAAAACAATTTTGTCTCCCATTAAATAATCAATTTTATACTCGAACTCTTAACAATCCAGAAATATACGCATAAAATAACACATATTGAAAAAAACACATTGAAAATAATATAGAAACAACACATGAATAGAAAAATACAATTCAATTTTTGTTCTAATTCATTGAAAACGTCGAAAGCGTGGAACTAACTAATAAACAATAGAACAAATGAAAACTGTAAAGAAACAATATAAAAAGATACCACATGAAAATAAATAGCTTAAAAATAGGTAAAAACTGCATTAGAACGTCGAAAACTACATTGAAACAACAAAGAAACATTAGAACAACATTAAAAAAAAAGAGTATGGAAACAACCATAAATAATGTAGAAAACACCACATCAATAAAAAGAGTTTGAAAATAGGTAAAAACTACATTGAAACATTAAAAACTACATGTAAAACAACAAAGAAACATCAAAATAATATTATAAATATTATAGAAAAAAACTCAAAAACAACATAAACAATATATAAAACAACGCACAAACACATATCGTAAAAAATAAGTAAAAAGTTGTATTGAAACATCGAAACAACAATAAAACAACGAATAAACAAATATAAACAACATATATAACATATAAAGCAATAAAGAACCAAAAAAATGAAAAAAAAACGTAAAAAATAAGAAGTATAAGAAAGTCAAAAATAAAAGTACAAAAGTGATGTGAGGTATTTCCGGCAATTTCTCAAAATTATTATTTTAGTTGGTATAGTAGGTTGAGTTTTTCGAACCAAAGCCCATACTAATTTACCGTGTTTAATAGGACCATCAATGGAGAATTTATTTTATTTTGTGAGGATGAGTTGGGCCAAACTATTTTAAATGTGGTCGAATTGGACTCATTTAAATGTATGGAGCGTGGTGCCCAAGCCCAGACCTTAGTCTTTCTTTTAGTGATTTTAATCTCCTTTTATTTCATTGAAATATGTTATTATATTATTAAGATAATAAAATTATTTTTTTCGTAAAATAGTTAATAAAATTAATTAAATACAATCAATTGCTCTAAATATGATGAATTAGATGATCCAAGTTTACGGCAGAGTTGGGCCGAGATTAGAACACTATCGTGCATGTATTCCGAGCCCAAAATAAGCCCAATCTGCCAACTAATTTTATCTTAAGCCCAATTTGCTAACTAATCCACGTACGAGCCTACGAGGTAGCATTGTGTTCAAACCTTGATTTTTGCCCCAAGAATATGTCATTTACATCCTTAGAAGAAATTACAGCAGAATCTCGATAATTTAATATTTGATTTAATAAATATTTTGCTTAAATAACAATTATGCCCAGTTTCGAATCCTAAGTTAATAATTCACTAAATTTTTAAGATAATACATATATGAGAATTCATATAGGCCTCAATCAATTTATAAATTAATAATTCCGTAACATATAATATATTTATGATTAATCCAAATGTTCTTTATTTTTCTGTTAAAATTGATGTCGTTGAATAAAATCTCTGACTTTTATTAAGGTAGTAATAAATTTTAGTGTGTTTTTCTCGTAGCTCAATAAAAAAAATTCAATGTTATTATTGTTGACCTTCTTTTTGAAAAATGAGATTACAATATAACTAACATCTTCAAATTCACAATTCACATGTCGCTCTCGATTATCTGTTCGTGGTTCATCTCTGTAGTATCAACATCTATGCAGTTGTATAATACCCGCATCACAAGGTTTAATATTTTGATGTTGAGCAAGTTTCATATGAGACCGTCTCACGGATTTAAATTCATGGACGGATCCAATCCATTATACAAACCAAAGCAACTTAGATCCAAATTCAAATGGGTTAGCTAATATGGATCATTTCTGGATCCGTCTCACAAAATTAACCCGGGCTTGTCTCATATGACTTTTGGTCTTTGATGTTTTGTTTCTTGTCAAGAAAATATTTTGCAATCATTTAATAGTTTCTAGATAATCACGACAATTATCCTAAAGCAAACAAACTTTTCTACAAGCCACATTTATATCAATTAATAGATTATTAATTTAATCGATTATTTAATATCTCGCTAAATTAATATAGATTTTTTGACAATCCCAAAATTATTAATATATAAAGATTTAACTATAATTTTTTCTTGTATGAGTTTACCAATTTGCCCCTGTCTTTAATTTTGACTGGCAGCCATATCCTGGTAGTTTTGACACTTAGTAAACATAAAAACAGGATTGGCAGTTCCCAAAAAAAAAACAGTTTGCTGTGGCTCTGAAAAATCTGTAGCAGATAATAAGCACAGGAAATGGCACTTTTATACAAAAAGCCATACCCTGCTGGAGAACTGATTCAACTCAACTACTTTCTACTCAGTACATTAACTTACCAGCTGCTTTATTTCTAGGATAATTACAAACAAAACCCAGGTATTCTTGAAATTTGCAAAAATTGCCTTGAGGTATGACCAATATATGGCGTCGCTAGGACTGTATAGTAGGCTGAACCGATACACGAAATGGTAGGCCAAATAGAAAAACTATGAAAATCATAGAAATTTCAACTAATATATTTTTTAAAAAAGAATTTTGCTTAGTAAGTTTTTATTTTTTTGTAAAAGAAGAGGAGGGTTCGGGGCCCGGGTTAGCTACCCCTTAGCTACGCCAATGGTATGACTCTGTCTCATATTTTCTCCCTTTATAAGCAAAAAAGAAATTCAAAATATTACAGTTACCCCCTTAAATTTCAGACAGAAGCAAACCTGAGGGGTCTTTTTGTAATTTTAAAACAAAAAAAAAAATTCAAATACTCCCTCTAACAGTTATAGAAATATTACAGTTACCACCTTAAATTTCAGACAGTAGCAAATTTGAGGGGGCTTTTTGTAATTTTAAAATATCTCCAGGTTTTTATGTAATTAGCTCAAATTTCAGGGGTTCCTCATTATCCCTTGTTTTTTCACAAAAAAATAATAATATATAGCTTAATACAAACTGTTATGGAGTAGCTTTTAAGGTGGTTTCTAGGAGAACTATAAGTAGTTTGGATTAATTGATTGTTTATTCTACCAGAATACTAATTTTTATTAAGTGATGTGAGCTAGCTGCATTTGGCCTAATTAGTGTTGTGCTAAGTTGAACTAGGGTTTAGGTACGATTGGATGAGTTTTAATTTTAGTTTTTGGGGAAATTGCATTTTTGGTCCTCTGTGTTTGTCATTTTAAGGGATTTAGTCCTATATGTTTGTAAATTACCAATTAACATGCCCTAGGCTTCAATCTTGACATAAATACTCTATTTATGCCAAATTTTGGGTATGGAATGGGAATCCTACTTTATCTAGGTTTCTTGGGAGATTTTTTTGAGTACTTTTTTTTTTTTTGTAGGTACCACCACTTACAAATTCTAAGATGGAAAGTTACTAGGTGAAATAAGTAACTTACAAATTAATATATACAAAAAAGAGTGTTTCTTGCATTTCTTGGTACAAGGAACTGGTGTACAAATATGGGAGGCCCAACCTTCCTTAAAGATCAAGAAGTATTAAATGTTTACACTCAGTACCCCTCCCACCCACCCCCCAAAAAAATTACAAGTACTACCCTTAAACTTTAGTCTAGTTACAAAAACAGACCCAACTATTTTTTAAAATTATAATACTCCATTATCATTTATTTATATTTTACAAATTGAACTTAAAAAATTGGGTATTAGTAAAATAAACACAAATCTCAAGTAATGTTTAATTTTTTTCCCCTAAGTAATGTTTTTTTTTTACAAAAATATTTAATTTTTATGTGGTTTTCTTTTAATTTTTTATCTGGCCCATCCCAATTTTGTGTATCGGCCCACTCCCATTTTTTCCTGGTTTGAGGAGGATCTTTGTCATATTGACAAATAATAATTTTTTTTTTGTCAAATAGACAAAACTTTAGTGTTAAATTTCAAACAAAGAAAGTAAGAAAAAGAAAAGAAAATTAAGAAAATTCAATATGGAGCATAATATATGTGGCATTGCTTCAAGAACATGCACACTAACTAATTTAGTACAATGTACGTGGTTGTTAAATCATTCTTAATGAGCAGTTATCAGTTCATAACATGTGCTTTTAACGTCACAAGAATCTTAACCACCAGCTTTAAATACTTCCATTATTATTATTATTTTCTATATATAAAAGTAACACTATATACTTTCTCTTCATCAATCCAAAATTAATCCGTTTCCAGTTTCTCTATTGTTATCATCCATGTGACTCTACCTACTAATTAATTTCAACTCTATTGTGGCTAATCCTACTCATTTAATTCGCCGACCACATCATATACCCCGTATTTAATTAAGAGAAAATGATGCAATATTTATATCATCAAAAATGATTCCCATAGTAGCCGCGAGCGAAATGGGAGCAACCTAAATCGTAAAAATGATGCAGTTTTTGTGTCATCAAAAAATCATATTACATTGAATTAGAACAAAGTGTCGTTAATCATTGTTGACGTCGGTTTGGGATTTCCCGTGCGTCAAGCAAATGAAATGGTCTTGTGAGCTAACAGACTATGTATTTAAGTGAATAGATAATAAAACAATAGAAGGCTAATAAAAATACTTTAACGATGTGAACATGTCGAATTTGTATTCCTTCAGCTCGGGACAATAAATGTTCTCATAAATATTTTGAATACAAATTTATGCATGATTTTTCAGTTATAAATGAGAGTTCTCTCTCTCTCTCTCTCTCTCTCTCTCTCTCTCTCTCTCTCTCTCTCTCTCTCTCTCTCTCTCTCTCTCTCTCTCTCTCTCTCTCTCTCGTGCCTCCCCCTCCGAGTTAGGCCAATAAACTTAAAAGGTAAACCTCATCCCTGAGGGCCTCCATTACCCGCCCTTAGAGTTTCATGGAGGTGGTGAACTGATGGATTTGCATCAACAAGTCAGAGTCCTGAGTTGTTTTAGACCGAGTCACCATACAAGAAATCATCATCCACCTTGTTACCAGGAGGATTCGAACCTCCACGCTGTGGGTGCCAGCAAAGCGGACATCATATCACCTAGGTCCTTTACCAGTTGGGCCAATAAACACATATATATATAGATTATAAAATATACTTGTTCTAGTCTCGGGGGATCTTGTTGTACGTCAGCGGGCCCCACCGAAAATACTGGTTGGTGGGAATAATGAGTGACCGAAGCTAATGTTTTCAGGCATAGTCAGAAGTAATTAAGCCTGGAAGCCGAGTTATTAAAAAAAAAGCTTACGTATGATCATCAATTGCATGCACTACAAAAAAATTCATTTACCAACAAATTAACAAGAGAAGTGATTTTGTCACTAAATTTTATACTTACCGATAACATAGCTACAAAATAAAAAATATTATTTTTCTCACAAACTATATCGGACCAATTTTTAAATTTACCGATAGAAATCTTTGAAAGTATTTACCAATATTTTTAGATTTTACCGGTAATATTACCTCCAACAATTTTACGTATACTTTACATTTATCATAATACTTACCTACAGATTTCTCTATAGAATAATTGTTTTTTTCTTGTAGTGATGGTACTCGATATAATCAACTATTGCAGGGTAGCTCGACTGACTCTTTGATTTTTAAGAAAAGGTTTCAGAGAGGTGGCTTGAGTGATTATTTGATTGGATATCATATGTTTCGTACCTTACTCCATTGGACCTTGAACTTATCTTCTACATATATCTCACCAATCCAGGTCGATACAATGTGGCCACGTGTCCATGATCGGGACAGGTAAGTCGGGGACACGAAACCGTGTCTTTCATGTATTCGTCATGTAAGACATACAAGTCATGATCTGGGAATCACACTCTTCATATATAACATCAGATCAAAGACACGTGTCCTGTTGGTCGGTAACTTGCTCTTGTCCACGAATCTATCTAGGTCTGTACATATCAGGCCGACTACGATAATCATAATACACTGCAACGTAACATAAATGATATTAGGTAACACCCAAAAAATATTACCTAATGGCCATAAAATGTCACTATAGACAATATAGACAGCACTTTTATGTAGGCCTGTCCACGGTTTTGGAACCGCCGGTTCCGATTCCAAATAATATGGAACCGAAACCGAAACCTTGAACAGACGACGGTTCAAGCGGTTCGAACCGGAACGTGGAACAAGCGATTCCATTTCGTCTCGGGAACCGTGGAACCGTCTTCTTTTTTGTTTTTTTTTTTTTTTCAAAAATTAAATTAATATTTTTTTGTTTAAATATAACACAATATAATTCAATACTAAAATTAGAATATTATCTTAGATTATTTGAAGACTTTAAATTAAATAAAACAACGGGGAAAAAAATGGATTTGAACTTAATATTAATAATTAATATTAAGCTGCCCAGGTAGACCTGGCCAAATGGAACCGAAACCGGGTTCCAAACCGAAACCGGAACCGTGGTCAACGGTTCCTAAATCGTAACCGTGGTCAACGGTTCCAAAATCGGAACCGGAACCGTGTAGACCGGTTCCGGTTCCGGTTCCTAGGTCTCAAAAACCGTGGAACCGGCGGTTTTAACCGTCGGTTAGAACCGTATATGGAACCGTGATGGAACTATTTTTTTTAAGGTTAAAACCAACAATCTTATTTTGGTAAATACATTCTAGAAGAAATGTAAAATGTTTATTATGATATTTTTAATATTGCACAACGATTACTTAGGGAAAAAAGTAAATGTCCAAGGGTTCCTCTAGCTCAAATGTAGAGCTTGAGAATTATTTAACTACTTCTTTCGAGTTTAGTGAAATATATATTGAAGACTTTGATATTTTGAAATGGTGGTCACAAAGAGCTCAACCTTATACAATCATCTCAATCATCGGAAAAGAGGTTTTGGCATGCCCCATTTCAACTGTTGAAGTAGAGCAAACGTTTAGCTCTGATGGAAATATTTTAGATGAATCACGCTCGCATTTTTTTCCTTTTTTCTTTTTATTTTAAACTAAATTGCTAAACATTTTATCTAAATAAAATTAAAAACAAAAGGTTTAAGTTTTAACCTAGGAACAGAACCGTATATGAAGCGTGTTCGGTTTGAAACCGAAGCCGGCGGTTCGGTTTGGAACCGAATCGTGAGCATAAAGTTCCGGTTACGGTTCCTCAATTTGGAGGAACCGAACCGCTGAATCCGAATCGGAACCGCGGTTCGAGAATCCGTGGCAGTGTCTATGCCCAGGTATCTCTTAGGATCATGGGCGTAGCGTGATTTCCGGCGATGCGGTCGGAAGTTCTCTCATTTCATTTGACATTTAACGTCGGACCGCTATTTTTAAAGAAAAAAAAAAAAAAAGAGGCAAATATGGAGGTTAATGTACCTTACAACAATTCTTTGTGGGTTTTCATAATCTCGAATTATGGTTTCACTATAATGAACTTTTTGGAAGTGATTTATCCAAAATATATTCTAAATTAACCACCAAACAAATATTATTATTATGGAATAGATTTATATACAAAAATTTATTCGAAAAATACTTCCAAAAAACTGTAAGTTCATTATCAAGTTTGGAACATATATCTATGTGCATAACAAACAAGATAATCATTTATCCACTAATATACCTTAATCGAACAGGTAATTCTTAATATTTTTTGAGCAAGACGGTGAAGGTTTAAAATACTTCGATTGAATTTTCAGTGCGGTCTAACTCAAATTTAACAGGGTCACTCCGAGATTGAGTGCGGTCCGCCGACCGCACTCGTCCCATGGTAGCTCCGTCCATGCTTAGGATATAGTGGAATCAAAGCCCATATAGTTCGTTTACATTTTTTACGATTTATTTCTTGTAGTAGGTGTAGGTTGTATTTCTTGTTGACTCATTTCTCCCTTAAATTTTAAATTATATTCATTATAAATTCATTATATTTGTTGGAACAGTGGAACCGGAACTGTGGAACCGACAATTTGGAACCGTGGAACCGGCGGTTCCACGGTTCTTCCAAAGGAGGAACTGGAACCGGAACCGATAAAGACCGGTTCCTCTTTCGGTTCCGGTTCCTCTTCCGATTCCGGTTCCATTTGGTCAGGCCTACTTTTATGGTGCTGCACATGCCCATGCTACCTATAGTCTAAGGTATCACTTTTATTAGCTTTTAGTGTTTTACATAGAATCTTATGTAACACTTTTTTTGTAGCACTTATAGAAATACTATTTTTTTCCACCAAGTAGATTCGAACCCACGACTGTTATGTGGGAAAGTGACCATTTGCCAAGAAACTAAGTTGATTATTATTACAACTTTTGCTTTGTTTTATATATACACATACACACACACATATATATATATTAAAATTGTATATAATATATTTTATACAATAAAGATTATATTATAAAATATATGTATTAAATTATATTATATACTGTATATATCAAATTTTATATTATATATCATATAATTTGAAAATCATATTATGTTATATATTAAAGGACACAAAAATTAAAAATATCAAAAATACATAAAATGAATTTATCGGTGATTAATGTTCAATCGGTAAAAATAAAAATATATAAAAATATAAAATTATTTACCGAGGATAAAAAAATTCTAACATTAAAAAAAAATTAAATAATGCATAAATAATGAAAAATAATTTACCGACGGAAACAATTCCTAAGTAATTACCGACAACATCAATTTTCATTGGTAAATTAAAACCAGAGTACATGATGTCTATAATTTTTAGGTTTGGTGAATTTTTTTTTTGTCTTCATCTATTTTGTGACATCAATTAATTAAATAAATCGTTGACATAATTTAATGATAGTTATATAATTTTGTATTACTAAAATATAGCCTAAAGTGTTACAATTAATAAAATATAGTGTTGCCAAGAGCGCTTCTTAAATAAAGTGATACCTATTTGCGGTACAAAAGAAATAACAAAAAAAAAAGTGATACTTAAAAAGTGCTACTTATTTAAAAATGTTATATATAAGCGTTACATATAGATAAAGTACTACAAAAGTGTTACACAAATATTGTAATGTAAAAAGTGTTACATATGTACCTTATGTAAAAAGTGCTACAAAATTTGTGTTACCTTATGTCATTTATGTTGCGGTGATAATTATAATAATAACAATTAATTTCGTGAGTGGTTTATACTTTATAGCATTGCTCTTTAATTGATTAATTCGGAAAATCACAGGTTTAATTGAGGTACGTACAACCACCCCATCTGATATGCCAGGGTGTTTAAGCCATTAAACGAATTGAAGAGGATTATTGTCTTTAATTTTTATTAGAAAGAAAAAGAATATTGTATTAGAAAAATATTTTGCATGGTCAATTAGTGATCTGAAAATTGGCATTAAAGGTTTGTTCCCAAGTGAGAGGTATAAAATAATTGGAGAAGATCTTCAAAAATCAGTACTTGAGGATTTGATCAAGCTGTAACTCACATTTCCATATGCAAGACAATAAAAAATTTGGCCATTATTAATTGATTTTTAGTTTTCATCTCCTTTTCCACACAGAGAAATTAAATTCAAGTAAGGGCATCATTTCATCGATCGACCTGTATTTATTGTTCAAAGTTTATACTCCCTTAGTTTTATTAATACGCGTATATATATATAATTTGATTTAATACACATTTTTAGAAAAAAATTAAAAATATGAAATATATATATGTAAAATTAGTAGTTGAAAGTCAGTGTCTTCAGACAGAGCCGTGGGAGCCTTTAGGCCATTAAGGTGACTGCCTAAAACCCCGTGGTTGTCTAGACCCCAGTTAAATAAGTAATTTTAATAGTTATATATATATATATATATATATATATATATACGTGCGTGTGTGTGTGAGTAAAAAATAAAAGTTAATATTTGACACAAAATTGAAAAGGCTTTTTCTTGTTATTATAATATAATATTATGTGTTTGTTTTATAACAAAAATATAAAATTGAACTATTCTCTTTTATTGACAGGAAACTTTTATTTCTCTCATCCTCACATTAGTGAAAAGCTCACACATTCAGTTGAAGAGTCTTTTTGTATTATTTTCTTGTATTGAGGGTCGGTTTGATCAACATTAATTAGAATATGGATGGTGATGAATTGAAAAAATATTGTATTAATCTTACAAACTTCTAGTTACAGTGAGTATGCAGATATTGATGGTTATCATTTATTTTTAGAATTGACGAATGTATTGAAAGAATTAAATACTAACAAAAGAAATTAATACTCCAATAAATGTATTAAATATTTAAACTATACCATAAGATTATATAATTTTTTTAAATTTAAGCATTGTGTACATGATATTACTGACGATATACATGGTTGTTGTTACCAATAAAAAAAAATTTCCAAAATTAAAATTGATTAAATCCTATTCGATATCAAGTATGTTACAAGATAGATTAAACGGACTAGCTATATTAATTAATGGATGAAATGTTAAAATTGTTTGATTATAAAACTTTGATAAGTGATTTTGCAGCTCAAAAAGCTAAAATATTAAAATTAGGATTAATGATACATTAAATTAGGGCCTCCTAAAGTTTCATCTAATTAAGGCCTCAAAATCTCTAGACACGGCTATGTCTTCACATCGTGACGAGAGAAATTTCGATTGTTATGTTGTTTTAAAAAGAAATAAGATCAATAAAATTTATAGTGCTGTAATAAAATATATTTCAAAGTACAATTAGAAACTAA
This sequence comes from Rehmannia glutinosa, assembly GCA_016081115.2. NCBI lineage: Eukaryota > Viridiplantae > Streptophyta > Magnoliopsida > Lamiales > Orobanchaceae > Rehmannia > Rehmannia glutinosa. The sequence goes on from JABTTQ020001556.1 coordinate 358,363, forward strand.
TTAATACGGGCATTATTATTTTTTGTTTTCTTCTAAAACTGCATTATTGAGTACTGATACTGGTTGATGATTGGAGGTATCTTTGGAACTCAACAGTTTGAACTCGGAGTTTGCTATTTTCAATTTGTAAATTGAAAACTATGGATCTTGTTCAGGTGGGCGACATGTGGCATGTGACATTTCTTGAAAAAAATTTATAAAATAAAATTGATTAGGGAGATTCCCTTCACAATTTGCAGGTAAATGGTAATCATATATTATTTCCAACCTAATTAATATTTAAACCCCAATTAACTTATATTTGAAATAATCTGCATGTGTAATATAAGCAAGAAGTTAGATTTTCTGATATGCTACATTAATTTGTCAAAATATTATACATTAATTTATGGTCATATTATTATTTATTATATATATGCATGTCCCTATTATTTACAAAAATGTCACCAGTTTTTGGATTGAGTCATAGATCATGGGATCCATCTCACGAATTAATGCGCCCTATGAGACGTCTTATACGAGTTTTTGCCTTGAATTTTAACGAGGATAATAGTAAGAATATCAACGCAGCAAAGGTGGCCATTTCTGTTCCAAATATTTTCTGGCACTACAACATAAATGACATTAGGTAACACAAATTTTGTAGCATTTTTTACATAAGGTACATATGTAACACATGTTTGTAACACTTTTTATATTACAATATTTATGTAACACTTTTGTAGCACTTTATCCATATGTAACACTTATATGTAACACTTTTATATAAATAACACTTTTTAAGTATCACTTTTTTTTTTTTTTTTGTAACGCAAATAGGTAACACTTTTATATAAGTAACACTTTTTAAGTTTCACTTTATTTTTGTTATTTCTTTTGTAACGCAAATAGGTATCACTTTATTTAAGAAGCACTCTTGGCAACATTATATTTTATTGATTGTAACACTTTTTAAGCTATATTTTAGTAACACAAAATTATATAACTATCATTAAATAATGTCAAAGATTTATTTAATTAATTGATGTCACCAAACCTAAAAATTGTAGACATCATATACTCTGTTTTTTTAACTGAATTTTTGTTTTCTTTTTACAAAGTATTTTAGTTTTGCTTTTATATTTTTATTTTTTACAAAGGCAATTAATTCCATCTTAATGCCGACGGAAAATGCGCATGTATATATTTTATTATTATTTATTTATTTTTTAAATTTTACTAACGGAGACCAATTTCATTGTTAAACTTTTTTCTTTTATTTTATTTTTTACTTTTTTAAAAAATATTACCAATAAAAATCGATGTTGTCGGTAATTACTTAGGAATTTTTTCCGTCGATAAATTATTTTTTCGTCATTTTCTTTATTATTTAATATTTTTACTGTTAGAACTTTTTTATCTGTCGGTAATTAATTTTATATTTTTTATTTTTACCGATTGAATATTTATCAGTCGATAAATTTATTTTATATATTTTTGATATTTTTAATTTATTGTGTCCTTTAATATATAATATAATATAATTTTCAAAATGTATATTATACAATATAAAATTTGATATACGATGTATAATATAAGTTAATACATATATTATAATATATAATCTTTATTATATAAAATATATTATATATACATATAATATATATATATATGTGTGTGTGTGTGTATGTGTATATATAAAACAAAGCAAAAATTGTAATAAGAATCAACTTAGCTTAGTGGCAAATTGCCACTTCCATACATTGTCGTGTGGGTTGAATCTACTTGGTGGAAAAAATAATATTTCTACGAAGTGCTACAAAAAAAAAAAGTGTTACATAAGATTCATATGTAACACTTTAGAAGTATTTTTTAAAAGTGTTGCAAATATAAAATTAAAGTGTTACAAAAAAGTGTTACATAATATTCATATGTAACATTTAAGAAATATTGCTTCAAAGTACATGCTATTGCTTCAAAATTATGGACTCGGCGTGTTAATAAATTTGTTGCTCATTATTTTGCATCTTATGCGAAAACTATGTCGTGTGAAACTCATCTTTGGGACTCTTATCCGTTCCACCCTTGTCAATCAATTGTTGTTGGACAATTTCCAAAGCACCTTTAATGATTAATGCATTTTGATTTTAAAAAAAAAGGATAATAGTAAGAAAATATTTTTCGCTTTTAAATAATTGTTATTTGTGATTCGAAACTTTTTGATCACATTACAATACAAGATTCAAACATAACATAATTGTGCATAAGTGGACAACCTTAGTTTAGATCCTTTATTAGGATTGGCCAAAGTGATAATCAACCATTTATATGGTCAATCAGTCAAAATTGGTCAAAACCCGATCAAACCAATCAATCTTTTTATTTTTCTGCTTTTATTAATTTTATATATTTTTAAAACCTTAAACTTGATATTTTTATGCATATGTTATTAATTTGAGTTTATGAGCTGTTATAAAAATTTTCTAGTTAGTATTTGAATGTTAGGCTTCATTATATATATTTATTTATTTGTTTCACCTCTAATTTCATTATTAATAATCTATTATATTATCATTTAAATATTTTAAAAAATATAAGTATTTTTCATTTAACTTCTAACATGCAACGAATTGACTGACCACTTAAATGGTTCATCAATGATAACTGATAGGAACAAAGCTATGGGGTTGGCGGCGGCAGCCACCCATAGACGGATGTACATTACCCATTGTGAGGGACACGTCTGCCGATAACTTTTTTTCTTTGTTGTCTTTTTAATATATAGCATTTATTTTTAGAAATTATAAATTAGTTTTTTGTTATGTTTTTTCTAAAAAAAATTGTGTCCCACTAGTTGTTTTAAATTCAACCGAATCGCAAGGGCTTTAGGGAGCGATTGGATGTGAACGAAATTCTATTTTCGTTCCGCTGGAGAATTTGTTTTTTTACTAAACATGCGATTGTTAATGAAAAACTTCAGAACATATATTATTCTCTCACTTTCACTTTTTCTCATTTTTTCTCTTACCATTTGTTAAATTTCAGATTTAGAGAAGAAGAAAGCATTTTATTGAACTGAGAATTATGAGCTAAACTTGATTATCAATGGTACAGTGAATGTCAATTTATACTGTGCAAAACTAACTACCTCTAACTAACTCTAACTGAAAGCAGTTAGCCTAACTAATCTAACTGTCAAGCTTAACAATGACGCTAACAGAAATTGTTACATTCAATACACCCCTGTTTCAAGCTAAACCAGGGGGAGTGCTTAAAGAAAACTTGGTACAAAGAAACTGAAATCGTTTTGCAGACAAAGGCTTAGTTAGGATGTCCGCAGCTTGATCTTCGGAAGTAACATAATGAACTTCAACTTCTTTCTGATTAACTTTATCCCGAATGTAGTGAACATCGACTTCAATGTGCTTAGTGCGCGCGTGAAAAACAGGATGAGAAGCCAAAGAAATGGCACTTGCATTGTCACACCAAAGGATGGAAGGAGCCTTGAGAGAAAGGTCAAGCTCAGTAAATAAAGATTTAATCCATACAAGATCAGTAACAGCGGTAGCTAAGGCACGATATTCAGACTCCGTGCTACTCCGGGCAACAACATCTTGCTTTTTGGAACCCCAAGTGATTAAGTTCGGGCCAAGAAACACACAAAAGCCCCCAGTTGATCGTTTGTCATCAAGAGAACTAGCCCAATCGACATCCGAATAACCATGAAGTTGCATAGTGGAAAAGGGTGGAACAAGAGACCAAGCGACAAAGAACCTTTTAAGTAACGAAGGAGACGTTTACAGGCATTCCAGTGAAACTGAGTCGGAGCATGAAGAAATTGGCTGAGTTTGTTGACCATGAAGGAGATATCAGGACGGGTAAGCGTGAGATACTGAAGAGCACCAATAGTGCTGCGATAAAGAGTAGGCAATTCAAATGGAGGGCTATCACCAAGAGATAATTTTTGGGCTGCATTGTACGGACTATCACAAGGCTTTGAATCCAACATATTCGTTTTCTTTAAGATATCAGTAGCATACTTAGTTTGATTTAATAAAATTCCATTGGGCAGCCTGTGAGTTTCAATGCCCAGAAAATAATGCACCTCCCCTAAGTGCTTTAATGAGAAGGCCTTGTGCAGTTTTTGAATAAGAGAAGTCACCAAACCATGATCATCCCCCGTAATTAGGATATCATCAACATACACTAAGACGAGTGCAAGAACTGAACCAGACTTATGATAGAACAATGAAGGATCAGACTGAGAACTGAGAAAACCAATAGATAGAAGAAAGGCTTTGAGCTTATCATTCCACGACTTAGGGGCTTGCTTGAGACCGTAAATAGCTTTAGTGAGACGACAAACATGATGAGGTTTGGAGGGGTTAACATAACCAACTGGCTGAGTCATATACACTGTCTCATTCAACTCACCATTTAGAAATGCATTGTTAATATCAACTTGTTCAATTTTCCAACCATTTGCAGCAGCCAAGGAGAACATCAAGCGAATGGTAATGGGCTTAACAACCGGGCTAAATATTTCAAAATAGTCAATACCAGAGACTTGTTGAAATCCTTTGGCAACCAAACGAGCTTTTAGCCTATCAACAGCCCCATTTGGAAGATATTTGACCCAAAAAACCCATTTATGATCAACAACTTGCATGCCGGGAGAAAATGGAACCAGTTCCCATGTATGATTCAAAATTAAAGCATTATACTCCGCATCCATAGCACCCTTCCACTGAGGGTCAGAGAGGGCATCACTAACAGAATTTGGTTCAGAAGAAGTGTGCAGAGCTGTGTATAATTTTGGTTTGTGGATACCAGCTTTGGCTCTGGTTACCATCTGATGAGGATTCGAAGAGACAGGGGGAGGAGGAACAGGATCAGATGGAGGAGGAATAGGGACAGGAGAGGAAGGAATGAGAGCAGGAGGAGAAAAACCAAGTGGAGAGGAAGGAGGAGGGGTTAAAACAGGTTGTGAGGGAGCTAAAGGGGATGTACTGGGAAGTAAGAAAGAAGAGGGAATGATAGTTGGAGAAGATGAAATGAAAGAAGAAGACTGAGGTGGTGAAGGGAAGAGAGTAGTGTAGGGAAACTCACACTCATTGAAGTGTACCCTACAAACATAAATTCTCCCATAAGGATGTAAACATCTATAGCCTTTATGCATAGGACTGTAACCAAGAAAGACACATTTTGAGGATCGAAATTGAAGTTTGGAAGTATTGTATGGCCTGAGGAATGGAAAACATGCACATCCAAAAACTTTAAGGAAAGAATAATCAGGAGGAGTTTTACATAGCAACTGGAAAGGAGATAGATGCTGAAGAACAGGGGTGGGGAGCCTATTAATGATAAAGGTAGCACTAACAAAAGCATCCCACCAGAATTTAAAAGGAAGATGAGATGTGGCTAAAAGAGTTAACCCCATTTCAGTTATATGCTGATGTTTTCTTTCGGAAGACCATTTTGTTGATGTGTATAAGGACAAGGATGACGCACAAAAACACCAATGGATTGAAGAAAAGTAGCAATAGGGCGATATTCACCCCCAAAATCAGATTGGAAGGACTTGATTTTGCTGTGAAATTGTCTTTCAGTAACAGTAAGAAAGTGTTCAAGAATTGAGATGGCTTCACTTTTAGAATGCATGGGATAGATCCATGTATAACGTGTAAAAGCATCCACAAAATGCATATAATAGCTATAGCCATCTAAAGAGGGAGTAGATGTTGGACCCCATACATCAGAAAATACTAAATCAAAAGGAGCATGAACATTAGCCGTGACAGATGGAAATGAAAAATTGTGCATTTTGCCAAGATTACACTCATCACAAAAGAAATTATTCTTTACAGAAAAAGACTTATTCAACCGCTTGTAAACATGGGAAATAACAGAAGGATTAGCATGGCCTAAACGTTTATGCCACAAACTATGCTCACAAGCAGCTGTAGACAAAAGAAATGAGCAGGGAGATACATTTTGGGACAGAGAGGACTGAGACAGCTTGGAAGTGGAAAGAAGTTGATTGAGATCCATGTGATAGAGTCCTCCTTTAAGAGCTCCTCTCAGCAGGATTTGATGTGTGTTTTTGTCCTTGACAAAACAACAATTTTTGTGAAACTCAATGTAAACATTATTATCATGAGTGAATTGAGATATACTTAAAAGATTTTTGGTAATTTTAGGAACATAAATGACGTTGTTTAGAATAAAAGGCTTATGAGAGTTGGGACTGGGAAAATAAGATGAACCAACAGAATTAATAGGAAGAGAGGAACCATTACCAATAGCTCTGAACCAGTGTAGGGAGAGTGGATGCTGAGATTACCAAATTCCAAGGTTACATGTGTAGAGGCACCACTATCAATGAACCAATTTCCATCTTGAATGGAAGAACCAGGAGAAGGTCATTGAAACTGAGAGTGAGGACTTCCAAGAATAGAAGGAGAATGGCCATATGGTCCATCAAGGCTGTAAGAACCTGGAGAAGCAGAACCGGCTGAAGCCATAGGAGGCATGAAAGAAGATGCATAGCCAGTAGTAGGAGGGGAGGATAATGTGGAGCGAGAAAGCTGCAACATGTGCCTGAGCATAATTGAAATTCAATCATTGGAAAGATGAATCAAACCTCTTGAAGCATTTAGAAGCAATATGATTTGACTTGCCACAAATTTGACATACAGTCCTATTCTTTCCAAATCGACCTCTGCCTCTTTCTCTGAAAAAAAGGCACACCACCACCTCGTGGTGTAAAACTGTCATTACCTCTTCTGAAAGAACCATTAAACATAACATTGGCAAATGGAGATTGAAAGGAAGAAGATCCATCCACAGAGGGTACAACAGATTGAGATAGTTGCTGAAGCCGCATTTCATGAGTTTGCAGAGCAAACTGAGCATCTTGTAAAGAAATATCACCAGCTCGAGAACTCAAATTAACAATCACAGCCTCATATTCACTACTACAACCAGCCAGAATGTACGAGACTAGATCATCATCCGATATGATTTTACCAGCAGCATGCAAGTTGTCGACAATACCTTTCATCTTTAAAAAATATTCTTCAATCGAAGAATCGCCCTTCTTAGTGTTCAATAATAGATTTCGAAGATGAAGAACACGTGTTTTAGACTGAGAGTGAAACAAGGTCTCCAATACTGGCCATAACTCTGCAGACGTAGTGCATCGAGAGACATGCCCAAGCATCGACTTGGAAATGGTGGAGAGCAACCAACTGAAGAAGAATTGATCTCTGCGATGCCATTGCAAAATTGAAGGATCTGCTCAGAATCAACACAATCAGACGAACCAAGGGAAGCTTGCGGAGGAGAAGAACCAAGAAGAATTCCTTCAAAAGCATGTGCGCGAACATTGGATAAAATATGCGTACGCCAGAAAAAGTAATTCAATCGATCCAAGCGGATTGAGATTGGAGCAAAGGTAGGTAAAATAATATGAGAAACAGAGGATGAGGAAGAAGCCATGAAGAAGGAAGAAAAGTTCGCCGGAGAAGAAGTCGGAGAACCGAGATCGCGGCGGAGAAGAGGGTGGAACCGTCACGGCTCAAGATACCATGTTAAATTTCAGATTTAGAGAAGAAGAAAGCATTTTATTGAAGTGAGAATTATGAGCTAAACTTGATTATCAATGGTACAGTGAATGTCAATTTATACTGTGCAAAACTAACTACCTCTAACTGAAAGCAGTTAGCCTAACTAATCTAACTGTCAAGCTTAACAATGACGCTAACAGAAATTGTTACATTCAATACCATTCACATCTACACATTTTTTCACAAAAAAATAATCATTATTACACATTCTCCAACAAATTTCACTATTCACTCACTCACATATTTCTGACTATCAATCATATCCAATCATTATTTTACTATTTTTAAATCAAATCAACTTTCATCATTACTTTTTCATCTCACATCCAATCACACTATCAAAATTCATATTTTTTATTCCAATTTTTTTTTCATATTCTTTAGCAAAATAAAAAGTTTCAAAATGAAAGCATATCTAATCGTGCCCTAATTCTTTGTGCATAAAATTTTCGCTTAGGAGTTATATATGCAAAAATAAAGAAAAAGGTTAATTAAAAACACATATATTGTACACATTCGAAGGTTCTAGAGGATCAGTATGTAGTAAGTACTCTTTCTATACAAATCAGTCAAATTTGGAATTGATGCCTTGATGGGGCTTGTCAGCTGCTGTTTATTTATTAGTTTATTTATTTTGTAACACACATTTTCATGTAGTTTTCATAAATTCCTTTTTGACTTAATAATTCGCTTCTGATTTTTAAATAAAAATCGAACAAAGGGCCATATTTCGGCCCCCTGCCTTTAATAATTTTATAATATAGCCATAATCAGAAGCACATGTACCAGAGTCAAAAATGTTTTCTAATAATTCATTAGTTAGGATCCCATCAAAATAAATTACAATTAATTAATGGGACCTTAGTCACAGCATTTTAAATACACCAATCAATTATTATGAATTTTTCATATATATATATATATATAATAGATTATATTGATTTGTTTTAATGCAAAAATTATGGACAAACGAGTAACAGATGGGCTAGATGTTTGAAAGAGGGCCCGAACTGAATTTTAATGTCCCAATTTCAATATAGCCCGGCTCCAAAATTGAAAACGGATTTTGCAGTATGCATGGCCCTCTATTAATTGCCAATTAACCTTACGAATATTTTTTATTGTAGGACTTATTGGGAAAGTGATGAGGGCTTAAATAGACCGACCTTCTAGCCCGAACTATTTGGGTCGGGACAGGATGAGGCAATGGCATAGCCAGGGCGCAAGAGTGAGTAGTGTTAGGTATCGACCCTGCTGTCGAGCTCATAAGCCATAGCCATTCTCAAATAGTCCAACAGACTTAACTATTACCAGATGCAGCCTATGGGGTAGGGATTATGGATTACATGCCTTTTTCTATAAAAGCAATAAACTAGAAAACAAAGTCGTGCGATGCACACGCACAAGGGAATGCACTTTCCCATTCAAGCCAAAGCAAAGAAGCAAGAACAAAAGGCAGAAGCTAAAGGCTACAAAAGCCTAAAAAACTACAGAGAACTTTAAACCCTTTTGACCGTCGGGGCCGGACTGAAAACGGGCTTGAAGAACGCGAACCGCTGCCACAAAACGGGGTAAACAGAAATCAGTAAAAGCTATAGAATAGGACTAAAACTGAAAAGAAAATAAAGGAAGGATATCACCGGTTCTTCGACAGAAGCGAATCGGACGGGGCTCAAAGAACAAGCTCAGATCGTGTGTAGAGGCCCCTTCACTGTCATACGAACCGGACGCGCCTAAGGAAGCCACAAAGATACCCGAAGCCTTATAGCCTTCCAACGCCCAAGTTTTTCCCGAATCGCCGGAGAACCCACAAAGAGAACGACCACCGGACGAGACCCACTGGAAAAACAGAACCACCCTCAAAGGACCAAGTCCCTCGAAACCCACAAACTCGAACACCTAAAATCGAATCCTCACCGGAGAAGATGATCAGAAAAACCTCACCACAACTCACATTGATGCACAAAAAATAGAAGAGCAACATAGATTTTTCAAAGGAGGAGAGATGGGAGCAGTCCTTAGAGAGAAAAGAGAGAGCCGTAAAAATGAGGGTTAGGTTATTAGGGTTCAAGGGTGCTTGGTTTATTGGGCAAATGTAGGGCCAAGATCAAATATCTAAATCCAATGGTTAGATTTAAAGTAAAGGATCCGTGTGTCTCAGTCGGGTCAAAAACTGACCCGGGCAAACAAGGGCTGGTTGCTTTGGGCTTCTTCATCAATGGGCTTGGACAAATGAGGTATGGGCTCCCAAACAAATTGGGCGTCTCCCAAACAAATTGGGCCACATTCCAACCAGTAGGATGGCACACACGAAAGTGGGGTGGACCAATGAAAAACTGGAAAATAAATTATATAAACTTTAACTTAATTTTTTTTAAAAAAAATCCTTAATGAAATTAATTAAGGGAATACAATAAAAAGAGGGAGAGGAGGGGCGGTATGGCCCCTAGCTATGCCCTTTGGCTGAGGTGATGACATGATGAAGAAATAAAATAAAAATTGAACGCTTCAGAATGAGTTGATTATTTAATCAGAGGTGATCAAGGTTGAAGTTTAGGAATGAATAATTCCAAACTGGAAGAAGTTAGAGTGACATTCGGAGATTGTTATCCCGGCCTCAGTGTTCATATTTGACTAACCTATGAAGGAGACCGAGATCATCCTAATGGAATTATGTTATGGAAACCCAAGGTTTCCATACCAACATTCGGATTTTTATAAAAACTCTTGCTTACCTATAAATATCACCTTTTAGGTATGTTTTATTTTTAATCAATCTTTCCATTCAACAACTTCTATCATGCTTTTCCTCTTAAGCATATTATGATTTGAGCGCGGAGAGAGCACATCGGAGAAATCCTCCAGCCTTTTTTTCTAACAGTTGTGTTGTAGGTTATTAGCAGACTGCGGAGCTCATGTGGAGAGTTTTCTTTCACTAGTAGAGCAAAATTGCAGTTGCACAAAAAATGAGCAAAGCTCAACCATATAATATATCAACATGGAATATTTTTTAAACTACATTTGGGAACATGGGAATTGTTTAGTAGTCTTAGTGATAAGTCGTTTGTAACACTCAGGCATATGTCTGTGTTCGATCCCCACCTAGCTCCCTTTCCTCCCAAGATTTATATTTCAAAAAAAAATATTTGGTAATATTTTGAGGCTTCTGTCATTAGATTTTGGTGAGAAAAATAAATATATTTCAAACGTAAATAAACAAAATAAAATAAAATAAAATCATGTACAGATGTCGGAGTGTGGATTGGTCTCCAAATCCATTATTTGAGATCTGCAATATTAGATTAAGTTAGCCCTTGATATTAATAAATTAATTTAGTCAGTGTTGTTCCCGCTCTGATGTGTACATACCTAATAAACGCGTATGTCAGTATGTGAGTAGGAGTTAGTGAGCAGGACACTTGTATCTAACCTTGCACCCAGAAAATGCACTTACCAAACTCCAACCTGATCATCCCACCTTGCATAGGCGAGAATAAAGTAATTTCATGTTCTCAACATGCCCGTCTCGTCTAAGACACCAACCAAGTTGAGAAGACAATAATGCATGGAATACTCTATAGGGGATTTCGAATCCCAATATAGGTACCAGGAGTTAATACCAGTCACATTCATTACTCTAGTCGTCGTCTTGACACATTGTCTTTAGGATCAAGGGATTAGTAGTGCTACTTCTCCTTATGACTAGAGGATTAGTTGAGCTACCTTCCAGATGAATGGTTACACATATGCCTTGTGGTATCATATGTATGAGATATCTCTCCCCTATAAATACCCTCATTCTGAATTATGGCTCAAAGAAACTGTATTCAAAATATCTAGGAGAACATTTATTGGTCCAAGCTAAAGGAATATATTTCCAACCTATTTAGGTTGTTCTAGTAATTCATCTGTATTTTTGTTTTATTTCTTGTTTTTATCAAATATTGATAGACGGTTAGTCGGTTAACCTACAAGGTCATGATTTCCTTTGTTTGACCCGTGGGATATCCGAATCACGATGTTAACCGTTAGCTTTGCATTTTTATTCCCACAGTATCTTGTTGGACGGCTGAGGAATTGAATTCCCACTTTGGTTAGAAAAATTTGTAAATGCGGATATTCCAATTTCTCAATAATTATCACTGCAATTTCTTCTGAAAAAAAACAAACTATGTCCATGCAAATCTCGGTACAAAATGCATCAAATTATGAAGAAGAATTAATTTATTAGTGATTTTCTCCAACTAGAACGAATCTCAATCAAGATCATGGAATGCCAATAATGCAATACAAATTAGGTTTAGCAATTAAAGTGGTTTGCGATCAGTGGCGGACGCAGGATTTCGGCTTTGGGGGGGTGAAAAACGGTCCGAGTTCATATATTTAAACTATGAGAAAAAAAATTGGAGGGCAACTGTAAAACACAACTATTTAAAGTTTTTTATCAAAGTTTGGGGGGCAATTATAAGAAAATTCCTTTATTTTAGCTATAAAAATATAATTTAAAAAAAATTTGGGGGAAGATAATTTTGGAAAATTTTGGGGGCAAAGATCCCCCTTGTCCCCCCTCCGCCCGCCCCTGTTTGCGATAGCACTAGCTGATCAGGATGATAATTAAACTCATTTTAAACTTTAATTCTTGCATTTATTTTATGTGAATGAGAACATGGTATGCATCAAAAAATTGATTTCCAAGAACATCAAGCCAATTTATCCATGACATACAAAACTGTAGCTGATTTCATGTCCTAAGGTCTTTCTTCTTTGGAAGCTTCTATGAGACCAAAGAATAAAATCATAGTATCACTTCTTTTTTTTTTTTTTTTTGGCTTTGTGTTTTTCTAACATGGTCAAAGGTATCATATCATATGGAGATAGGCCCCTTTCTCATGATGGGATGACTTGAAATATGACCCCAAAACACTGCACATGCCATGCCCATTGCCATGTACATAATCCAAATCATCAACATCATATATATCATATCATATCCATGTCACAAATTGGAAATTTGTTAGTAGAGATGTCTATGTCTAATCCATTTATGTGTTTGACCAACATAATTAGGACATAATGCATTGTTGCTACAAAATGTCCCACTTTTAGTGGGAAGTGTCTTGGCTTAAGGAACTTTTTGGGCCTTTGGAGTCAATCTTGTTATCTCAACAAATGCATTTTTGTTTCATTGTTTTGGAGATCGATTCAATTTTTAATTGGGATGTTAATTTTTGAAACGACACAATTCAACCCGACACGCAAATCTAAAACCAACCCAATTGTCATCCCCTTTGTATAATGTTTCTAAGTTTACTTCAATATGCATGTATACTTGATAAAATTATTGATAGGTAAATAAATTGCCCTTCTCAAATTATGGGATTATTCATTCTAATGATTCTTTGCATGGGCGGATCTACCTTAGGCATGAGCTTGAGATGTCTACTTTAAAACCCATATATAAGTGTAATTTTTTATATATCAATAATAGTAGCCAAACTTCATTTATTAATCAGTCCACCCATATCCAGTCCAATTCATATAAGTTCCTTTATATATATATATATATAAAATATGCTAACTCATTTAAACTATTTGCTCAATATCCACATCCCAAATTCATTTGTAAATTGTATTAAAATGCATTTAATGCCCTAAAAGCTCGCCGGAACAAATTAAATGAATATTGAGAAAACAATTTGCAAAAAAAAAATTATGATATTAAAAAATTTCATTTTAATTTGTAGCCCACATTATTATCAATTTCTGGATCTGCCCCTGATTCTTTGAGTGCTTGGCCTACTCCAAACTATGGCGGGCAATGCTTTTCACCAATAGTTTTCATGTTGCGGTGCAAATTGGGAAAGCATAAAAGTTTGGGATTAAGTTGTGATTAATCAAACATGTGTTGGAATTTTGAATTGATTTGGTAAAATGGGCGTTGATCCGATTTTGACCAAATAATTAAATGGGTTCTATTAATGAAAAATGAAATTAAATTATTTGTAAAAATTCTACTAAGAGAGTAGATAAGAATATCATTTGAAATTTCTCAAAAATAATTCCGGGTGAATGAGAAATTAATGCTAGAAATTAGCCACTTATATAATACTAGAAAATGGTATGAAAAATAGAAAATGTGGGGAAGGAGAAATGCTCCATCGCACATAGGAAGCGAAGACAAAGTTTGCTCACTTGATACATCCCAAGTTGGACTTATGGGTTCGAGCCCTTGGGGACACCCAAATTTTTAAAGAGGTGAGGACCTACATGCTTGCGGGTTTGGTTCAAAGTACACACGCGCGCGCTGCAGCCCGCCCGCCGGCTCGGCCCGGTTCGTGGCTTGGGCTTGGGCTTGAAAGTCCTTATTCGTTTAATTAATTAATTAATTAATTAATTAAAGTTTCCAACGGGAAAGTGTTCGCATCCGAGCACGGGCAGACGCACGGCCCATACATCAGGTCGTGCGTCAAGACAGACTTGTTCGTGTCCGAGCATGGGCTGGGGCAGGGCCCGTGCGTCGGGTCGTGTGTCAAGTCGAGACTTTGTCATTTTTGTTCGCATCCACGCATGGGCACACACACGAGCCGTGCGCTTGGTCGTGCGTCGATGCGAAATGCTGAACAGATGCACCTGTTCGGAGTAAATCTATCTTTTCGAGCCAAAATACATGATCTTTCCATACGGGCACCTTGTTGCCTATATATATCTGACCCCTGCAGATGGAAAAACACACGAAAATCATCAGATAATAAACGGTTATTTTGCATTCAAGCATATTGACATTCCTCCCATTCAAAATCTTGAAAAGTCAGAAACCTATTGTTGTTCGATGTATTTCGGGTTTGCAAGTGTTGTAAACTTGAAATGGAAATAATCGTTGTATCTTAGAGACGAACATCGGAATCATTAGCACTTCGTATACGGGGCGTTTTCGTTTTTCGGAGACTGAATTCAATTCAGGCATCGACTAACCATATCAATCCAAACACTCAGCCATTTCCAAAACAGAAACCTTCAATATTTACCCAAGAACATGTGAGTATGTCACAACTCAATAAAAACGCATGCAAAGTCTTTCTTTCAAAAAGGGAAAAAGAACGCATGCAAACAAATCTAAAAAAGAAACATGTAGTCAGAAATGCGAAATTGGGCTTCATTAAGTGAATAATAGGTTAATTGGTATATTTTTTTATTTTATTTTTATTTTTTGCAAAGTGAGAAAATTACCCACAATGTGAAGAGCAAAGTGCTATTTCATTAGTTTTTGAAATTTCAAAACAAAAGTCCAAACAAGAGCTTCCATAACTAAGTGCAATGTTTATAATAATGCTGCGATCAATCTAATTCTGGGTATATTTGGTTAGTGATTGAGAAATTTGAAAAAAAGTATTTGAAGAGATAAACTTGATTTGATGTTAGGGATGGTAATGGGGCGGAGCGGGGCGGGCTCAATACTCATACCCGTCCCGTCCCCTCCACGGGGCACGGGGTGGGTCGTCCCGTGTTGATTTTTTTTATATATTTATCTTATATTTTATATTATTAATAATATATTTTGTATTATAAATACATATTGTTTTATAAAATTTGTCATTATATATGTTAAATATAATATTAAATACAAAAAATTATATTATTTTATATAATATACATGTAAAATATACATTAAATATATTAAAAAATAAAAAAATAGCACGAGGCGGGACGGGATGGGTACCCACGGGTCACGGGGCGTCCCAAACGGGACGGAGCGGGTCATTTTGCCATCCCTATTTGATGTATTGATTCTACACAGCGGCGGACGCATGATATTACTTTAGGGAGGGGGGCGAAAAATTGTATGAAGTTCAAAATTTTGGAGAGGCAAATTCATTTATTTTAACGACAAATATTTTATTTCTAAAATTTTAGAGGTGGAAAATGAACTTTTGGAATTTTTTTTTTTTTTTTTGGTGGGGTGGGGTGGGGGCGGAGGGCAATAGCTCTCCTCCCCTGCCCATGATTCTATATATGCATATTTGTAGAGTAATGCATTCAAAAACATAATGCATCTATGGTTTTATTTGAGTAAAAGAAAAAAATGATAACAAATATAGCCTAAAAATCATCCACATAAAGGATCAATAGTACCAAAGGTTTTTACTCGAGATTTTCTATTCCAATTTGTGTTTCATCTCGTGTTTCAAATATTACCCCTACACGCTAAGTGTATTAATGACATCATTAATTTACACTTGACCTGTATTTAAGATACTTGGAATACGAGATGAAGCACAATTTGGATAGAGGATCCTATCCGATCTATTAGTGTAGAATTGAGCGTCGAGATGTTAAATCATTTTTCACTCTTTTAAGAAATTTATTTTCAAAGGGGTCCACCAGCATTTTTTAATTTGTACTCTTATGCTTTGGAAAGAGTAAATTGCAATGCTCCAAGAACGTCTTATATTAGATTCCATTTTTTATTAATTGGAAAAATTGACAAATTTAAATTCCTCACTTAAAACAAGGGTTTATTGTATCTAGCTAGCTTCATTAAGATTTTGGCATTTTCATTTATCTTTCTTTGGGATTAGCACTTTTAGCAAAAAGCTTTCCTCTGTCACACTTTAAAGAATGTATTTATTAGATTTTTTCAAATATCAAAAATACCCAATTACGGGTTATACATACATATAATGCTTTCATTTAAAATTTATTATTTGGAGTATTGTGAATTATTTACAATTATAAAGGTTCTGTTTTTTTATATGTCAAAATTAATGTATATGCTCCATGGCACTAAAGATGGTTTAATTTTTTTTTTTTTTAAAAAAAGAAATTGTGTTACTCATTTTTTTATTCAAAAATGATGTGTTTCTATAAATATTAGGTTGATCGATATATAATTAGTCCTTGATAAGTATTTTACCTAAAACCTCGGGAAGGTAAAAGCTATAAAAGTCAAAAGTTTGAGAAAACTATACACAAATAATTAATAAGCCCTCAAAGTAAGCCAATATTGTGAATTGTTTTAATAGAGATATTTATTCCCCGCGGAATTTCACTACCAAGCCCTCCAAGTCCGAGATTTGTGGCTAACTAGTAACTACAAATAATGATTATTAAGGATTTGAAAAGAGTGAATTAATATATAACCTATTACTTAAATAAGTTAAATTAGATAATATATCCTACTACAAATCTATAATCTATATCCGTTAATTATAACCCAACAATATTTACAGTTGAAGACATTACGCAAAAAACATCATATCCATTTTTTTCCCTAGAATAAAACATTCAAAACACATTTCATTTCACTACGCGTTTCAATTTCAGTACTGTTATAAAATATCTTCTCAAGATATTAAAAAGAGCAAGTCTCTTGTGAGACGGTCTCACGGATCAAAATTTGTGAGACGGGCCTTCTAAAGGCTCCGTCTTGAGAAAATGACCCATGAAAATAAATTTAAAAATAATAATGAACCATGAAGAATAAAAATAAACCCTAAAAACATGAACCATGAAGAATAAAAATAAACCCTAAAAACATGAACCATGAAGAATAAACCCGAAAAACAAAAATAAACCCAAAAAATAAAAAATAAACCCTAAAAAAACTAAAAATCCTAAAAACCCAAATCAATTAAAAATAAACCCAAGAAACAAAATAAACCCTAAAAAACAAATATAAACCCTAAGAAAAAATAAAATCTGAAAAAAAAAAAACCTTTAAAACTTTGTGTAAGGGCTCCGTCTCACGGATCTAAATCCGTGAGACCGTCTCACGTAAGTTTTTGCATATTAAAAATACACCAAATTAACTCCATACTTTTTAACTATATTTTCTTTTTGTTTAGAAAACCTCGTATCAGATAATAAAATGTACAAATAGGAAGTAAGAATAGTGCTTCAATCAAGTTAATTTTATATAGGCCCTCCCCACTATCTAGATATTAGTTTAATTTCTAACAAATCCTTCACCACTTATTGATTAACATGATTGAATTTTCTTTTTCTAAAAGGATTTGGTTGTACAGCAGACGATATCGCAAAAATTAATCAATTCGTATATATTTCGTAGTGACAATTAGGATGGACCGGAGCTGCTAGTCTCAAACACGTAAGCTGATTTTTTTTAAAAAAAGGAATAAATGTACAAACAGGAAGTAACAATAGTGCTTTATAGTAATGAAGTTGTTTTTATATCCTTCCTCAATCATGCATGTTAAGTTGTTAATCAATAGTTAATAATTTGAATTAATAAAATAGTATTGTTTAGATAAATAGGCAGTAGGGGGTAAATGTCCTTATCCTCAAGAAACGTGAAAAAACAGAACAAAGAGCAGTAGTGAAAGTAGAGTAAGACCTAACTCTAGAAGATATAGGCAGAGCCTAAAGCTAAAAGAAAGGGACAGACAAATACTTAGCAGTAAGTAATAAAGTTAAAAGTGGTTTAATTAGATATATTACCTAACTCTGATTAATATAATAACTGAATGATTAGGTTAAGATTAGTTTCTAATACTTTTTACAATCCCCAATGTCCAAAAAGTCCTCTGTATCTTTTGACAAAATTGGGGTTTCCAGAATGTCACGCATTTCAAAGACAGTTAAGTTAGTGTTTGGGTACGTCAGCAATTGGAAGGTAAAAAAAGATTTGGATATTGTAAAATGCCAGCACATCACTATTTTCCCGAGAGCCCCTACTGCCCCGTCTCTAGAGCTTTGTAAAGAAAGTGAATAGCGGAATGTGTCCCAATAAATCAGGGTACTGAACTACTTTAAACTGAGTCACACACAAGAAATCCACCTCCACCCTATTACCAGAGGGATTCGAAGATCCACGCCACAGGTGCCAGTGAAGCAGATAACACGTCAGTAAGTCCTTTCCGGGAGCTATGCCCGGTGCACAATTTTTTTCGGTATTATCCATTATGCACTTGGAGGAATACTCCATGTGAATAACTACCATAGATCTAATAAACACAAATACACACACAATCACACACGATAGGCGTGTATTGTATGCAGATCTACGGTAAAT
Source organism: Rehmannia glutinosa (assembly GCA_016081115.2). Classification (NCBI taxonomy): domain Eukaryota; kingdom Viridiplantae; phylum Streptophyta; class Magnoliopsida; order Lamiales; family Orobanchaceae; genus Rehmannia; species Rehmannia glutinosa. Next base: position 376,999 of record JABTTQ020001556.1, read on the forward strand.
ATTACACCTGATGTATTCCTTCAGGAATAGTATCTACTAGACCGATTCACAATATGATATAGTCGAAAAATAAATTAAATTATTTAAAATTTTGTATTCAAAAATTAATTGGTCTATTTTTTTAGTTTTAATTTATTGATTTATATCAAATTTAAATATATTGTTCCATTAAATATGACAAATGAAACTCGGTTCTAATTCCACTAGATTAATAAAAAAATAATGAAATCTGTAAAAATACCAAACTAGGAGAACGATTTGTGTCGATTCAATTTAGGCTCGTTCAAATTTTTACCAATAACATATTTTTTCTAAAAAAATTGATATATTTCAAACAAATTTGAACAATGTGTTAGGCTTCACGGTTTATTTTTAAAATATAATTTCAAAAATGGCTTTTGAAAAAATATCTTTCATTTTAAAAGATATAGTACTTCTTTTTTGACGTCTTAAAAATGAATTTAAAAAAATATCTTTCAAATGAAAAAAAGTGTTAAAGAAAAATCTTTAATATATAAGTTGAATGTTTCATCTTGTACATTCTCAAATTTTTGTAGGAAGAAATTTTGGTTGATCATTGTTGGATGCCAGATAATTCATAAGAATCAAATACATTAAAAAACATGATGATGACGCAACTAGCTTCATCCAAGATTTATGAGCTTAAGCAATATTTAAATACTATAACATATTTCTTGATGAGTTTATAAGATAATCAATTTAATTTTAAAAAGGTAATAAAATAAAATTATGAATGTTAACATATCAGCGAGAAACTTTAATTTAATTTATTGGATCAGATTGAAGAATCTTATTGAATTTAAGAAACATATTGGAGTATCTTTATACAGTGATGATAATTAATATAATAGGTCTGATGGCTTGACGAATGACGGGGCATGTTATTTTACAGCATCGTTAGAGAATTTTTATTTTTAGTTTGTAATTAGATATCTATTTTTATATTAAAAATTATGAAATAAAATAAGACTATAACACTGCTCTATTTTCTGCGGCATTTTGTCATTTGCTACAGCCTACAGTGCACCGCCATTTGTGGCGTTACACTGTAGCAGCGCTACTTTTCTTTTCCTCGTTTTTTTAATTTAATTTGTTATTGTTTATTTTAAGTTTAAATACTATTAATTATATATTTCAGTAAATCTATAATACTAGAGTTAATACAATTATGTGAATTTTTTAAATAATATAATATATAATTTTATTAATTGTTATTTTAATTTTGCATTAATTTCATTAAATTTAATATTTTTTTGAATATGTTTAATTTTAAAAATAAAATATTTAATAAATATTATATTAAATGAAATTACTTATGTAATATTTTTATCAATTATAGTGTAATAAAATCAATATTAAATGAATTAAAAAAAGAATCGTATATATAGAATATTCTTTTTTAGTGCATAAAGTAGTGCAAACTGCTGTAGATATAATACAGATTCTGCACTAAAGTAGTGTAAATTCTAAATCAAAGTAATGTAAACTATTGGAAATTATCTAAATTCAAATTTTTAGTTTTAGAACTAACAAACTCATCTTCTAAGTTCTAAGATGTTGTTTTATAACTCTATGTGATATATTATAAGTTTTTTGAATATAATACTGAATAATTTTACGAAAGTCATCAATTCAGAATCTCATGAGTCATATCATTGGTTTTTTAGGTTCCGAAGGCGAAAACACTCAAACAAAAATGGGTTTTCGAAATCGTGAAAATGCTTTCACAACCTAAGAATAACCACGAACGGGCAATAGTTATTGTTGGGGCTGCAATCGACCTGAATCGAGCACCAACTTTTGAGAATTCGATCTTGGTTCATTTATTATTGAGTCGTCCTCGAGCTTAATTTATCGAATACATTGATGGTTCACGAGCTTAATCGTTGTCCAAACAAGCTTAATTAGTATGTATGAATTATAAATTAAGTTATTTTTCAATTTATTACATAGATAAAATTATATGCTTCTAAAACATATCTAAAAAAATCTACATTTTTGTTCAACCAATTAAGTTTATTGAAATATTTATATATTTATCATAAGTAAACGTGTAAAAATTAAAATTAAAGTCAAACTATTAGTTTAAATTACACGAGCTAGCTAACGAGCCGAATATCGTTAAGCTGGAGCGTAGTTTATTTATTTTCATGAGCTCAAATAGACTTTTATCGAGTCAAACTCTAAATAGCTGACGAGTGACTTGATTCATTTGCAGCCCTAGTTATTGTAGTTAAAAATGTACAAATTAAAATGTTTAAGATTAGAGAAGAGAGATTATAGTACACAATGTTTAATATTTTGACACAAGTTAGCAATTAATGCTGCTTGGGGTTTGCTCCTATTTATTCATTTATTTATTGTTATTATAATTATATGTTTATCCTTTTTAATTTAGGTGGGGTGGGGTGGATTGAGGGGACGAATATAACAGAAGAAATATTAAATATTGGAACAATTAATGTATTAAGTTTTTTGCAGTGATATGGTAATTAAGGAACTGAGATCTTGCAGTGGTGGCTTAGCCCACCTGGCCACCACAAGCAATTGTGGAATGGATGTCAGGGGTTCAAATCCCTGCTCCATCAAATTGTTTGTGGGGTGGAGGTCAGGGGTTCATATCTCTTCTCCATCAAATTGCTCCCGGGGCATATGCGAAAGCCGGTGAAGATTTGGTGGGAACTCATCTTGAATAACATCCGTGTGGGTTCGATTCGGGAGAGATCGTTATTAGTAGATTGGGGTCGAACATAATTGTTCTCTTTACCTCGGGAGGATCACGTTTGCGTCGTCGGACCACGTCTTCCGTCGAACACCGGCCGGTCGTGCACATCCGCGGTTTACCTTGGCGCAAGAATGAATGGAGCCGGAATCGTTGTCCTCGAGCATAGTCGGGCGTAAGCTTGGAAGGTTCGAGTTAAAAAAAAAAAAAAAAAAAAAAAAGGAACTGAGATCTTGCCAAGCTGGACGCTGATATCAAGAATTTTCGTCCGAATAGACTACTCTACCCCTAAAATACTAGGCTTTATTTTTTTGTTAAGGACAAAACATTTCAACAGAATTAATTCTTACATGCATTTTGGAACACTTAATAAAGCTGTCAAAATGAGTCCGACTAGTAAAAAAACCAGTCTGAGCTTCATTTTTGAGTCCCAAAATGAACCGCGGGCTATTTCCCTTGCTCATTCGGTCCGAAACATCGGACCAACTCGACATTTTATGTGTATTATCATGGGTTGAATTCCAAAATAGTTGGATTATTTGATCGATCCGACCCGATTTTTCCCTTTGGCCTGATAGACCAGAACCGGTCATGTCTGGCCTAGCCCGTTTGACAGCTCTAACTGATCGGGTAGAATTGCAACCGTTGAGGATGTAATTAATGTTCTTACTCAACATCTTCCAATTTGTACTATCGTTCTTGCCTCATTAATTTTCGCAAACATAAAACCTGTGTTTTGTGTTTAATTGAGATTCAGATAAAAACAATTTGAGATTGGGTAATGAAGGTGAAATGGAAGAGAAGCATGAATAAATTTAATGAAAGGGAAATAACGAATGTCAGTACCTTGTCATGTTGCATATTTGTATCAAAGCTTATCTTCTTTTCACCACGACATCCAAAAATTTATCTATTTTTCCCATTGGCCAGCAGTAAAATATTTATTATATAAAGAAGTATAATATTATAAGCCTCTTCTGAAAAATACAAAAAAAAAAATAAAAAATAATAAGTTTTGAAATATCAGCGAACTCTTTTGGATAGTCATATTAGTTATAAAAATATCATTATTAACTCTTAGAAGTTAATAAATTTTATATTTAATGAAATACTTTAAGAACTTATTTAGATAATGTTGATGTGTGTATATGGATTTTCCGGCATGTCAACTTTAAGATATCGGCCTTGTGAGTAAAACAACTCTCCAAAACGATATTAAGAGAATGTAAGCAATAAAAACTCATATTTGCCCACCTAAGGCATGTCAGACTTAATGTTCATTTTTGTATTTATGAACTTGGGAGCTTTTATGCAATAACTGCACTTGAATTCGAATAGTGGAACTAAATGTGATCTGAAACCAGCCTTATCGCAGTCATATATGAGGGTATTAGGTTAATCCCAAGTGTTGGAGTAATTTATATGTGGTATTTGTGGAGCTCATATGCTACATCAAACCCACAAATATCATCTTCAAATATACACTTTTCTCCAATCAAATATCATTTCAACTAGTATTTGCGGATCTTATTAAAAAGAATAAATTGAAGAGAAAACAGAAAATTACGAAAAAATGGTATGAGGATATTTCTAGGGTGGTATTCGGGGGAAATATCCCCTCTAATACCATTGTTAGGGACACCCCTTTACAGTGCAAGATGGATTCTCTTGCGATATATTTACCTGGTCGGTTGGTCAGTGAGATTGGGTGGTTTCATCAATCACCTTGCTTTAAGGTCGGACTACCTATAGTGGGGGTTGGTCCCTTTGGGCATATGTCGGGTCGCTTGGAGTCGTGTTAATTGTTGTCTTGATTCTTAGTGCCTTCATTGGTTCTTTCTCGATGTGGATCCTAACTCACTACTCTGTATCGAATGAGACACACTATATAATAAGATATATGAGCTTCTTGGTGTACATAATTTAGATAAATTTAACATTAATTTATGTTTGATCTTAAATTTCACATTGTATATCTACGTTACGTCAATTTGATGTATAATAATGTTGATAGAATTCAATTGGAATGTGATCTTTTATTCTAAAACCGTATTCATTTTTTATTCCACCATACAGATTTTTGATAGGCGTAAAACATATGTATGTGGAATAAGAAATGAAACACGATTTTTCGGAAGTCGATGCATTTGACATGCACATTTAATATCTAAATATAAAATGAACGATTAAAATAGAATATAAAATCAAAACAAAGTAACATAAACCTTAGAAATCTAAAAGAATATATAAAACTTCCCCAAAGGAAAACACAAACTTCATAAAATAATAAAATATGCCTACTTGAAGTTTACACTAATAATTAATTAACAATATTTTAAAACCAATAAATTATTCAGTTAAATAATTGTGCCATTCCTGCATGTATATATGTATGTTAAGGAAGAATCACAGTAGACTCTCTCCACCTCTCTGTTTAGATGCAGCAACAAACCATTTTTGGGGTTTGGTTTTGTTTTCGACACTGAAAAAGGAAAGAAAACATTAATGGCAGCATCTCTTTCTCTCTCTCAATTACTGTTATTCCTCATGCTCCTTCATTAGTATTTGTCTCTCTTCTTTGATTTCTCTTGTTTTAGATCTATCCTTCAATTTTAACTTGCTGTGCGGAAAAAAGTGGAGAAAAATGGGGACAGGTTGGAGAAGAGCATTTTGCACTACAGTTCCGAGAGACAGAAGAGAAACCGCCGCGGCGGAGACGGCGGTGGATAAGCAGCAGAGCCCCAATCCGAAGCTCGCTCGAAGCAATCCTTCGACTCCACGTTTGCGATGCAAAACGACGACGGCGAATAAAAATGTTGACGCTATCGATCTGGTTAGTCCGAAACTCGATTGCAAAACAACTCCAAAATGTCACGCCAAAAGCCCTAGAATTCGTCTTGGTTCGAATCCTTCTTCTCCCAGATCCCCTTTCTCTATCCTCAAGAACACTCTCCGTCTATCCAGAGTAAGAAGATGAATTAGATAATATTCACTAATTTCATATTTCCAGAAGTTTTTCATTATAATATGTATGTGCGTTTGTGTTAAAATTATTAAATTAGTTCTTCGTTTTGTGTTTTTTCTGTAATTTGCAGAACAGTTGTGGAGTTTGTATGCAGAGCGTAAAAACGGGCCAAGGAATGGCGATTTATACGGCGGAATGCTCACACGCTTTTCATTTCCCCTGCATAGCCTCTCACGTGAAAAAGCAAAACTGTCTGGTTTGCCCTGTTTGCAGTACCATTTGGAAAGATGTGCCATTACTCGCCATCCACACACAGAACCAGAACGAAAATCATCCCCAACAGGAAGAAAAAATTGTTGTGATTGACTCTGGTACTCCTACCAAAAATACCCCTGTTTCTAGCCCTAAATTTGCCAAACAGTGTGAGTTACTGAAAAGTTACGCCGATGATGAGCCGTTGGTCACGCCAAAAGCCGGTGCTAATTTTGTTCCTATTCGTGAAGCTGTTAAGGATGAGAAAGAAGAAGACGAGGTTGAGGAGTTTCAGGGATTTTTCGTGAATCCAATCTCGAGCAGCGATGACGCGTTCGCGTCGTTTAATAGGGATTCGAGAAATGTGGATGTGAGTTTGTTGCCGGAGGCGGCGGTTATTTCGCAGGGACGCACGCACGACACGTACGCCGTCGTTTTGAAGGTCAAGGCCCCACCGCCGCCGCACGTTCACGAACGTGCGGCGGCGAGACGTGCGCCGATTGACCTGGTGACGGTCCTCGATGTGAGCGGCAGCATGACTGGAGCCAAACTGGAGATGCTCAAACGAGCCATGCGCCTAGTCATTTCCTCGCTCGGCTCGGCTGACCGTCTCTCGATTTTGGCGTTCTCGGCGGAGCCGAAACGGCTTCTGCCGTTAATGAGAATGACGCCGCAGGGCCAGCGCTCGGCGCGGCGGATCATTGACCGGCTCAGCTGCAGCCATGGGTGTAGCATGGCTGAAGCTCTGAAACAAGCCACCAGGGTGCTCGAAGAAAGGCGTGAGAGAAACCCAGTCGCTAGTATAATACTATTATCCGACGGCCAAGACGACGCCGTACCGGCCAACAATGAACCCAACCAACGGCGCGGGTCAGCCAACTCAACCCGATTCGCCCACGTCGAAATACCCGAAGACGCCTTCTCGAAATGCGTCTCTGGATTGTTGAGTGTGGTTGTTCAAGATTTGAGAATTCAAATCGGGTTCGCAACTGGGTCGGATCCGGCTGAGATAACCGCCGTCTATTCCTGCAACGAACGGCCAGTACTACTCGGGTCGGGTTGCATCCGTCTCAGAGATCTATACGCCGAGGAGGAAAAAGAACTGTTAGTAGAAATTCGGATCCCAGCTACGCGGGTCGGGTCACATCACGTTATTTCAACGAAATGCTGTTACAAGGACCCGGCCACCGGAGAGCTAATCTACGGCGGGGACCAGGCGTTACTGGTCCCGAGACCGCAAACCGTCCGATCCGGATCGCCGAGGATCGAACGGCTGAGAAATGCTTTTATCAGTAGCCGAGCCGTAGCCGAGTCGCGGCGGTTAATCGAGCACAATGAGCTGTCCAGCGCCATGCAGCTGCTGTCGTCGGCTCGAGCCTTGCTTTTGCAGTCGAGGTCGGAGTATATCGGCGATTATGTTAGGGGTTTGGAGGCGGAGATGGCGGAGGTGCAGTGGAGGAGACAGTACCAGCTGCCGCGGAGGGCGGCGGAGGAGGGGTTGTTTGTGGATGAGAATGGGGAGCCGCTTACGCCGACATCGGCTTGGAGAGCGGCTGAGAAGCTGGCTAAAGTGGCTCAGATGAAGAACAGAGTCAGCGATTTGCACGGCTTTGAAAATGCTAGATTTTAGTTCCTTTTTTTTTTCCATTTTTTTTATTTAGAGAATAAGAAAATTATTAAAAAAAAAGAAAAAGAAAAAAAAATGATCGGCAGATTGGGCCAGGTAGACATTTGTTCCTGACGGCCCGGTCCTTTTATCTTATAGGCCCACTTACAGTTTGAATGATTGCTGGACCCTATTATCATGTCTTGTTTGTTGAAGTTTACAGATACATGAAAAATATTTTTTTGTTTTTTTTCTTTCCTCAGGTTAATATTTGAATGCATATACATACAATTATATATATATATATATATTCTTGTATTAAATCTATTTAATTTGAAGTACGAAAAACTACAACAAACTTTCTCGATTAAAGTAATTGATTACCTTGACAAATATTGCAATTAATTAGGGTTGGCAATCCTACCACGACAACCTGACTCAAAGTTATTGAAAGACACCCAAACCCGAAAACGATTGACACGAATCTGATGGTACCAATTTGTCCAAAACGTAGTTATTTTATATTTTCATTAATTTCTAATGTATTTTAAACATAACCCCAAATCAACTCAAACGCAAATACGAATCGGACCTGATCATCTGAATTATCACCCTTAAAATTAATGGTAGCTTAATTAACTAGGAGCATCCTAAAATGCATGTGGCCATCCATGACTAAGAATTATTACTTAGAAGAATCCATGATTAATTACATATATAAACAAATAGTTTTGCTTGATTATTGTGTTATGGAAAAGTCTACTAATAAAATAGCTTAAATTATTACAACTAACGGTATGATAATAGAAAATACAACTACTATCAAGTCAATCGTAGGTTGTCACTCAATTTTGTAATTTGAATAAATCACACAACAAGTGTATATTACGTGCACTAATAATTGATAATAATTGATTTGGTATATGGGTGTTGGGAATGATTCGTTAATCAAGTTTTCCATTATTACAAGTAAATATAATATCAAAATAAATATACTTAGTTTGTCGCTAATGACATTTACAAACATTATAAGCAAATAATAGAAGCAGTTAGGAAAGGTAATGGGATCGAATTTGTAGGGAACAATTCGTTTAAATTTTTGTAGACTATATATGCACTGATTGTAAATCGAGAGATTTTTGAAAAATATTTTTTGGAACCAATATCATTTTTACTTTTAAAATATGCAAGAATAAGGTTAATCATAAAGACTAATTATGTACAAATTTACATGTGCTAGTATTTTGGGAAAAAATTATATTGTTACTTTGATATATAGTAGAGCATTAACTACTGATTAATTAATTTTATATTAGAACGTTTTTGTAATATTACATTTTATATGCATGTCAGCATGTGGAGATATATGTCATTATATACATATATTATTATTCCATATACAATATATAAACTTTATAGAGATGAAATCCACATAAATTTAAATTTCATGAAGAAAAAAAAACAAACAATTATTCTCATATTTTACTAAATTGTCACAATTATGTTTGTAATTTTAGAAAATTATTAATTCATGATATGGACATGGATATATGTTTATATCAAAGTCTTCCAAAAAGTTGTTATCTTATTAATTTATCAGAATTACTAATTTTGTAAATTGGCCCAAGTTAGGATCAGAAAAGAATTTATTTTTTGAAGGTTATTAATTTATAGAATACTTATTTATGGAGGTTTAACCATATATATAAATACAAATATGGACACAAAAAATGTAATACTTTAACAAACTGACCAGTTTACAGGCAGAAATGATTTTGTCACTAAATTCAACGTTACTTACAAAATACCTACAAAAAAAATATTGTCTTTCCCCAAATTATACCGACAAATTAACGACAAATCATCGAGAGTTTTAAAATTTACCGACAGAAATACTCTAGTTATTTACCAACAGTTTTAGATTATGTAGGTAATTTATTTATCTATCATAATTTTACTTATACTTTATCGTTATCTTAATATTTAACAACAAATATTTTTATGGATAGAGTGGTTTTTTCTTACAGTGAACTGCTCATAATTTAACCATTTAATAGTTCATAATCCCACTTTAATTCCTAATATATAGAATGAACTTTCCCATTATTTAAGGTGTCAAAACCTAATTGATTCTTTATGAATCAAGTGATGTATCCACAACTCCAAGATAATATTATCAAGTCTGTGGAAAGTTTTACTGCAATTTAATGTGCTGCATGGCCAATCGCTATCAGCTTCCATTTTGAAATATAGTCCAAAAACCTTGAACTGCTTTTCAATATTTAATGTTGTCTTAATTTTCAACATATTCACTCCAAACTCTTTTTGTGCCAATTGTTTATCCTAGAAATTAATATTGTCTAAGTGATTTATATATACACATATGAATATGTGGACATTATCTTATTTTCCCAAACTTAACTGGTCATAGGAAAAATATAAAGCTCAAGATTTATCCTTTTACATGATTATTGGATAATGATGTAATTAAGATAGGATGCTTATGTCTAGGGCCTCAAATAAATAGTTAAAGGTTTAATTTCTTAGACTAAAGCACATAAGAATAGCAATGAATATATGTTCTACTTTAAACTCTTTTTTGTACTTATGTGAAGAAAAAATTGGGACTTGAGAGCATTATTTTGACTTTGCTCGTACTGCATTTGGATATGAGGATTTGGATATGGGAACAAGATTTGGGGGAAAGATTTCAAATGACTCCAAATATGAAGTATTGAAATCCTTCAAAATGACTCCAAAAATAATTTCCAAAGATTTGAAATTCATTATAAAATAACTTCATGCATCCTTACAACCTCAATGGATTTGTTATTGTGGATTTGAAATTCATAGCTCAAATCATTCCAGCCAAATGGAGCCTCAGATATCTCTTATTATATTGATTCTAACATCATCCTGAATTATTGTATATTCAGATTTATATAGTTTTTATTCTGATGAATATTTAATTTCAATTTTTGTAGTATAATTTTTATCGGAAGGGTAATCAATTAATTACTTCTTTAATTTTTATAAATATCGGTAAAGGATTTTCATTAATTATTGTAGTTTGGTCCCTATAATATTTTGGTCATAGTATATGTATGTGTATGTAACACCATAAGTAGAACCCACATGATTGTGCAAATCAATCTCTCTCAACTCGATACATGTACGGGAATCACATAGTGATCGAGTGATTAATATTTTCATGCCCAGACCAACGGTTTTGGATTCGATTCTCATCGTCCATCATTTTCCAGGATATATACTAAAAAAAACTACATTAGAATTACATAGATCCCCTATTCCTAGTAATATTGTATTTACTATTTCAATATCATTACAGAAATATCATATGTAGAAAATGATATTATTAATGTACACGTTCTATTTACATGACGTGTAACAACATTACTCATGAATGAAAGACTATGTTTTAGGAGATGGACCATCTTAGAAGAGACTTGTGATCAATCCTGATTTATGTAAAAGCTGTTTCTGCCCAAACTGCAATGGAACAGTGCAAACAGTGCTACATATTTAAATGTTAATGGTCCATGAATTATCCCTTTCTTACCAAACCATAATTAATTCAATCAAACTATTATAAATATGATACGACCCCATAGATTCATAAGTAAATGTGGATTTTTTCCCTTTTTACGAATGAAAGACGAGGAATGTCTGATTAGTTATAACTAATTAATCGAATTCGAACTTCTGGGAAAATTCCGGGAATTGTATCCCCGAACATGTCCAGCCTCCAATAACTTCTGCACCTCAGCACACACAATAACGTTTTTCTTGGGGCCAAAATTTCTCTTCTTCTGCTTCACAGGTCGATACGAAGGGTTTATGTTCAACCTGTGCTCAGCTATACTGGGATCAATATCAACCAACTCCTTTGCTGTCCACGCGAACACATCCACATTCTCCCTGAGGAACTTAATCAGTTCCTCCCTCAGGTCCTCCCTGAGGTGACTCCCGATTTTGGCGACCTTGCTAGGGTCACCTAGAATCAACTCTATGGTTGGCAACTCCTCATTCGGCATTACATGCTCCACCGGATCCTCATCTAACTTGAGACATACAATGCATTACAGACTACCTGGTACTTGATAATAGAGATATCAATTAGGGTCGGCCCAACCCGACCCTGCCCTTGCTCTAAAGGGCCTTTAAGGGTTATGGCTTAAAAAACCTGAATTCATAATGGCTTGAAAGGGCCCTGGGCATTTCATCTTCCTTTTCATTAAGCTCAATGAGATTTTATAGTAGACATTACAAAAGAAAGATAAATCTGGTACAAGAAAGTATTTCTTATCTCTTGGATCATAATATTTCTCATCATATCCGAAATGAAATAACTTATAAGATGTGTCATGGACTCATGGTCCATAAGGTCCTAAGTTTATGAGGTCCATAAGTCAACAAATATAGTGTATTTGCTTTTGAATCAGAACACACATAAGAATTACATAAGAATGTAATTGAGTGTCAAAGAAACAGGGTCATAGTGTATTGAAACATAACATAACAATGTAACAGGGTCTGAAAAAAGAATGAAATGTTTAACAAAAACAGAATTAATTACAAAGATAGATTACTGTTTAAGATACTGTTACAGACAACACCTTGAACAAAATCATGGTTACATGGACCAAGCTCACATCCTAATAATACCTTAATTATAATGTAAAACAATGAGGAAAGATTTTCAGGAAATCTGCTCCCATCAATATTGTTATACCGTAAAAAAATTTGACACCGTGCCACCGAAAACGCACAATACACGCGCAGTTCTCCGATTATTCACAATGAAAAGAAAAAGAGAGATCTAAAGAAGAGAGTTAAACTCACAAATTACTTCTGAGTTTGCTCCACCTTAGCTCGAATCTTCTGTTCCAACACCGATATCTCCGTCTCTAAGCTGAACATTCGGTTGAGCGCGTGCATATTCTCAAGCGTCTCACTCAAAGTTCGACTATCACTCCCATCACACCTTAGGTGCTGCATGGGACCGTGAAGTAGCTTGTTTACGATTCCCCTGCTGAGGTCGTCCACAGCCTTTCGCGTCTTCTTTGGAATATCGTCTCCCATTTTCGACAAACATTTGTCGAGCTCAGCAGCTCTTATTCTTTCAGCATAAGCCCTCAATTTCTTGATGGTTGGAACGGTCTCCAGCGAATCACGCCAGGCTTCGAATTGTTTCGACTCCTCAGTTATAATCGCCTGAGCCTCCATTGCTTTGCGTAGACGGTCTTCTTTATTGGCGGCCACGACTTCCTTGAGATCGTCCACGTTGTACACTCGTGCAGTCTCGAGATCGTTAACGCACGCGCCGACATTTCTTGGAACTGAGATATCGACGAAAAGCCTCAAACCGCCTACATTTGGAGAAACGGGTGGGAGATCTACGACGTGCTCTTTTAGAAACAGAGGGGTCTCGGATGCAGTACTGGTGAAAACTACATCCGCTTCAGCCGCGCAATTTTGCATTTCGGTAAGGGGTTTGTACATTATCTCGACATCTTTTATTTCTTCGCGGATGGCAGAAACTCTATCTTCGCTTCGGTTCACTACTACCATTTTTGTGCAACCTTTGGCTACCAAGTGCTTGATTACGAGCTTTCCCATTTTGCCAGCTCCGATGACTAACATTCTTGCAGTGGCATGGGAGTTTTCGGGGAGTTTCATCAAAGCCAACTCCACGGCGGCTGAACTGACGGAAACTGCTCCTGCAGCAATGTTGGTTTCGGTTCTGACCCTCTTTCCAACGGTGATTGCGTGTTTGAAGAGCCCGCTTATGTTCCGTCCGAAGCCCACAACTCCTTGCCCGACTTTGACCACTTGTTTCACTTGGGCGAGGATTTGGCCTTCTCCTAATACCAAGGAATCTAATCCAGCTGACACTTCAAAGATGTGATGTGTTGCGTCTTTGTCGTAAAGTAGAAAACGGTGCTCACAAATCTCCGAAACGGGAATTCCACTCGTCTGACAAAGCATACAAAGTATTATGAATTCAACCATGATATTTTCAATAATTTTCCAGAATTGTGTATGTAAAAAAACACTGGGAAATTCAAATGTCATAACTCCAGTATATTAGAAAGATGCAAGATCACAAGATAGATTCTGATACTACTAAGTATTTACATAATTTTATCGCCTATCTAATAAATAGGGCGTCAATAACTCAATCTCTCTACAGCAGAAGACAATGAGGTAATTTGTGTAGGTTCCATATATTTGTGATTCCAAAAAAACAAAAAACAAAACATCTTATAGCTTCGAGAAAACAATTACAAATCAACATATTGAATTTAGTTCAGAGTGTGAATTTTTTTTCAAGATTATCAATGGATTACCTTTGACATCCATTCAGTAACTTCTTTAACCCCACGATGCCGAGAAAGAGCTACTACGTAGATTTCCATTCTGTTACAGGTACTAAGCACAGTGGCTTCTTCAATATGATTCAAACCACATAGCTCACTAATAGCTCTAGGCCATTCTGCTTCGGGAATAGCAAGTTTCTCCCGCATTTCAACAGGTGCAGTGTGGATACTAAGACCAATTACTACGATACTGCTTCTTTCTTTTGTATATCCTGGACGACATCAACAACATAATTTCAAGAGCATTCCAATCTACTAATGGGAAACAGGCACAGCGATACGGGCACAGGAAGAAGTAAAGTGAAATCTCATATTCTCAATGAAGATTACAACAGGAAAAAAAAAAAAAAAAAACAGTTTTGTTTTCCAAATTTTGTAATCAAAACAGACAATGAAATCAGGCACCACCATGAGCAAATTTTGTAATTAAGAAAGACAGTAATCAACCAAAACAGAAAAAGCAATTTATCACAAATAAGGTTCCTTGTTGACACCACTACCTTTTTTTTTTCCAATTAAAGCGGAAAATGCCACTGATTCTTATGATGACTGATTTAAACAAGCACAAGCAGAAATATCCTGAATAAAAAAATTCGATTTGATCCAGATTCCTGACAAACTGTTTGCAGATTTGAAACATAATATGAAGATAAATTCGGGCGAATTTATTCAAGATTAAAGAAAAACTAGCATTACATTTTTAAAAGCTAATCGAGAACTTATAACCACCAATTAGTCACAATTTTTCTCACACAAATAATCCCACTGCAGCATCATCTTATATAACTTTGACTATCATTCTCAACAAGATTACATCAAACAACCGTCATCAAATTGAAGAATTAGAACACAGAACTCATATATACTGAAAGCAATTTACTCATCACATTCCAATATGATAGTGACTAAAATAGGAAAAACGTGAGAAACAATATGCATACTGTCAGCTGCGGATGTCTTGAGCTGCTCGAGAGCCGAGAGGCTCGAAGCCGAAGCCGATGAAGAAGCCGCATTGGCAAGGTCCACCTTTTCGGTCTGCACCAGAGCGTCGGGCGCAACCTCACACCTAAAAATTCCCGAATTCCTCCTAATCAGCGCCGCCCGCTTGGCTCGAGCAGCAACCGGCTTGCAGAGCAAGCCAATCTGAGCCGTGGAGGCGGAGGCGGACATGGAGGACGACGCCGTATTGCTGACCAGCAGGGCGTCGAGCTTTGCACCCACAAACGCACTCGAAACAGCCATTTTTCCAACCCCAATCAAATTCTGATGAATTCAACCCAAAACCCTAAATCCAGAAACCCGGAATTGAGGGTTTTCTGTGCGATTTTTGGTGGGGTTTGATCTTGGGAAAGAACAGGGGAGGATTGCCTCAGGTTTGATTGGTATGTTTGTTTGATAGTTTTATTTCTTTAATTTTTTTTTAATTTATTTGGGGTGGAGAAAGAGTATTGGTTGGATTTCTGTGAAATGTGATTGGCCAATGGAGGGCACGTTTTATCCACACTACACTACCTCATCACCACCACCAACTTGGATATGTATATATCACCAATACACTAATTTTACCTTCACAAATTTTATTTACAAAAAAAAAAATTGCACTTTGTTCTCACATTTTTTTTCCTTTTAGTAAATATATTTATATTTACTTTAGCTAATTGGGGTGGCTTCCCATTCTTTTCTTTTCTTCATTTTTTGAAATAACATAGGAACCCTTTAGATAAACTCTCGACATGACGCATAATTTAAAACCACGACAACCAACTAAATCAAGATCGGGATCACCAAACAGTAAATCGCACTTTGAAGCGAGCCCTATGCGCCAGATTCAACCAAGTGGCGCGTAGGTAAAGTTTTGAAGTTGAAACCTCTAGCTTGAAAAATCCACCATTTTCCACTAGGTATATCCGTATATAAATTATGATTGTTAAGTCAATTTGCACATTTATATAATAACATGGAAAGATTTATACTTCAGAACGAGATTCATTATCATGTTGTCTGAATGATATCGATTATAAAAGGAGAACTTTTGATGGACTAAAATTCCATTAAGGCGGGGAATTAATTATAGCTCAGTTGGTTGGGCATTTGTAACACAGACCGTTGATCTGATATCAAATTCCACTAGTTTCATCTTTCCCAGAACCTTGTACTAAGATATAAAATATTCCATTGAAGCAATTGTAATAAATTTAATGTTTTTCTATAATAATCAATTCCTCATAAGAGACATTTATTTCTTTCTTTTGCAAAATAATGAATTCGAAGAGTTTGTTATGCATTATTTTTTCTCCACAATGTAATTTGATAAAATGATTTGAAACTCAATTGTTAATGTAAAATTTAAAACATAAAAGTGTGGAAAGCACAATACATTTGTGAACTTGCCAAAGTCTCATTTTTCTGATAAAGTACTAAAATGTGGCCCTACTATAATTTGCATCTCTTATTATCATCCACAAGTTCCATGCTTTGTCCCGGTTTGAAATATCAGTCCCCAAAAATATATACTCCAAAATTATTATTTTTTCGATTGATAATTAACAATAGAATCCAATTGGATTGATAATTATTAATTACTAATAATGCAATGGATCTACAAGACTATTACGATTAAGGAAAATGATACATACTTTTTTTTCCTTAGTAATATTTCACAAAATTTCTTAGAAAGTAATGTATATGGATAATTTGCAAATCCAATATTAAAATTGAGATAATTAATGAATGAATGGCAAGTACTATGATTATGTTATATTTATTCAAAAAAATTGGCAAAATAATCCACTAAAAATCAAATGAGAGAATCAATTATATTCTTTGATTATCCTTGCTAGGGAATCAAATTGGTATATTATGTCCTTATGCAAAAAGAATATAAAAATTGGGATGCCTCGACTTAACCATATTTACAAAGAATTGTGAGAATGAACATAACTTAGGACTTAAAAGTTTGGCTGAGTTTATAATTTTATCAAAATATCTTATAAAATTTTTGAGAGTTTATACGATTTTTAAAGGGTCTGATAAATTTATAGAAATTAGAAAAACATCTTTTAAACCCTCAAAATTAAGTGTTAAACTTTATAAATTATTCTCAAAAAAATAAAAAGATCCCAACTTCCGTTACAAAATAAGTTCTATTATAACAACCAACAAATTAATGACAAATTCTTCATTGCTAATAAGATCTAATATTTTATACGCTTTTTAAATGAAAACATTGTTATTAAATATAGAAACTTTTAAGGTCTTTAAATAAGTTTATCCAATTTCCAAACACGCACTATCAGGGCCGGCCCTGACTTTTTAGGGGCCCTTGGCGATAAGAGAAAAAGGAGCTCCTATAAAAAAATACAAATAAAAAACTTCGCGCTCCAACAATAAACATCTTTTTATTTATTATCTAGAATATTCAACGAGTGCAACACTTACAAAGACAAAAAAAGTATAAAATAGTCATTGAAAAAAATTGGATTTTCTAGCATTTTGAGAAGCAAAATAATCAATAAGATTATCAAAATTAAGCTTTTCCGATACCTTATTTTCAATACATCAAATTGCTAGCCCATTTAATCTTTCTTGAGACGTAATTGAACGTACGCACGTGTGATTTTATCAATTTTAGTTTTGAAAAACATCTCTCTGCTCATGCTACAGTAACTGGTATAGTTAACAAAACTCTATAAGCAATAGAAGTATTTTGAAAACAATCCAACGCTTTTACAATTTCATGTGTTTGCTAAAGATTGATCTCACTCTCTAGTTTTGGAGTCTTCACTAACTCTTGATAATTCAAATAAATCTTCTCTTATCTCATTAGATTGAGTTATTATAGTTGTGATACTATTAACATGACTTTCTCATCTTGTTGCTGATAATGGATTTAATGTCAAGTGATGAACATTATCTTTAAAGAAAATGATTATTTGTTATTTTTTAGTTTTTGACATTTGGTATTTTTTAATTTTTTGGGGCCCTTATAAATATTTTTTTTAATAAAACATGTATATCTATATAAAGGGATATATAACATTGGGGCCCTCAAAATTGGGGGCCCTAGGCGATCGCCCTTGGTTACTACCCTCAGGGCCGGCCCTGCGCACTATACATGCTTGTTTGATGCATCATTACATGTTACATACTAATCATTAATTGACTTATTATTGCATTTGTGGCCCATTACAAATAGTCATGATATTACCATACTTAAATATTGTTGTTTTTAATGAACAACTTCATTTTTTATTTTTTATTTATAACACTAGTTTGTAGTTCAAGTGGTACCACTCACTCTTTGTAAGGGTATTGACCGGGGTTCAAACCCCGTATCTTTCAATTTCTTTGAAATTTATCTCCTCCCCTTCCTTCCAATCAGTACTCCCAACTTATTAAAAAATTATTTTTTATTTATATTACAAATATACGACCGAAAGATAAGCAAAAAATGTTTTCCTCCAATAAGCACTTATCTTTCATATATAATTTAGATTTTTTAAGAATAAAATAAAAGATTGAAATAAAAGATGGCAATTAAATATTAACGAGCTCTTATGGTCTATTTATGAATAAGGCTGAAAAAACGAACCACACTACTCGATACTCGATTCCAGATCGTTCATTAAAAACTCGACCGAACTGGATTCATTTACACAACGAACCAAACCTGAACATACTATTTCATTCAATAATATGTAAAGCCACACCGGCTCGAGCTCGACTTGATTTGTAAAAGAATAATGAAATATGTGTAAAAATATCAAGCTACTCGAGTTTGATTCATGTTCGGCTTGACCAAAGCTCATTCGAGCTCGATTTAATTAATAATCAAACCAAACTCAAATACAAATTTTGAAGTTCGATAAAAACTCAAACCAGCTCCAATAGCTCGATTCTATGTTGCTCGCTTCAATTCATTTACATCCCTATTAATGAATTCATGGTAAAAAGTTATGTATGCAACTATTAATTTTAAATCTATACTCCCCCAAAAAAAAAAAAAAAAAATCAAACTACCTATAGCACTATTGATTTGTATGAAAACAAGAAGAAAAAAAAATCTTCCGCAAATTTCTATTTTTTCTGACTTCGTATCTACATGAGTCCACAAAAAGATAGTTTGTCACTATTGTAATATTTTAAAAGTAAATTAAAAAAGTATTTTTCATCAATCATGAGAATATGATAGATGGGGAGCAAAAAAAGATAAGATGAGAAGAGGGGAAGTGTTGAAGACAAGTGATGGAGATTGGTTCATAAGATTTCATGCTCTTTTTCTGCCCACAACTTTCAATACAAGTCGTGGAAAAGATTTGTTCTCACAGTCTTAGATGTGGACGTGCACGAACAAATAAGTAAAGCCACAATCAGAATTTTTTTTTGGTTTTTTATTTTATTTATGTTACTTTTTTTATTATTAAACTTATTCATGTTTTTTTTTTCTTTTTTTTAGACGTAGATCGTAAAAAATACTTTTGCTTTTATAATTTCTTTATTAGCTTTCTTAATTTAATAACTAAGTGGTCTCACCTCCCTGATGTCACACTCTCGGAACAGATTTCATGTTCCACTTCGTGTTCAACTACGTTAGATGGTGGAGATGTGTTAATAAAATAAGCATGATTAATATATATATATATATATATATATATATATATATAGGGATATGATCAAATGAGGCACTGCGCCTTTTGGTAAGTTAACATGAGCACCACATCTGTGACCGTTTGATTTAATATTCAATGGTCCAGATTTTACCCATCTATTTTAGTCATGGATTTTGTGCAAACAAGAAAGTAGGAAAGTAATCTGTCTTTTTATTCCAAGAATATAATTGTAAACCCCTAATTTTTGAATTTGGTAATCAGATCGATTCTTATTCATATCCCGCGATTTTCTCCCCTCTTTCCGGATACCCGATTCCTTTCATCCGCTTCACTCCATCGTGTCGTCTCCTAATTCTCGAATTTATTTGGAATAGGTATCTTCATCTCTCCACCACGACACCGATTGCTATTCTCCGATTTTATTCATCGCTACCGTCTCCTCCACGACATCGCCCCGACATCGTCTTTTTTGATTTTATTCAAAGGATAATTAAACGAGATCGATTCTTATTCATATCTTCACCACGGTAGGGCTCAATCTGCAATCGCACGAATCATCTCCTATCTTCATCACGGTTCTCGCACAAAATATTGTAAGTTATCCGTGATTTTTATTTTCTTTTTTATTTTTGTGTTTGTTGATGTTAGGGTTCCAATTTTGGGGGATTGTTGAATGAGATATAATTTGTGGGGGCATGTATATTTGATTTGGAATCATGTGAACTTAGATATAAGTTCGTGTGTTTTAGGTATATAATAATGTGTTTATGGTTTATGTGTTGCATTTCCTTGCTCGTTTGCCCTTTTGGATGATGTGAACTTAGATGTAGAATTCTGTGTGTTTAGCTATAGAATTCTGTGTGTTTAGTTATAGAATTTTGTGTGTGTAGGTATATTTGATTTGGAATCATGTGAACTTAGATATAGAATTATGTGTGTTTAGCTATAGAATTATGTGTATCAGTCGTTTGTGCAAGGACTCGACACGAGCTCGGTGACCGAGCTCCGATAAATTGAACAACTTTGACATGGTAAGCATCTTGGTAATTAATCTCATTGTTTTTTCAAATCTTTTCGTTAATTACAAGACCCTAATGTATAGTGTGTTTTGATTTTTTCTTCCCGATTTGTAAGAGCGAGCACATCTTTCTCGGTGACCTTTGATGTCAAGAGGTTTAACTCGCCATATTATCGCTAACTCGTCTGCTTTGTAAGCAAATGGGAGAAATATGGAGATTTTTCGGACAAGTTGGTGAGCTTTTTTTTGCGTTCAATCGCTTATGCATGTTGTTTTTTATCAGTTCTAAATTGTGTTCTAAGGTATTAGAATTTGTACAAGATTTCTTCAAAACATTTGTCCTGGCCGTTATGTTTTTACTCAAAGATCTATATGTCTCTGGATAGCATCTTGTCATGGAATTATGTGTTTTAGTTGTAGAATTATGTGTTTTTAGTTTCGTAATAATGTTTATTTAGTAATAGCACAATGTTTTTCAAACCAATTGCATCAAGATATATACATTAAAGTATTTTTCTCGTGAATTTGAAATTTGAATTGGAAAAGTCAAGGACTAAACAATAAATTATTTGATACAATACGCTACCCATACACACACCCTGCCAACCCCACCCCAACCCCACATGTTTTTGGATTTTATAGTGATGAGTTAAAGATATGGGAAAATAATTTTTGAGTGCGAGAATGAGTGTGTTTATATAGGTATGTAATTGTGTGTATTTAAGTTTGAAATTATGTGTAGTTAGTTAGTATGATATGGTTAATTATAATATATAGTCTCACGAAGTTTGAAGTTATTTTCCATGGTATATTTTGCGAGGTTCGGATGTTTTCAAACTACTTGGAGGCTAAAGGCGCATGCAAATGGCTAGTGTTGTCCAGGAAATTCACCCCGTCTAGACTATGCACGCTTTGAGAGATACCATAAACAAAGTTGATTGATGGCTCAAAAGCTACCTTTAAAACCGTAGCGGTGCACCTATCGTTTTATAGTATAGATTATTGAGTACCGAGTGTCATTCCCACGAGGATTATAAGTACTAATAATTACCGTCTTTTTGTTATTTAATCTAACAATTTTCGAGTTTTTGTTTGATAAAGAATCTAAATTATCGAAGTGTAAAAATGAAATAAAATTTGTAGAATAAGAAATCAAGAGATAAAAGTGTGTTTGAATGTAAATCCCTCTAGAATGTTTTTGTGATTTGACAAGTTAAAAATACAACCGTAATCCTTAAGCAAAAACCAACCTCTTTTAATAAAATCTCATGTCTTGTGGGACCGTAGAAATTCCCAATTTAAGTTAAACCTTTCTTTCAAGGCGAAAAACTTCTAATCTCAAGTTGATTAATCAAATCTCTTTCTAGTTAAAACCCCAAGAGAAAGATTATAACGATTTGTGAATTCCCATATTAGGTTTGACCCTAATCCGGAAGATTTATGTCGTCTATATCTAGGATTGCATGCAACTCTTTTCACTTATATAGGTTATATTTCACCATGAATCTCTCGATTTCCGGATGAAAAATAAACTTCAAATCAATATTGCGCATATATCAATTCGAATGAACGAAGCATAATATAAGTGAATCACACAAAATATGAAGATTTTATTAAAAACATACACACCTTAATCACAAATCCATTCTAGAGTTCATTACATTCAAACTAGGAGTTTAGCTACACATGATTTTGACACAAGAATAAATTACACAAGAAGATGTAAATATTGTAGACATGGTGTACTTATCTTTATCAAAATCTCAATTGACTTGATGATGTTGCTCCAAGCCTTCTTCCCCAATGTTGCCTCAAGCTTACTCCTCCAAGACCTCTTGATCCCAATTCCACTCAAAAATGTTAAACACTATGAATCTCTCTATGAATGAATATTACATGAATGCTTTTCCAACTCAAACTCTTGGCTTTTATAAGCACCATCTTGTGAAATACCATATTAACAAATGCCCCATTTCCATGCTTGTTAGTTGAATCATTGTGTGCACATTCATGGTTGAGTTGGTTGAATCATTGTATACACATGATGATTGAGGGAATATGGGGACATGTTGCAGCAAAATTGGGTGTTAAAGGTGTATAAAAGTGGTCAAAAGGCTTGGTAGGTGAGTTTTCCATAATTTTCGCATGGAAAAGTTGCAAAAAGGGGTCCCTGACACGCCCGTGTCGCCCGACACGGCCGGGCCGTCTTTGTTTATCACACAGGAAGCAGGAGACATGGCCGTGCTTCCCAACACGCCAGGCCGTGTCTCTCGACACGGCCAGTGTTGGGAACACGGCCTGGCCGTGTCGGGGAGGCTGTTTTGTGCGAAAAAAATCGAGTTTTTAGCTCGGCGTGAACACGGCCGTGTTGCCCGACACCCCGCCCGTGTTGGACCAAAAAGGCCCCGAAATGACGTTTGGCTTGGAATTTCGAGCGTTTTGCATTCTTAAACTCCCGGTATGTTTTGACATGAATCCATGGTCCGAAATTCACCAAAATTAGCCCCGAATGGTCAATCTACATCAATAAAATCACCTCGGAGTAATATGAACTATGTACAATCAAAAATTTACAAAACTAACAATAAAATAACTCGAATTCTACTCAAATATACACATAAAACATGCATAAAAAGACCCTTATCAAACCACCTCCAACTTTGAACTTTGCTTGTCCTCAAGCAAAACATTATATCAAAAAGAGGGATTCAATAAATCACAACATACAAAGATGATTTTTTTTTTTTTTTCAACATATTGAACATAAGCAGTCAAGTTCTTCGCCTTCTCAACCCTGAATTAACCATTAAGTAAAAACATAGTTTTGTAAAGTGATCGATGTCAAGAAAGATCAGAATATCGGCAGGCATTATTCAGACTTGAAATCATCACTCCACAAATATTGATAGTTATGAACAACTTCAATTCAATAACGCCATGAAAATACAAGAATTCAATGGATCATAGTAGTTAGCTTACTAGTCATATAACCAAGCTTCTTGAACTTTATTGGAATGAGAAGTCAAAGAGTATTCATTCTCCTCTTTTTTTTTTCGTTCTCTTTTTTTTTTTTTTTTTTTTTTTTTTTTTGGGACCTTCGAGACATGCTTCCACTAGGTTTATATTTTGAATTTCTGTTCAAACACTCCTAGGGTGGTTTCCCATACTCATATTTGTGTCGCCGTTTACGTAAAAAGACAAACATGGGGCTCATGAATGCTCCCAAGTTACTAAGCAACAACAAATAGAGTGATAACCTCGATTGGTCCGTTTTTTTTCTTTTTTTTTTTTTCATTTTCTCTTTCTCTTTTTTTTTTTTATTCGCAAGCTTGGTTTAACAACTCGTTAACCACTACTAAATCACGAGTTCTCGAGACGTTCATAGCGCTAGGTATCGTCAGATATGCCTTAACACATCAAGTATTTATGGTGTTAGAAATCTCATCAAAATTTTGCCCGCATCCACGTCAATCTATCCTAGACAATCAATTGCTTCACATTGAAAACACAAATTAACAAGTTAATATAGGTATAATTGGGCAAGTTATTGACTAGCAAATACTCAATTTGTTAAAAAAAAAAATCACATCTCTTGAAAACAAACACACAAGCATTCCAAAAATGTTATTGTACCCACCTCCAATTTTGAGATTCACATTGTCCTCAATGTGAAAGAAATAAATGGAGAAACACACACAAAACACTAAAAAAACAAAGAAATTAGAATGATATAAAAGAGGTGGGAAAAAAAATACAACCTTACTATAGTGGAATCGGTGTTGAGCGACCATTGGGTTGTTTTGTACGGGACCTTCAACTCGCATCTTCATACCTAATCAAAGTTAAGCAACACACAACTCGAATACCGTGAAATCTCAAATATTCCCAATTAGGACAACCAAGAAGATGTTCAAGAGTTTTTTTATTTGAAAATGACTCTAAGGACTTGTGATTATTTTGAAAGAAAATAAAAAAATAAAAAAATGAAAACAATTGCACACAAACATCGGGTTGCCTCCGGGTAGCACTTCTTTTAAAGTCGTATATTTGGACTAACTCACCTAAATGTGAAGATTAGTCGGGTGAAGCTTCAAACTTATGAAAATCCCTTTGGTGTTTAGGAGAACTACCCCAACCTCAAGCTTCAAAATGTGCATTTTGACCTTTTCGGTCCCCCTTTTTGGGCATAAGCTTCCAACATGGACTTTGAACAACACTTTTCTCCAAGAGTTTCTCATCATGCAAAGGAATTGAATTGACAAAAGAACAAGTAGTATCCTTATCAATATCAACATGAATTTTAAAAATTACTTGTTCATCCCCTACTCTCAAAGTTAATTTTCCTCATGCACATCAATGATAGATTTCGCCGTAGCCAAGAAAGGACGCCAAGAATTAGAGGAACATTAATATCATCATGCATGTCAAGAATAACAAAATCAATCGGGAACATGAATTTATCAATCTTGACTAACACATCATTAATAATACCTCAGGATGTTTAATCGATTTATCGGCTAATTGAATGTCCATCCTAATAGGTTTAGGTTCACCTAATCCCGCATGCTTGAATGTTTCATAAGACATCACGTTGATACTAGCTCCCAAGTCGGCTAGTGCCCTATCAATAGGTAAACCATCAATTGTGCAAGGAATAATAAAGCTTCCTGGATCATTAAATTTTTGTGGTAGTTCATTGGAAGGACATTTATCATTCAATTGCACATTTGATAATTTGTTAAGCTTATTTTCACTAGGAATGATGTCATTAAGATCCCTAACATGCTTTGAAGGAGGGTCAACAAATGGAATATTAGTATGTAATTGCTTGAATGACTCAAGGTACTTACCAAATTTGTCCTCCTTTCTATCTTCTTGATTAAACTCCGGTAAGCGGATCTTGGGCTTGTATTCTCGCAACCTCCTTTTTCATGAGATTTTCTTTGGGCATGTCATCCTCCACGTATTTCGCATGGCGGCATTGGCGTAATCATGCTCATGTGGAAAACCGATGGTGATTGCTTTACGTGCTCCCCTAGGTTTGGCTCGGTGTTACCCTAAGAAACTTCCTTGTGGCCTTTCGAAATCATCTTCGCAACCGCCTATTTGGTTTTCCAGTTATGGATAGATGCCTCTTGATTTCTCAAGGATGTTTCCACCGCTTGAATCGGGTATCGTTGATTGCACAAACTTTGTTATAAGATCTTCCAAGTTAGGTTTACCTTGATTTGGCCGAGATCCGGAGACGTGTGTAGATCGGGATTGGGATTAGGTCGTGGTTGGCCTTGATTTCCCAACCAAAATTGGGATGTTGTCGCCACCCAGGATTATATGTGTGTTTCGTAAGGATTACTTGGGTAATTTCGCCTTGATTCCCAACGTAATTAGCATGTTCGGCGTGAGGTATTGTGTGTGGGCGATCTTGATGATTATGCAATCCGCCGCAAGTTTCACAAGATAAAACGTGCGGTGGTGGTGGTTTAGAGTCGCTAGATCGCCGATCTTTTGGGTCAAAGCTTCGACTGTGCGGTTAGTGTAACCATCGATCGCATTATAAACACCAATCGACCGTTAGTTTTACCTCGTATGGATTGCCATTGGTAGCCATTCATGGCCATTCCTCAATCAAATCCTCGGCCTTAGGCGTTTTGTTATTAAGAGTCCCGCCGCCGCATCAATCATTTGCCCGTCGATGAGAGTAGCCCATTGTAAAATGTTTGGACTTGCATCCAAATAGGTAGGCCATGGTGTGGGCATTTCGCAACAATTCTTTGAATCTCTCCCAGTGTCGCATACAAGGTCTCGTCATCTTCTTGAGTGAATGAAGAGATTTCATTCCTCAATCGTGCGGTTTTAGCGGGTGGGAAATACTTTAAAAGGAATTTTTCCGCCATAATGCTCCATGTTGTGATTGTTCCCTTTGGCAAAGTATTTAGCCATTGTTTAGCCCGCCCCCAGAAGAGTAAATGGGAATAGGCGTAAACGGATGGCATCATCGAGACCCCATTTATTTTGAATGTATCGCAAATTTCAAGGAAATTCGCGATATGATTATTTGGATCTTCGTCCGGAGGCCGCCGAATTGAACAAATTGTTGCACCATTTGAATGACATTCGGTTTGATTTCAAATTATTGGTCGCAAACAATGGGCCTTACAATACTAGACGATGTGCCGTCCATAGATGGCTTGGCATAGTCGTATATGGTTCTTTGTTGTTCATCCGCCATATCGGGATCGCTTCGTTAATATCTCCTCGTGGTCTCGTATTAATACTTTTTTCTCGTGTTGCCGGCGGTGTCACGCTTCCAAATTCGCGACGAGTAGGCATGCATTTGCGGTAAATAAAGAGGATAAGTGTAATCCAAGACTTACAAAGATAGATAAAAAGAAAGACAAATGATGAAATAAAATAAAAAAATGATTAAATTAACAAAAATAAGGTGTTCTTAATATTACAATCCCGCAATGGCGCCAAAAACTTGATGGCTCAAAAAGCTACCTTTAAAACCGTAGGCAAGTGCACCTATCGTTTTATAGTATAGATTATTGAGTACCGAGTGTCATTCCCACGAGGATTATAAGTACTAATAATTACCGTCTTTTTGTTATTTAATCTAACAATTTTCGTGAGTTTTTGTTTGATAAAGAATCTAAATTATCGAAGTGTAAAAATGAAATAAAATTTGTAGAATAAGAAATCAAGAGATAAAAGTGTGTTTGAATGTAAATCCTCTAGAATGTTTTTGTGATTTGACAAGTTAAAAATACAACCGTAATCCCTTAAGCAAAAACCAACCTCTTTTAATAAAATCTCATGTCTTGTGGACCGTAGAAATTCCCAATTTAAGTTAAACCCTTTCAAGGCGAAAAACTTCTAATCTCAAGTTGATTAATCGAAATCTCTTTCTAGTTAAAACCCCCAAGACAAAGATTATAACGATTTGTGAATTTTATATTAGGTTTGACCCTAATCCGGAAGATTTATGTCGTCTATATCTAGGATTGCATGCAACTCTTTTCACTTATATAGTTCTATTTCACCATGAATCTCTCGATTTCCTGATGAAAAATAAACTTCAAATCAATATTGCGCATATATCAATTCGAATGAACGAAGCATAATATAAGTGAATCACACAAAATATGAAGATTTTATTAAAAACATACACACCTTAATCACAAATCCATTCTAGAGTTCATTACATTCAAACACTAGGAGTTTAGCTACACATGATTTTGACACAAGAATAAATTACACAAGAAGATGTAAATATTGTAGACATGGTGTACTTATCTTTATCAAAATCTCAATTGACTTGATGATGTTGCTCCAAGCCTTCTTCCCCAATGTTGCCTCAAGCTTACTCCTCCAAGACCTCTTGATCCCAATTCCACTCAAAAATGTTAAACACTATGAATCTCTCTATGAATGAATATTACATGAATGCTTTTCCAACTCAAACTCTTGGCTTTTATAAGCACCATCATGTGAAATACCATATTAACAAATGCCCCATTTCCATGCTTGTTAGTTGAATCATTGTGTGCACATTCATGGTTGAGTTGGTTGAATCATTGTATACACATGATGATTGAGGGAATGGGGACATGTTGCAGCAAAATTGGGTGTTAAAGGTGTATAAAAGTGGTCAAAAGGCTTGGTAGGTGAGTTTTCCATAATTTTCGCATGGAAAAGTTGCAAAAAGGGTCCCGGACACGCCAGTGTGCCGACACGACACGGCCGGGCGTTTTATCACACAGGAAGCAGGAGACATGGCCGTGCTTCCCAACACACAAAGCCGTGTCTCTGTCTCGGACACGTGTTGGGGGAACACGGCCTGGCCGTGTCGGGAGGCTGTTTTGTGAAAAAAATCGAGTTTTTAGCTCCCGTGAACACGGCCGTGTTGCCCGACACCCCGCCCGTGTTGGACAAAAAGGCCCCGAAATGACGCGTTTGGCTTGGAATTTCGAGCGTTTTTGCATCCTTAAACTCCCGGTATGTTTTGACATGAATCCATGGTCCGAAATTCACCAAAATTAGCCCCGAATGGTCAATCTACATCAATAAAAGCACCTCGGAGTAATATGAACTATGTACAATCAAAAATTTACAAAACTAACAATAAAATAACTCGAATTCTACTCAAATATACACATAAAACATGCATAAAAAGACCCTTATCATTGATTGTGGTATATATGCCATGAGGCATATGGAGAGCTACATGGGCGGTGGCACCAAGGGATGAGATTGTGGTTTGGAGAAGAATAATGCGTCTCAATGCCTAACTTACGCACGAAGTACTCACCGCAATAATCCTCCACCATAGCAATGAGCTAAAGGATAGATGTTTGGAAGAAGCGAGAAAGTTTTGACGGGGAAGATCGTATTGTAGTTTTGTTTTAAATAGACAACGTAGTATGCGGTGTGCTCATCATTTTTGTATAGTTAGTTTACTATCGTTGGTGTTTTTGTCTTTGGGAGCCATTTGCATATGACTTAGATGGTTTCTTGAATTATGGATATGAATGGTTGGGACGTGGGGTGTTTTCTCTTTAATCAATATAAATTTGCATTTTCACGTTCATATGGTCGGAATGTTGTTATACAAGCGTTAATATTGTATTGTAGTTATTACATTGTATGTGTTTTCGCACAAAATTATGTACGATTAAGTATCCACTAACCCAAAACTATATACACATTATTATATAACTAAACACACATTATTCTATTGCTAAATACACATGATTCCAAAACAAGTATACATGTTCGCACAAAACAACAAACAAACAACGGTGCTATTACTAAACAAACATTATTGCAAAACTAAAAACACATAATTCTACATCTAAAAACACATAATTCCAAACCAAAATATACATGCACGAAATAACAAAAAATAATATGCTATTACTAAACAAACATTATTGCAAAACTAAAAACACATAATTCTACATCTAAAAACACATAATTCCAAACCAAATATACATGCTTGCACAAAATAACAAAAAACAATATGCTATTACTAAACAAACATAATTACATAACTAAAAACACATAATTCTACATCTTTAAACACATAATTCCAAAACATACGTTTATTGATCTTGATGTTGTCATTGAAGGACGATGTGTGGGTAATACACGATAATGTGTAAATAAAGGTTGCGAGATATTGTATGTTTATGTTTAATTATGTAAACAAATCATAAATCCTCGTTCTTGAATTTCTTCGTAGTGCTTCTTCTAACGTCGAAGCCACTACACAAACCATAATCCTTATAAAATTGTATTCCCGCTCCAATGTATGGAAATGCATGTTGGCACGAGGGATTTTTTCTTGCTCAACCTCCTGGGATCCAATATTTAGTTGATCCGGTGAGATTTCGAGCCCTCGACCAACGTGAACTCGTGTAACTGGATCTTGATCCGCAAAAACACAATATTTAGATATTAAAACAACAAATTTCAATACTATTTACACAAATTTTAAATGTATCGTGTAAATCCATATTTACTGAGAACATGAACGTATGGTGCAAAATTGAACTCACCAATATTTGTTGTATAAGTATACATATTTAATGCCATTTGTGTTCATAATTAATACTTTAAACATATATTAGATGCATTGTTAATAGGCAAAAACGTATTTAGGGAATACATTATATGTGAGACACTATATATTAGAATCTATATGTACTACATATATTTCATTCTAAATACACACATTTGAGACACTATGCGCACATTTCATTAATACCAACCGAACACACATATGTACTTTAAGCTATTTTGGATATATTATAGGTGATACACATTTTTCATAATAAATACACAGATTCGAGACACTATATACTCATTTCATTAATACTAACTAAACACACATATGTACGGAAAGCTATATGTGTTACATTATATGTGATACATATTTTTCATAATAAATACACAAATTCAAACACTATACACGGATATCATTAATACGAACTAAACACATGTGCTCTAAGCATATAATATACACGAGTTCTGATTTGCAAAGCTATATGCATGAATTACAAAGCTATATGCGCATGTAATTACAAAGCTATATATGCACGTAATTCCAAAGCTATATGTACTGATTAATTAATTGGAGAATTTTTTGATTGTTCAACATTACATGCATTCGAACCTCACATTTTTCTTTGATGAATTGGTGTCAAATATTACCTTGGGACTGTTTTGTGGAGGGTATCCTGTGGTATGCGTGACATTGCAATACCGATCCCGTTGATGTGGATTTTTGGTGTTTTTATCACGAGAATATTTGTTGGTTCGATTTTTGCGTAGGATTTCGTGTTTTTATGTTGCTTTGATCGGGAGAAGCGATGATGAAGGCCGATATTTGGACGCGTTGGGAGAAGACGTTGCTTTGATCGTGGGTTTTTTACGGTTTTGGACGATGCTTTCACGTTTGGAAGAAGAAGATGGTGATTATGGTAAGATTTTATTCCTTGATTTTAGGAAAACTTGATTATTTGGTGATTTTAACATTTCAATTGTACCCTATTTGGTCCTCACTATTTTTTAATTACTCTAAAATGCCATTAAATCCTAAATTTTTATTTTATTTGGTTGAAGGGTGTAGATTGAGTCTCATGTTCCTACCTATAGCTATGGTCTCATAGGATCTCATCCCTATATATGCATCCATAGAGGTGGTAAAAATCAAGTCCGACCGTCTGGCCCGATGTTTGGGCCGGATTTGGCCATGTTTTTTAGGCCCGGAAAATATTGGGCCCTTTTGGCCCGATTGGCTCGGGTCGATTTTTGTACACAAATTGCATATTTTGGTTGGGCTGGGTTGGGCCAGTCATTCCCGCGCCCCGACCAAATTGGTCGACTCGACTTGGTCCGACCGAATATTTCCCAAAGCCTGATGGGGTCGGGTCGAGCTGTCCCGGATCAGCCCATTGCCAGCTCTATGCATCCACTTATTGTAAGCAACTTGCTAATTTTGTGTACCCAATTACGAAAAAAAATACTTCAATTATACTCCATTGTAAACTATTGGTTACATAACCATATGTATTCAAATGAGTAAAATATAACTTTATTTAGCATGTATTTTCAGATTAAATAGTACTATGTGCAACTTGCATATGATAAAAACATGTTATTCATTTTTGTTAATTTTCAAAAACTAATATTATCATTAGATGGCACCTATGAGGGTAAATGGGTAATATGTAAAGAAATAAATTTTATTAATTTATAACACTTTAATATGCAAAAAAAAAAAAAAAATTATTAACATATGGCACTTGTGTGTATGTGACTATGTGAGGGTAAAATGACGATAAATTTGTCCTCAAAATAGCCCATTTGTGATTTGTCAAATACCTTTACTCTTAAAACGGGCTTCCACTGTTTTAGAGGATTTTGTCCAGCAGCTTTGGGCCTCCCTCCAGATCTCGGGCTTTCTCATGATATCTTCGCGTTGGGTTTATACTTTTAATTTATTGGCCCAAAATCAAATACATCACACAGGGGGTTCCTTGTATTTTTCTCTTATATAATCAATCAAAAAAATAACTCTCCATGTATTTAAATTAAATATTATAGAAATTTTATTCTTGGTTAATCATCACATTTTATTGTCATATTAAGAATATGCTCTTTGAAAGATTAAAACAAAGAATTCTTATAGTTATTATGATAATTGTTCTGACATAATTGGACTATTTTATACATAAACAAACAATCAATGAGTATCTTAGAGCAGGATGTTTTAAAGAGCTTATAAGTTCACCGTACAACCTCTTAGTGTTGTCAATATAAAGTCTGGATAGAATTAGGTTTCTTTTTCTTTTTTGGTGTGTGTTTGTGTGTGTTCCATATATAATTTGTCTAGATTTCATGCTACTCATACTTCACTTTTGTTTTCTTTAATTAGGGGATAATCGAATATATATTTTTTAATATATCCAAATTTCAAGCTTTATTACGTACTTTTTATTGCATTAAATATCATTTTATTACAAATAACTATATTATTTGTTAGACTAAGATATTATATACTAAAAAAGCTATAATATATAACCAATGCATAAAGTCATGGGGTCGCCAGGAAAAAGTTTAGCAGCCACAACTTGGATTTCCAATAAAATCAATGATTTTGCCTTAAAAAATGAAGAGTCATGGGGTCGCCAGGAAAAAATATGGGAAAATTACGGGGACCCCAACCTCATCCGTTTTTTTTGAAACTTAGACTTTTAGACTTGTAGCATAACACAGATATTTATTTCGGAAAATAAAATATGAGATAACATGTGATTTCCGCCGAACATAAAGGAAAAAGCTCGTATGCCTGCAGAAAACGATCTATGGATAAATGAATTCTAGTTGTTGTATAAAAAAGTGTTTTAAAATATTTCCTATCCCACTTCAATTTTATTTTACTTTATTTGCCTAAGATTCTCTTATTTCCACTTCTAATCATAATTCTTCTTTATACTAATAAATCCTATTCTTTTGGCTAGTGTTGGAAGTTATGTGCTTCAATTATTGATTGCACCTTTCTTGAGCCAATATATCACATAAAATAATTAATTGGCATTTTCCTTACATATGTTGGCTTCAAACCTATTAATAGAAACCTCTTATTCTGCAGAAGAAGAGGAGAAATCAGATTAAAGGCAAAAACTCTTTTCTAACTTCTTTGCATATTGCTGGGTTTCATGTTTAATTTGTGGTTTAAAACCCTGTTGAATCCTGGAAGATTATGCAAATAAATCCTTAAGGACAGTGCTAATTTCCGCACGCCTCAGGAATTAATCTCCTTATTTTTCGAACTTCATCAATTTTCCTAATTCTTTGTCGCTCATAAACCAATCGGAGTTTTGGATGTCCGATTTATCCGTACTCTCAGTGGAGGCTTCGAAACCGCATAACACGACCGACCAAACGTCAAAACAAAAAAAGGTAAAAAATCGAAAGGCGACTGGATATCCGGCGAGTCCCGCGGACGCTCCGATGTCGAGTGTGGGGATGAAGGCTCAGAAGGTTTACTGCAGCTATCACAAAAGTTGATGATCTGGTAGCCCCAAAGCTCGCGAGCTCACTGATGATGTGTGTAGCAGATTCAATTACAGACGTAAGTGGAACGCACTGCTGAGCGAGTACAGACGGGGTAGGCGTGAGGCTCGGTTTGGTGTCCGGTTCGACTGTCGGGAGATGGACCGAAGGTACAAGCTTCGCGGCGGTGGATACCATCTCCGCCGAGCAACTAGAGCTGGAGTTTCTCATATTTAATTGTTGATGGGAAGGAGAGCAGAGTTACATTTGAGGACTTTTTCTGTATTATCTCCAGGTAAGTTTGGTGACTGAACATAAATACATGAATTGATGCTTCTTCTGAAGATTTTTTTTTTATGTATCAAAGATAGGGTGTAAACGATCCGAGCCTTGAAGTCGAGCTAGCCTTTAACTTGTTTGCCATATGTTCGTTTAATTTATACATGTTCAAGTTTGGCTTGAGCTTGATTCGATTTTAAAAAAACTTGTTCGTGTTGGCTTGATAAAAAATTTAATGCTTGAATGTGTTTGTGAACATGTTCGTGAAGCGTGTTTGTTTTGAGTTCGTGTTCAATATGTTCGTGAACAATTAATAACTTTGTTCGCGAACAACAAATAAACAAAAGAATTAACTTTTTTGGTGAACGATAAACAAATAAACATTTTTCAAACTTATCGATAAAAATATATATAAATTATTGTCAAAAAATAAACACACATAAACTAAGTAACTAACCAAACAATTGGCAAGTCTGCCAAACTATATTTTAGAAATAGTGAAAAAATATGGGCCAGAGCTTATTTAATGAGAATTATCATTAATACGTATTAGGATAGGGTTTAGGGAGTATTATGTATCTTAAGGGCTTTAAGTCTTTTTAATTTTATTAAAATAAAATATTTTTAATTCTTTATTTAAAATAATCAAGCTATTAGTCGAGCCCTTAACAAGTTTGTTCACGAACAAGTCTAAAAATATATTATACGAGTTTGTTCTTGAACATTTATAAACGAACACTAAGCAAACTTGTTCACGAGCTTTTAGTAAACGAGTATAGAATTGTTCAAGCTTTGTTCGTTTATTACACGAGCCTCAAAATGTGTTCATTTATGCTCACTTAACTAAATAAACGAACATAAACGAACGTTATCCGAGCATATTCACGAGAAATTTGCTTTTTAACGCCTGTTCACTTACTTACCTCTAATCAAAGATGATGCTTTGAAAATGTCTATAATTTATATAACTAATGAATGAGATATAATGAGATATTTTAAAAAAAAAACTTCATTTTTAATGTGCAATAGCTTAAGCCTATGGTACTGATTCATTTATAATGCATTCTTATGCAATTTTTTGATGGATAGTAAATTTCTGAAGAAGAAAAAAAAATACTAAGGATGGAACCTTAGTTTTTGATTGATTATTTTTAGTACATAGATGCATTTGCTAATGATTATATTTTGTGGGTGTTTCCTTGGCCAGAGTAGTATCTGTCTATGTGAAGAAAAAAAAATGAGATCTTTAGCAAATGTTTGTAATGTATGGCTAAACTATGATATTTTTCCGGAAATAATTTAAGTTGAGAATTATCCGGTATTTTGATGACACATTGAAGTCTTGGCTAAATGCGATATTTGAATGCAGTTTGTGAAAAAAAAAAATTATGATATTTGAGTACAATTGGTTGATTTGAAAAAGGGAGGTTCAGTTATCACCTTTGGTTTTGAATATTACATAAGTGTGTTTTGAAGAATTACAAATTTGAGTAGTTTATGATATCTGAAGATGATCATGGACAAAATGTGTACACACACAATCTCGTTGTCTATGTTGTGTTTGTGTGGTGATTAGACATGAATTTCAAGGGGAAGTGAAAATGAATTCATTAGGTATTGATATAATCATAGCCTTGAATAATTAAAAATGTGGGGGTGCCTAATCAAAGTTTTATTGTCAGATGATTTTACTTCTGTTGAAGTAAATAGATATGCGTATACAAAACTTGATGATCTTTGAGTATGTAATAAATTTTTTATGTGGATTACATGCTCACATTTGGTACTAAAATATTTGATATATAAAACTAAAGAGCTACTTGCTTCTAAATTTGATGTGATGGATATGGGCGAAGTAAGTGTGATATTGAGTATTAAAATCATAAGAGATGATGATATTATAATGTTATCTGAAGAACATTATGTTGGAAAACTTCTTAAGAAGTTTGGACATTTAATGTTAAAACTGTGAGTTAAGAAGTTGGACATTTTAATGTCAAAACTGTGAGTACTCCTTATGATGCTAACACTTAATTAAAGAAAAATTTTGGTGATCTTGTGGCTCAGTTTGAGTATGCACAGATTATTGGAAGTTTGTTGCATTTGATAAATTTTTCACATTGACATAACTTGTGTTGTGTATCAATTGAGCATATATACATATAATCTCAATCGTGATTGTTGGATTGTTTTAGTCAGACTAATGAAATATTTGAGAGGTACCATAAATTATGGTATTCTTTATAGTGGATTTTACTCTGTATTAGAGTGATTGGTGATGATAATTGAATCTCTGAGTTGTATGAGATAAAATCCGCTAGTGGTTATATGTACACCTTTGGTGGGGGTGAAATTATTTGGAAGTCAACTAAACAAACTAGCATAGCTAAATCTACTATGAAGTTTTTGTTTGTTGCCTTGGAGTTAAAACTGACAATGAGGCTCAGTGGTTGAGAAATTTCTTAGCATGATGTTATGTTGGATTCAAAACCAACACCTTCAGTGTTTATGCATTGTGATTGTCAAATAACAATTGCAAATTGTGAAGAATAAAAATAATAAAAACAAACATACTCGTCTGAGATGTGGTTTGATCAAACAACTGTTAAAAGATGGAGTAATAATATCCATTGATTATGTGGAGTCATAAGAGAATTTGGCCAATTCTCTGACTAAACATCGAGGGGAATAAGACTTAAGTCGATTCAAGAAATTAACAGTGATAGAAACCCAACTTCTATGATTGGAGATCCCATGAATGAGGTTCATATGGGTAATAATAAGTCGCTTGTTAATTCTGCTAGCACAATAATTGATTGTCCATTCCTATGGTGTGAGAAGTGCTAGAATGCAAGTATGGAGGGATGAGCTGATAAACTCTTAATGAATTTCATATCCCTTAAGGGTAGTATATTTACTTGCAAAATATACTTGATGAATTCACCTATATGAGTGTGGAGTGGGGCCGTTCCTATGAGACTTTGGCATGTCTCTAGAGCACTCATGAATACCAGGCACGCGCATGACCTATTAGCGCAAAACCGCATTGAACGACAAATTTTTTAGAGAGTGTAATGTGACTGGTACGATTTTAACTTACAATAAGGAGTTCTTGGTTCATAGAAGCTACAAGTTTCCCCATTACTCTGTACGTTAAATCTTATCTTTCTAGGTCTGGTTCATAGTCCAAAAGACACCAGATCTGATATATTCTACACTCATTTTTGTTACCCAGCTAATCATTTCATCTTATTCTTTATAAATATTTTAAAACATGTGGGGGATTGTTGTATAAAAAAGTGTTTTAAAATATTTCTTATCCCACTGTAATTTTATTTTACTTTATTTGCCTAGGATTCTCTTATTTCCACTTCTAATCATAATTCTTCTTTATACTAATAAATCCTATTCTTTTGGCTAGTGGTGGAAGTCATGTGCTTCAATTATTGATTGCACCTTTCTTGAGCCAATATATCACATAAAATAATTAATTGGCATTTCTCTTACATATGTTGGCTTCAAGCCTATTAATAGAAACCTTTTATTCTGCAGAAGAAGAGGAGAAATCAGATTAAAGGCAAAAACTATTTTCTAACTTCTTTGCATATTGTTGGGTTTCATGTTTAATTTGTCGTTCAAAACCCTGTTGAATCCTGGAGGATTATGCAAATAAATCCTTAAGGACAGTGCTAATTTCCGCACGCCTCAGGAATTAATCTCCTTGTTTCTCGAACTTCATCAATATTTTTACAACACTAGCTAGTTTCAAATAGATCAGGATCGTTGGATGCCTAAAATGGAAAGTTGGTGATTCCGACTATTTTTATATCTCCTATCACTTTTATATCTATTTTTTTTCCTTTTGTACCTATTTTTTTTCTTTTACGCTCCTGCATATTTTTTTATTATTTTTATTTTTGTTCTTTTTTTGTGTTCCTGCATTGCTTTATATGTTATATATGTTATTCCGATGTTGTTTAAATTTGTTTCTTTGTATTTTCGATATTGCAAAACAACTTTTACCTATTTTTTATGCTATTTTTATTCATATATTATTTTGTACATTGTTTCTATTGTTCGGTGTTGTTCTATAATATTTTTAATGTTGTTCTGATAATTGTTTTTTGTTGTTTTTATGTAGTGTTCAATGTATAAATACAATTTCTACCTGTTTTAAAGCTCTTTTTATTCATATGGTGTTTTTAATATTTTTTACGTTATTTATGGGTTGTTTTCATACCCTTTTTAATGTTGTTCCGATGTTTCTTTGTTGTTTCCATGAAGTTTTCGATGTTTAAATATATTTTTGACCTATTTTTAACTCTTTTTGCTCATATGGTGTTTTCTATATTGTTTATGGTTTGTTTCTATATTGCCTCCTGGTTGTTTCCATGTTTTTTATGTTTTCATTCATTGAATACAAAATTGAATTGTGTTTTTTTTTATTCATGTTGTTTCTATAATATTTTTAATTTGTTTGGTTTTAATATGTGTTGTTTTATGTGTATATTTCTTGATTTTTTATAAGACTTCGAGTATAAAATGGATTATGTAACGATGGTAAAGTTGTAATGTGTGAAACATGTTAGAAATAATGTTGAAACAAAGCGTAAAAAAGTCCGAGGATTTTTGCTGGAGCGTAAAGTTGTGTAAAAAAAAGGGCGGGAGCGTAAATTTTGGTAAAATATTACCGGGAAGCGTTAAAGGCTGACATTGTCTACAAAAAGTGGGGTATTTGTGTCAATTTCCCAAAAAATATTGGAGTGGACCTATACACAGAAGCGGGATGAGCCTAATAAAAAACTAAAAAAATCATATAAATTCTAACTAAACTTTTTTTTAGAAAAAGATGTGGGGGAGGTTGGCCCCCTGTCTCCGCCCTTGGTCATGGGCCTCATATATAACATCTACGACGCTTCATATAACTAAACTCGAAGATAATAGCTCTCGGGGCACAACTGGATTGGCAATGGAGGCGGCAAACACTCTCTCTCTGGAGGTCATCAACGTGTGTTCAATTTTTGAGGGAGGTGATCTTGTTTCCCATGGATGTTGAGTCTTGGTGACGTCCAGTTGATCTTACTTAAATTTCTAGTCAATCTAGACACATCATGTGGTTTACATTGTAGTAGCAATGAGGAGTTGAAGACTAGAGTGGGTCTTAATTTCACATGCCTGAAAATGATTGATCCTAAACTTTCCCGCCCAAACGACCCCTCGGTTCAATCAGGTTCGGGGCAAAAAATCACGACAACATATTTTTAAAAAATAAAATTGTTGGAAGTGCATCATGTTCCATTGATTAATTTATGTGATAATATTTTTTTAGAACTCAAGTATAGTCTAATTTTTATTTTAAGTGAACGTTATCGTATAATTATCTTTACTTTTTAAAATAATTTGAAATGAGGGCTAATTTGGTCGATAGCACGATGGTCCGTGGTGGTGGGTGATGCGTGCTCAAATCCAAATCCCGACCCAATTGAAATTTGGTCTCGCCTGCCCAACCATCCCAATTTGCTCATATGTTTTCCCGTTGAGTCTCATCAGCCCATCCCGATGATTTTGACAGCTCCACTAAGTCTAGGGCTGTAAACAATCCGATCTGAGGCGAGCTTTAACTTATTTTCCATATGTTCGTTTAATTTTATCCAAGCTTGATTCATATTTTTAAAAACTTGCTCATGTTCGGCTTGATAAATTTTTTTAATGGTTGAATGTGTTTGTGAACATGTTCGTTAACGTGTTTGTTTTGATTTCGTGTTCATTATGTTTGTGAACAATTAATAACGTTCGCGAATAATAAATAAACAAAAAAAAAATTACTTTGTTCATGAACAGTAAACACACATTTATTCAAACAGTCAAACCTATAGATGAAAATACACATAAATTGCTGCCAAAAAATAAACACACAAACTAACCAAACAAGTAATAAGCCTGCCGAACTAGATTAGAAATAGTTGAAAAAATATTCCAAAGACAAATATGGATAAATAGTGCTACACTGCTACTCATTGCAAGGTTGGATCATATTAAAAAATCATATTTTCCAACATATGTAGAAGAATTTTAAATTAATATAGACAAAGAAAAATCGAAATACTTTTAGTATGATGTAATCACATAAGCCAATAACCAAATCTAAGAAACTTTTCAAACTAAGCTTATCCTAGTATTATGTATTAGAGTTTATCGATTATTATGTATCTTAGGGTCTTTAATTCTTTTTAATTTTATTTAAACAAAATCATTTTTTAATTCTAAATTTTAAATAATCGTGCTATTAGTTGAGCCCTTGACGAGTTTGTTCACAAACAAATCTAAAAGAATATTATATGAGCTTGTTCATGAACAATTAAACGAACACTAAACAAGCTTGTTCACGAGCTTTTAGTAAAAAGTATAGAATTGTCGTTTCATTCGTTTATTAAACGAGTCTTAAAATGTGTTCATTTCTGTTCATTTAACTAAATAAATGAACATAAACAAACGTTATCCAAATATATTCACGAGTTATTTGCCGAACGTTCTTCCTAACTAAGTTGTAAGCTTGGGAGGTGGATTACTAAAATAAATTGGGAAGAATAAAGGTAGTTGATTGATTTAAAAAGAGATCGAAAAAAGAAAACAGAAAATGGATCAAAGTAGCACGTGTCTCTTGCTTATTCCAGCCCACTGCCCATAACCAATTGATACGTGTGGGCCCTCCTCATCTTACGTTTTGGTTAAAAAGTTGTCGTTTTCAATCAGGCTATGGAAGTTTTGGCTGCTGACTTTCGCCCTTCCCCAGTTGCCCCTATTCTCCTATTGAAAAATAAATATTTAATTAATAGAGTATAAGTATATAACGCACTAGAAGTTTTTTTTTGAATTATGTATGTCAAATATAATATATTAAATTTGCACATATTTTATTTAATAAAATTTTTAAAGTTGACTCAAACTTAATTCACTTAATAAATATAAATTGGTGCGGCAAATTGTACAAGTACTTAAAAAAATTATCAAAATTAACAAATCTAGTATTGTGCTAAAATAATCGAATTTACAAATTAAGAGAACGAAATACTTAACATTTAGTGTTGTTATTAAAATGATCAAATTTCAAAAAATGGAGTACTGTTCACCTAATTAATTATTAAAGTAAAAGTGATATATGCAAAAATGGTAACGTAACTATAGGGGATATGCAAAATTGGTCATGTCCGATTCGCAATATATGTTTTTTGTAACGACTGGGGGTTATCTCTAGGGCTTTCCTGTGCCTATCCGAGCTGGTGGTACTCACAAGTCACACCCTAAGAACTTAGGATTTAGCATAGAGATATTGGGTTCGAGTGGGGGAAGACATGAAACCCACTTTCAGCGAGTGAGAAGTCCATAAATGCAATGCGGAAGAAAACCCCAGGAGATAGCCCTCGATCGTTACAAAAAAAGGCGCATGAGTCATGTAATTAAAAAATTGTCGTATTTTTAGTCTTTTTTCGCATGGAGTTGTAAACTCTGGCCAAAGGCTTGCACGTGAAGGTCACATGGCCCATATTTAGTGCGGACAAAATGCAGTCTGGCTCGAGGTTTGGGTTGGGTTGAGTCGGGCCATCGTTTTCTAGCCCTAAAAAAAGTCGGATCTATTTGATCCGGCTCGATTGGCCCGTGGACCGATGATTGGCCCAACTGTTAGCCCGGATCGATAATTTTTGTGTATAAAATAATATGAATTGGGCCATATATTTTCACGGCCAAAATTATGTTGGCCCGATTCGGCCCAAATTTTTTTCAAAAGCCTAATGGGCTTTTTAAACAGGACAAGATCAATTTTGCCTATCACGTGTAGTTATAGGCCATTTTTGCAATTTTTTTCCCTATATACATTGTTAACTTCCCCAAAATTGTGACCATGTCAAGTCAAGTCACATGGCCATATTTTGTTGCCGAAGTTTAGGTTTGACTTGGCCCAAAATACACCACCGATCTTTGTAAGATTAATCTTTCACCCTTAATATTTTGATTAAGGTCACGTTATGGATAACATTCCCCGGAAAACAAGAAACCAAAATGATTATTTTAAATATAATAGCCAAAAATTATAAAACAAAGACCAACTTTAGTGGAGTGTTTATTATCCTTTTTTCCTTTTCCCTTTTTCCATTTCATAGAGCAACAACAACCAACATATCCGTAAAGAAAAAATACACTTTCTTGGTTGAGCCTGTGTGACAGGATTTGCCTAGTGTGGTTTACCTGGTTGGCGTAGTTTGCGCTAGTAAGACGCCCGGCCCGAGGGTTTATCTAGCGCACTTTCGAAGAGTTTACTGCGGTTCCCGTTATCAAAAAAAAAAAAAAAAAAAAAAGAAATACACTTTATACCTTACAATAAGATTCCATTTGGATGTGAGGATTTTAATTTGGAAATAAAATTTGGGAAAGAGTTGATCTTATGTGAGACGGTTTCATGGACTTAAATTCATGAGACGGATCTCAGAAAGCATACAAAATATGAATATTTTCTATGGATTTGGATTTGGGTTTGGATTGGAATTCTAGTTATATGTAGAATCTCACTCATAAACAATGTACATGAGACCATCTCATACAAGTTTTTGTCTTTGAGAAAAATATTTCAAATGATTCCATTTAAGCTGAATCTGAAATCATCCAAAATGACTCCAAAAACAGTTTTCAAAGATTTGAAATCCATTATATAATGACTTCATTAGGGATGACAATTTCGCCCCGCCCCGCCCCGTTTGGGTCACCCCGCGACCCGGGACGGGGCGGGGCGGATCTGGGTATCACTTCGGGCACGCGGGTACCCGCCCCGTCCCGTCTAGTATTTTTATTTTTAAAATATATTTTAATATATATTTTGTATATATAATATATATTATAATATAATTTTTATGTATTTTTATATTATATCTAATATTATAAATTGATAATAATAAATTTTGTAAATAATATTTTATAGGGGGAGGTTAAAATGAGACCACATATTATAGTGAGACAATGTGGACTCATCTCAACCATCCTTTAGTTATATCAATGGCTAAGATAAATAAGGGTTATAATTACATTAAATATTTAATTAAATCAAAATAAGGGTATAGTAGTCAAATTACCCAAGTGGGGGACCATCTAAATATGAAATCAGTTATTAGGAGAGAGAAAATCACGTGGGGAGAGAGAAAATCGCGCT
This sequence comes from Rehmannia glutinosa, assembly GCA_016081115.2. Lineage (NCBI taxonomy): Eukaryota > Viridiplantae > Streptophyta > Magnoliopsida > Lamiales > Orobanchaceae > Rehmannia > Rehmannia glutinosa. Next base: position 420,133 of record JABTTQ020001556.1, read on the forward strand.
GGAGAGAGAAAATCACGCATGTCTTTCGCTACGCAAAGCGATATCTTATCACTTATATATTTGATGTATATTTAACACTATTTTCTTGTATGTTTAGCATAATTTTCTGCATATTAAAATGGTCAAACTAAAATATGTGGGGACCGCGAATCAAGGAATCAGTTATATATATATATAGAGAGAGAGAGAATCACGCTCATTAACATGTGGGGACCGTGGATTAAGTAAATCAATTATAGAGAGAGAGAGAGAAAATCACGCTCATTATTGTGCTGTATATTTAGCATATATTTGATGTACACTTAACACTATTTTGATGTATGTTTAACATAATTTTACTACATATTAAAATGGTCAAACAAAAATATGTGGGACCATTAAGTAAATCAAGTACAGAGAGAGAGAGAGAGAGAGAGAGAGAGAGAGAGAAAATCACGCTCATTAATGATGTATATTTAGCATATATTTGATATATACTTAACACTATTTTGTTGTATGTTTAACATAATTTAACTGCATATTACAATTGTCAAACAAAAATATAAGTATACAACAAAACACATATAAGTATACAACAAACCACATATAAATATACAACAAAAAAACATAAGTATACAACAACATAAATATATACATAAAAAATTAACTATTTATACAACAAAACACATCTAAGTATACATCGAAAAATATCTAAGTGTACAGTAATCGATTCATTTCAGCATCATCTTCTTCACCAATCCTCCATCTACAACAACAGCTACACTACTCCATCAACCAGAAACAGAAATCAATAGCCTCTTTATTAACAGCTACACCACATCTAAATTCGTCCCTAATTTTTTTCTCGCACCGACCTAAACTTTGGGGACTCGTCTTCAAAATCCGATTCGCAGATGGGAGGCTATGGTGGTCGGAGATGGGAAGGGAGAGAAACAAAAGAAGTGCAATAAGGAGGAGTAAACAGACGGAGACAGCGGAGAGGAGTGGGATTAGGTGATTGAGGCGGCGACGGTGGTGGTGGTGGTGGTTGCCATGTTCCGAACTGACGAGCAGCCAGCAGATTGGTGGTGTTCTTCTTCCTTCTGAGAATAGTGAAATGGATGAAATGAGATGAACGGGATTTGGGAAACACATAATTAGGGGTGAAAACTAAAATGACCAATCTACCCTTTTCAGCTTAAAAATAAAACGAAAATAAATATAAAATTGGAAAGATCCCAACCACCTAAAATTTGAGATGTGTGGCCAGGATTAGTCCACATTGTCTCATTTTAATTATGTGGTCTCATTTGATCCTATTCCATATTTTATAAATATATTTTTTTCCAATTTTTTTCATTTTTTTTATTTAACTTAATTTTAAACGAGGGCAGAACGGATCGATCCGCCCCGCCCCCCGTTCTAGGCATGGGGCGGGTCTGGGTATTGGTTGACCCGCCCCATTGCCATCCCTAGACTTTATCCAAACAACCTCAATGAATTTGAAATCATTAGCTCCAAATCCATCAATCCAAATGGAACCTAAAATAATAAAATTATAAATTCCAACCATTATGAAATATTCGAATTTAAAGCCATAACTAGAGCTATCAAATTGTCTGGGCCGGTGCTGGTCCGCCTGGCCAACAGGAAAAATTGGGTCGAACCATAATTTCTTCGGGCCACTATTTTGGGGAGCTCAACTCAGCCCGTGTATTAAAAATACATTTGATTTGCTTGGAGCGGCCCAGTGTTTTGGGCTTAATGGGTCTGGCCAAATAGACACGACACAACTCTTTTTGTGCTTACAAAATCGCAGTCCAGTCCGGCCCTATTACCTGGCCGACCGGATGGGGCTTTTTTTTACAGATCTATTCATAACTACTATTCAAATGCTAAGGAGAACGATTTTTCTCACATAAAAATGACTTATTCACTAATGACCGCCGGAAACAAATTTAAATTATATAAATAATACGTTGCACCAGTTAAACTAATTATATCTTCGTCCATTAATACTTGAATACATATGGCAAAATGGGATGCACAACTTTAGGGGAGATTTTATCATTTTAGTTTAGAATTTGGATTATCTTTAACCTTATTAGATTAGGATCATATTGTATTTTACAAGGAATTTGAATCTTCCTTCCTCATTTCCGCCTTCTCGAGGTTTTTTATAGCCACCTTTATAAAACTTTCTTTTGACTTTCCATAAAATAATCTTATACTTTTTATAATATTATTTATAAATAAATATTATGGAAATTAGTAAATTCTAGTCCGTTGATCAAACAAGTACACCCCGGTTGACAGGGCATTGTACGATCAATAGGATTATAGGATGGAAAGTCAAATGGTTTTGCAGTTTTTCTTGATTAGATCATGACGTGTTATTGATTCATAGCAAAATCGGTGACAGCCAACATTTTCTTTGTAAACAATATCAATTAATAAAATAATGCAAATGTGTCGTGGGATTATATATTAGGGGTTTGCAATTGTAATTAAGACATGTAAAATAAAATATTCCATTTGTTCCACAATTGAATATTGATTTGGGTGCAATAAAATTTAAGTCGTATAATACATTGCCTACTTATTATGTATATTATTAGAAACTCCTCTCCGTATATTAACGCTTATCGAGCTAATCGAGCTATCGAGTTTATGTAGTACATATCCGCAGCTAAGTTGAGTCTCTTCCTTAATGGAGCATTTCCTTTGAAAGAAATGCCTTAAAAACTGCATGACATGATAAAATGATAGAAGTAGGCCGATAAATGGACTGAATCTATTTTTTGAATGAGAAACATAATGATTTTATTGTTGTAGATCGGCCAATACCATATTTATCAACCACAAATAAACCATATACATACCAAAATCAACGGGATTATGCTTTAAAAGGGCAACAACTAAGCCATGAGCAGCAAAATTACAAATCATAGGAATAGCAACATAAGTTATGTCCTCAACTGAAAGTAAAAATTTAATTTCTTCAATACAAGGGCGATCTTGGGTGGTCAAGGTACTGTCGTTGCATAGGCCCCCAAAATTTTAAATTTCATTTTAATATATATATATATATATATATATATATAGTTTAGTTATATACATATAAAGGTTGATATAAATAATATGGAAGTGAGTTGGTATATCGGTAGAGATATTATATTTGAACTTTGAGGTATAGAGTTTGATTCTAGGAGGATGCAAAAATCAAGAAACTTTTTTCCTTTAATATTTAAAATATATATAGTTTTTGCAAAACACGGGCTCACCTCATTCACATCATGTCGTCATTCCTCCAAATTATTAAAGAGAGTCCCACATTCATCCCCAATCGCCCGCCCAATTTAGCCTACCTCCATTAGTCTTGCCTCCATTGCCAAGATCATCAAGAAAAGAGCAGATGATATTCGTAAAATGGTCTTTAAATTTAAGACCGAAATGATAAAGTTGGAGGATGATACTTTCATTATTACGTATCTAATTTTATATATTAAATTAATAAAATTACATTTGTAACATTGACCTCGTTATTTTTTAAATAAAATTATGTAAACATAAAGGTCTTTTTTTCCCGCTATAGGCCCCTCAAAACTTAGGATCGGCTCAAGTCAAGAGGTGTCCGCCTCTTGCAAGTTTTTAGGAAACTTTGCTATCTAAAAATAACATTTAGTATTTATGTCATAAATAATCATTACTTTTTATTTAATGCTAGTTTTCCTAGACTTTGCAGCTTGCTTATGATTTTATTATAGGTAATACCTTCTTTAAAAAGAGAGACGAACATTTAATCACATTTAAAAGTGGTCCTAACAAATCACAAATTGACTACTTTCTAACCAGGAAAAACGAGAAAAATATGCAAAAATTGCAAAGTAATACCGGAGAAAGCCTCACCACCCAACATAGACTACTAGTTTTGGATATCAAACTTATTAACATACACTTAAAGAGAAAGAAAATTAACATACCGAGAATTAAGTGGTGGAACTTAAAGAATATAGAAAAAAGAGATAGTTTTGTCAAATCCCTAGTAGAAACCATTGATTGGAATGTGGAAGACAAAGCCGATGAAACATGGAACTATGTAACTACTCAAATGAAAAAGATCGCAAAAGAAACATTAGGGGTGTCAAATGGTAATAAATGGAATAAAGAGTCATGGTGGTGGAATCAAGAAATCCAAGAAAAGGTAAAGGAAAAACGAACTAGTTACAAAGTATTGTATTCCTGTAAAAACGAAGAAAACCTTAAAAGATATAAAGATGCCAAAAAAGAAGTAAGAAGAGCAATATATGAAGCAAAAACCAAGGCATATGAAGATTTCTATAAGAAACTAGATACTAAAGAAGGAGAGAAAGATATATATAAAATAGCAAAATTTAGAGAAAAACAAACAAGAGATCTAACCCAAATTAAATGCATAAAAGATGAGAATGAAAGCATTTTAGTGAAAGACGAGGACATAAAAGATCGATGGAGGAGGTATTTCAATAATCTTTTTAATGAACAGAAGAGGAATGAAGTCACATTAGGGGAACTAGACCAATCAAATGAATAGAAACCGTACCTTTTATCGTAGAATTCAACTTCATGAAACAGAGAAAAAGCACTAAACAAAATGAAAATCGCAAAGCGGTTGCCTAGATGATATACCAATTGAAGCGTGGAAATGTTTAGGTGGAGTTGGAATATCATGGCTTACTAAATTATTTAATGTTATTCTAAAAACTAAGAAAATGCTCGATGAATGGAGAAAAAGTATATTGATACCTATATATAAAAACAAAGGGATATACAAAATTGTGCAAATTACAGGGGAATTAAATTAATAAGTCATACAATGAAACTATGGGAAAGAGTTATAGAAGCAAGAATAAGAAATGAAACTAGTATATTAGATAATCAATTTGGCTTCATGCCGGAAGATCCACAATTGAAGCTATACACTTAATTAGACGATTATGTGAACAATATAATGAGAGAAAACAAGATTTACATATGGTTTTTATTGATCTTGAAAAGGCATACGATAGAGTCAACCGTGATATAATGTGGCGCGTATTGGAAAAAAGAGGAATAAAAATAGCCTACATAGATGCCATAAAAGATATGTATGATGGTATAACAACATGTATCGGGACACCAACGGGGATATCTAGTGAATTCCCAAACACTATAGGTTTGCATCAGGGATCTGCTCTAAGCCCGTACCTTTTTATCCTAATAATTGATGAAATCACTAAACACTTACAAAAATCCATCCCTGAATGTATGTTATTTGCGGACGATATAGTTTTAATTGATGAAACAAGGGAAGGAGTAAATGCAAAATTGGAAGTTTGGAGAGAAGCACTAGAATCAAAAGGTTTTACTATAATTAGGGCTAAAACAGAATACATGGAATGCCACTTTAGTAAAAACAATAGGAACAATGAGACGAAGGTTAAAATTGATGGACATGAAGTGAGTATAACAAAGAGTTTTAAATACTTAGGATCTATAATTGAAGAGAACGGAGAAATCAATAAAGATGTCACACATAGGATCCAGGCGGGTTGGAATAAATGGAGGAGTGCATCTTCTATCCTTTGTGACCGTAAAATACCATTAAAATTGAAAGGAAAATTTTATAAAACGGCCATAAGGCCCGCAATGCTTTATGGAGTAGAATGTTGGGCGACTAAATATGAACACGAACAAAAAATGAGGGTAGCAGAGATGAGAATGCTAAGATGGATGTGCGGACACACTAGATTAGATAGAATAAGAAATGAACACATTAGAAACAAAGTGGGAGAGCACCAATAGACGAGAAAATTAGAGAAACACGATTGAGATGGTTTGGACATGTTTATAGGAGACCTTTAGATGCACTGTGCGCGTTTAGAAGGTAGAGAATCACTCACACAAATCAAAAGAGGAAGAGGTAGGCTAAAAAGACTTGGAAAGAAGCTATTAAACATGACATGTTATACCTAGAAATAAACGAAAATATGGCTTATGACCGTAAACGATGGCGCGATATGATCCGTATAGCCGACCCCACGTAGTGGGATTAAGGCTTAGTTTGTTGTTGTTGTTGTTGTTAAAAGGAATTTTAGTAGTTGATAAATAGAGTTTGGATTTATAAAATTAAAGTAATCAATTTGACATAGAAAATAGTTAAATTGAGAATTATTAACTAGATTTACATAAACAAATATAGATGTACTTATATAAATTTTAATATATATGTATTGTATATTTTTTTTTTGAGAAAGATATATGTATTATATTAAGTTTAATTACACTACTTCATAATCGATATTGAGTACTTATGGAGACCCTAGCTCATTGAGGCAATTCAACTCCTCTACGAAACACCCAGGAATGGTCTTCATTTATGAGGAGGAGGGGCAAACTCAACCCCAATACTCCACGCTAGTCAGGAATCGAACATGAGATCTCGGGTTCTGATTGTAATCAGAACTCACCACTACGCCAACCCCTGGAGTTTCCCTCTCATCCTTTTTTGAGAAATAGAAATTGCAAGGTTGATTAAGTTTCAGATAGAAATCTGAAATGTAATTTAATGATCAATTGGACTTGGTAAGAAAATTTATCTCCAAATAAAAATCTTTGTAAATGATCATAGCTGTATAAATTTAATAATTTCAAGAATGTTTCTAAATACTAATTCATTGAAATTAAGTACATCACCTAATAAACAATTGAAAGACGTTGATCGTCAAAACCAGCTCTACCCGTTAGAAAATAATTTTTTTTATTTCTTATAATTTATTTTTATATTTTTATGGGCTGCTCAGCACAATCCCTTCCGCAATTAATTCCATTTTTTCAGATATATCTCAAATTTGACTTTATTATTTAAACGGGAAAAATCAATATCTTATCTGAAAATACCAACCTTGGTTGAACTACAGTAATCAAAATCTAACCATGGTTAACTTGATCAGAGTTTAACTAAGCGACTATATATATCCCATTCCAGAGGTCTATTTTAGCATCCCTTTCATCTGATTTTCTCTGTGTCTACACATTCAGAACAATACTTGCATGGTTGAAACCCAAATTTTCAATTCTATAATTTAATCTTCTTCATTAGCTTTAATTTTCATCGATTCAGAATTCGTTCATTCTCCATTCTCGGTTAGTGTTTTACGTTTTGATGTTTGATTCTGATTTTCATGATTTTAAAATTTGGTGATAGTGTGTTGTATTTTGACTACAGGAAATTTTGGCGCGAAAATGGCGGCGGAAAATGGGGAATTTAGCTTCAGCGTGAAAGGGCGAAACGGATTGCCGAAGATTCAGACACAAAAGAAGGCGGAAGATATGGAGAATGATAATCAGGTTTGCCACGACGACAGCGCTCGGCCGGTGAAGGCTCAGACGCTTGACGAATTGCACTCACTGCAGAAGAAGAAGTCGGCGCCGACTACTCCGATCACGACGGCGCAGGGTCCGTTTGCAGAGGAAGAGCGCCAGAAACAGCAGCTTCAATCGATTAGGTATTAATTTCTTTTCAATTTCCAATTCGGCGCCGCCACTCTGAAACTCGTGGTTGAACATTAGATCACGCTACGTGAAATTAGGAGGTTTTACTTAAACGACTAATTTAGGTATTGTTTGACTAATAATTTTCGGGGAGCTCAAAATATGAAAATACTGGCTTATTTGCTAAAATCAGTTGTTGATATCTGGATCTGAATTTATTAATAGTGTATTTGAAATCTGAAATTTCCAATATCTCTGTTTACTGTATAAAACTATATATTGTGATTGCAGTGCGTCTTTGGCTTCGCTGACGCGGGAGTCAGGGCCGAAGGTGGTGAAGGGAGATCCGGCGAGGGCGGCGGAGACACCGCGTGTGACGTCGGTGAGCCACCAGCAGCACCACTTCACTCCCACTCTTAACATCAGTGACAGTGCCCTTAAGTTTACTCACATCCTTTATAATCTCTCCCCAGCTGGTAAACATTTCTAATTTTACTCAAAATAGTTTGTTAAAATTAATATACACACATATTTTTAAGAATATTAATACATATTATTTAATTTTATATTATATGTTACTTTCAGAGCTTTACGAGCAAGCGATAAAATACGAAAAAGGATCGTTTATCACATCAAGCGGTGCATTGGCCACACTATCAGGGGCCAAAACAGGGCGTTCCCCTAGAGACAAGCGTGTCGTTAAGGATGAAACCACCGCCGATGATCTTTGGTGGGGAAAGTGAGTATCCATTTTTCATTTTTCTTATCTATGCAATTTTCCACTTTATTTATTGCGCAATTAATTGTATTGTTACGTGAAAAGATACTTGTAAAAAAGTCAATGATATCACGAAATTATTTTTGATGATGTGATAGGGGTTCACCCAATATTGAAATGGACGAGCACACTTTCTTGGTCAATAGAGAACGAGCTGTGGATTACTTGTGCTCGTTGGAAAAGGTACTTAATTTTTTTTGTTATTGCTAGTTTACTTGTAATGAGTTCTATATTTTGGAGGAATAATCTATGTGAATAGCCATCGTAGATTTATTGTGGATATATACAATTTCATACATAATTACACACATTAGGAGTGTATTGTATGCAATGGCGGAGCCAGACCATAATAATAGGTTGGGCCGATACATGAAAATGGGGTAGGCCAGATAGAAAATCAAGAAAAATAATACAAATTATAACTATTTTTTTTGTTGCCCTGGATCCGCCAATGATTGTATATAAATCTACCATAAATACTAGACATGGTGTATTTCTCTAGGAGTAGCATCCACTTGACCATTTAAATTGTATAGTTTATTTTCCTTCTAGTCTAATTTTACTAAAAAATTATTGCAACTGATTCATTCAAATAGTTTAATGGATTGATTATTTCCAAGTTTAGAGGAATTTAAATAACACTGGATATTGTGGTGTTTAATATATTTGACTTAATACTTTGTTTGAGTTAGTGGCAACTTTGAAAAAGTCCTTAGTATTTTATGAATCATAAATCATTTACTACTTATGGTGGTTTTCATCATGTTCAGGGAGACCATATTTGGGTGAGAGGTCACAAATACAGTAGATGATGCCACAGCCACAATTTTTTTTTTTCCTGAAATATCTGAATCAGCAATTATGGAAAAGAAATATCTATATTAATATCAAATGCCAGCCACTGATCCTACAAAAGAAAGTGGACTTTACAAAAAAAAAGATTTTTTTTGGTAGGTGATAGCGACAACAGTACTTACGCAATATTGACAGCAAGGATCACATTTAAACTTGAACTTTTCATGAACAGGAAGTAAAACTAAATTTAATGGACTTAGCTACTTTTGTATGACATGTCCCAATTCAAGAAGTCAATAATACTGTATCTTTTTGTTAATTGTGTGGCGGTGTGAAGGAAATTTTTCTTTTGCATAGCCCAATTGAGTAATATTATTATATACTTATTTCTGCTCAAGACAGAGATAAAGTTATAAGTTCTTAAGTTATTTTTTCTTTTTAAAAAAAAAAAGTTAGGACAACATCTTACCAAAAGGTATAATCATGAAGCCTAAAGCCTTGTTGATAGTGTTTACTGTTTATCAAGCTGATTAAACATGTACGAGGGGTTTTTGCTATCTAGCAATAATTTTCGAACTTTAGATACCTAAGCATTGTAATTCTGCTTAATTTCATTTTTGGCCATCGAATACCTCCAGTTTAGCCGTCTCAAAGATAACTACAACTATGATGTAATATATATTCGTAAAGAAAGGCAAGGTAACTGCATGTCCATTTTAAAATCTGCATCAGAATGGGATCAGATGCTTCAAGTTTCTCATTTTGTTGTTTGACTCATCGAATTAGAGTTCTTTGTTTCATAGAAGAGGGACATTGATAAATGAATTCCTTGTATCTTCAGGTTTTCGTGAATGATCAATTCCTTAATTGGGATCCAGAGCATCGCATTAAAGTTAGGATCGTATCTGCAAGGGCCTATCATTCTCTGTTCATGCACAACATGTAAGTAAACTAAGACAAACTACCCTGCATATTTTAATGTTTACACATCTGTGCTACAATATAAGTAATGTCACTTGCAATGCCTGTGTCTTTCATTGTTCAGTTTACTGAGGGGAGTGTTTGGAATCACTTAAAAAAGGTGATTGTCGGAAAAAAAAAAAAAAACAGTTTTTAGTATTTTCATATGTCAATATCTACTTCTACTTCTGTATAATTTACTTAGAATCTAAAAGCAAGGGGAGATGTGCTTTAATTTCTGATTCTGCTTTTGGTTTTATTTTGAAATATATAAAATAAATTTTACAACTTATTCACCAAACACTCTCCATTAACTCAATCAACATTCGGCTTCTGTTTGCAAATAGTACCAACTTTTGATTCTGAAAAATAAACCACTTCTTTAAGATGCAAAAGTTTTTCCAAACACTCCCTAAATTTAGATTTTTGAAACAATGTCTAGACTTGTGTGATGACATAAAAATAAAACGGATAAAGTCACAACAACATTTACTACAACCTCAGAACGTAAAATAATTGGGTGGGTGACAGGTGTATCCGACCCACTCCTGAAGAGCTGGAGAACTTTGGTACTCCGGACTTCACAATATACAATGCCGGACAGTTTCCATGTAATCGTTACACCCACTATATGACTTCCTCTACTAGCATAGACCTGAATCTTGCTAGGAGGGAAATGGTCATCCTTGGCACCCAATATGCCGGGGAAATGAAGAAAGGTCTCTTCAGTGTAATGCACTATCTCATGCCTAAGCGCCAAATTCTCTCCTTACACTCTGGTTGCAATATGGGAAAAGATGGAGATGTAGCTCTCTTCTTTGGCTTATCAGGTATACCTTTGTGGGATCAGTATGCCTGCGTGGAGTCATATGTTTCGATATTCGGCATATTATGATTTTGACCCGGTTGCTCTTGTGTTTCCTTATGTAACTTTATCTGGGATAATTACAAAACTTCCTCAAGGTTTGTCTAATTGCATATAATTTCAGTTATCTTTTCAAACTGAAAAATACTCCTCAGAGGTTTGTATTTCTTTTATAAATCACCCCCACAACGGGGTGCAATTTGTAAAATGAAAGCAAATGTGAAGGGGGTATTTGTAATTTTGAAAGATAACTAGATTTTTTTGTAATTAGATGAAACCTCAAGGTAGTATTTGTAATTATCCTTTTTCTGCTATTATATGGATATGTTCTCATGAAGATGCGCTGTGTTTTTTTTTACAGGCACTGGTAAAACAACGCTGTCTACCGATCACAACAGATATTTGATAGGAGACGATGAGCATTGCTGGAGTGATAATGGGGTGTCGAACATTGAGGGTGGTTGCTATGCCAAGTGCATAGACTTGTCGAGAGAGAAGGAGCCTGATATTTGGAATGCAATCAAGTTTGGTGCTGGTATACTTCCGAGACTTGCTTTTCTGAATTTTTGCTTTATATTTTTCTCTTCATGATTTAGCTATTTGGATGATATTTGACGCCTTTCCTTGTTCTGACAGTTGTAGAAAATGTGGTGTTTGATGAACACACACGAGAAGTGGACTACTCAGATAAATCTGTCACAGGTAAATCTCTTAAATACATAATGAAGATTGGTGTGATTGGAAATTCTTGTGAACGATGGATAAACCTCAATCTTATGTCAAAAAATGGTCAAGAGATTTAGTGAAGATATTGAACTGAGAAACTGTATTAATGCATTACCTTGTGCAATTCTTATTATTTCAGAAAACACTCGGGCAGCCTATCCAATAGAGTTCATTCCAAATGCTAAGATACCTTGCGTTGGTCCGCATCCCAAAAATGTCATTCTTTTGGCCTGTGATGCCTTTGGCGTGCTACCCCCTGTCAGCAAACTGAGCTTGGCTCAAACCATGTATCACTTCATAAGCGGCTACACTGCTCTGGTAAACATGAATCATTCTACTTTCTGTTATTGACATCGACAATATGACTAATAATGGGGATGAGTTCGTAATCTTTTTCTAGATAATGATGTTGATTATGCTCCTATTCATGTATTTGCTGGAATGCAGGTAGCTGGAACAGAGGATGGTATAAAGGAGCCTACAGCTACATTTTCTGCATGCTTTGGTGCAGCGTTTATTATGCTTCATCCCACTAAGTATGCAGCGATGCTAGCTGAGAAAATGCAAAAACACGGCGCAACTGGATGGCTTGTAAACACTGGCTGGTCCGGTGGAAGGTATGAAGCTTAACCGTTATTGATAAATGCAAGGGATAATTACAGAAAATACCATTAAGGTTCAGTCTAATTGCAAAAAAAACTCAGCTATCTTTAAAAATTACCAACACTACCTTGATATTCGTTTCTATTTCACAAACCGCACCCTCAAGCGGGGGTAATTGGGTGTTTGTATTACCTTGAAGTTGCATTTGTAATTCTCCCTAAATACAATGACATATTTGCACGACCTGGAAACAATTTTACCAAACTGTTTTATCTGCAGCTATGGATCGGGAAGTCGGATCAAATTAGGTTACACTAGGAAGATTATCGATGCCATACACTCGGGGGCTCTACTGGAAGCAAATTACACGAAAACAGAAGTCTTTGGGCTTGAGATCCCAACCGAAATCGAGGGAGTGCCTTCAGAAATTCTAGATCCTGCTAACACTGTAAGTTGCATTGCAATACAAAGAGTACTTATATCTTAAGTTTTTTCAATTAGTGAAATTGTGTTCTGATAATGTAATTTATCTTTGTTGGTCTCCAGTGGTCTGACAAGAACGCGCACAAGGATACACTTCTGAAGTTAGGAGGTCTTTTCAAGAAGAATTTTGAAGTGTTCTTGAACTACAAGATTGGAGCAGACAACAAGCTGACTGAGGAGATTCTGGCAGCCGGACCAAATTTCTAAATTTGCACGCGCGGTTATTCTGGGAAATAATAAGTGTGTTATGAACGTGTCGGTGTTCAGTTTTTTGGTCTTTTAATTTTAATGTAATCGAATTCGAATAACCTTTTTTACCATGAAAAAAGGTAGTGCCAGGCCCAGAATGCTGTTTTATTGTATAGATCTGTTTTTGGTTCATTTTGGTCGTATATTTTAAATGTAACTCTATTCGGGTGCCGTTTTACCATGAACAAAGTGTTAGAATAATTAACATACATAATTTAGATAGAAAAATAGAGAAGAGGATTTCATAGAAGTCTTGCAAAACACAATGAAGACAATACAAATGTGAAATGGGGAGGCTACTACAAAATATATAGATAAAACCCTAGCTAACAACTAAGAATGGAAAATACAAAACTACCCCTATAACATAAATAACAATATAACTCTAACATCCCCCCACAAACTCATGATGATGTAGTAGAAATCATCGAGAGTTTGCCAACCAAAAACGTAAAACGCGGAAGCGGATGCGACTTAGTGAAAAGATCCGCAATCAGTAAAGATGATGAGATGAATGGTAAGTCGAGGTCCCATGTTGCGGTGATGACGAGTGACATGACAATCAATCTCAATATGCATTGTTCTTTCATGGAAAAGCGAGTTGTGAGCAATCGAATAAAGACTTTGGTTATCACAATGCATAGGAGTAGGTGATGATATATGAACACCCATATCTGCAAGAAGCCAACGTAACCAAACTATTTCGGTTGTAGTAGACGCCATTGCCGATACTCGCCTCTGTGGAGGATCGAGACACAACATTTTGTTTCTTACTCTTCCAAGAAATAAGTGAGTCTCCCAGAAAAATACAAAACCCAGTGGTGGATTTTCGATCAGTAGGATCACTAGCCCAATCTGCATCAGGATATGCCCTCAACTCTAATGAAGATGTAGATGGAAACAAAAGACTCTCGAAAAGAGTGACACGGAGGTATCGCAAGATACGAGTAAGCTATGCCCAATGAATCGTAGTAGGACTAGTGACAAACCGACTCACAATATGAACAGCATATGCAATATTTGGACGCGTAATGGTTAGATAAACCAAACTTCCAACAATAGTGCGATATAAGGTAGGATCGGACAATGGTGTGCCATCAGAAGGAGAATATCGAACATTAAGTTCAAGAGGCGTATCAACCGGTATCGAGTATCGCAAGACGAGCTCGATCAAGTATGTCGACAATGTACTTGACCGTGAAAGAAGATAACCTCGAGGGAGTCAGCTACCTCAATACCCAAGAAATATCGCAAAGGTCCCAAATCTTTCATTTCAAAGCGAGAAGCTAACTCGATTTCAACAATGCAATCCCATCAATATCATCACCGGTGATGATCATATCATCAACATATAAGGAAAGTAGAAGAATACCAGCACATGTACGCTTGAAGAAAATGGCAGAATCATGGTTACTGGAACTAAAACCAAGTGAAGTAAGCACGACAGAGAATTTTTCAAACCAAGCCCGTGGAGCCTGTTTGAGACCATACAATGCTTTCTTAAGCTTGCAAACTTCGCCCTGATTATGAGGAACTCCAGGTGGTGGGATCATGTAAACTTCTTCTTGAAGATCACCATTCAAGAAGGCATTTTTGACATCCAATTGAGATATGTGCCATTTTCGGACGAAGAAAATAAAGAACAAGAGTACGAACGGTAGTCATCTTTGCAACAGGGGCAAATGTTTCCTCATAATCCATACCATACTGTTATGAATAACCTTTAGCAACCAATCGTGTTTTATATCGCTCAACTGAACCATCAGATTTGGTTTTAATTTTATAAACCCAACGCGAACCAATTGCTCGTTTACCAGGTGGTAAAGATACCAAATCCCAGTGTTTGTTTTATGCAAAGCGAAAGTTCCTCGGTCATAGCAGCATCATAAAGGATCGATCAAGAATCGCTCTTTATAGGAGTGTGGTTCAGAAATTTTGTGAATAGAAGACAAAAATGAAGCAAAGCGCGGGAGAATAAGAGGAATAAACAAAGTCGAATCGAGTGGACTTACGTGTACGTTGGGGATATCGAGGAGGCAAAGGATCCACAATTTCAGGAAGCGATTGGGGTGCCGTAGGCGCAGACGGAGCAATAGTATCCGACGAGTCTCTATCTGTGTTATCCGAGAATGGATCAATATGAACAAGATCAGTTTTGGAGATGCTATAGGGACTTGAGGGAATAGAGAAGAATGGAATATGCTCAAGAAAAAATACATGACGAGACACATATAATTTTTGAGCAACATGATCAAAGCAACGGTATCCCTTTTGACCGTCTCCATATCCTAAGAAAACACAAATAGCTGAACGAGAAGATAATTTGCTGCGTTCAACATGAGGACGAAGGACAAAACATGCACAACCAAAGACTCGTAAAGACGAATAACTAGGGGTGGAACCATAAAGTCTCTCGAAATGGTGATAAATCGATGTAATGGATGATGGAATCCTATTTATACAATGGACGGTAAGCACGGTTTCCCCCTTAATTCACTTGAACCGAACTAGATAGTAAAAGTGAGCGGCGTTTCAATGATATGCCTATGTTTTCTTTCAAAGAATACCATTTTGTTCGGGAGTATCGTGCAAGAAGTTTGATGTAAAGTCCCATCCAAAGCAAGCAATTCCACGAAAATTATTAGATGTGTACTCCCACCCAAGTCACATCTAAAGCATTTTATGATAGCAAGAGAATGAGTTTTTACAAAAGCTCGAAATGAAGTATATATACTCGAGAAAATCGAACGATGCTTCATAAAATAAACCCAATAATAACGAGAATAATCATCAATAAAAGAGACATAATATCGAGAACCCCCTTTGTGGAAATGGGAGCAGTCCCCACACATCGAATGAACTAAATCAAATGGGCGTAGAAGAAGAAACACTCCGATTAAAAGGTAAAGCGGAAAATTTTGCAAGTTTACAACCACTACAATCGAAATATCATGAGATGACAATTTTCCTAATGAACCCTGTAGAAGCCAAAAATCTTAAACGTGAAGACGAAACATGACCCAAACGAGAATGCCACAAATAAAAAAGCTAGGCGATGAAGGACTCAAACGAAAAGAAGACAAATCAACAAAGAAGGCTGCGATAGAGGGTACTATGAGCTCATCCAAAATGTATAACTCTCGTGCCTACGGCTGTCCCAATCGAACCCGGGGAATGTGGATCCGCACACAACAAGAAGTAGAAGAGAATGATACTAAGTAACCCGAATCACACAATTGGCTAATGAAACAAGATTTAATGTAAGTTTGGGAATATGGTAAACATGTGGAAGAGCAGGATGAGGTGTGGCTACAGATTCAATTCCCCGCTAAGTGGTAACAAAGTACCATCAGTGAGTGAATAACAGTCTAGCATGTGTGGGTGAAATGGAATTAAAACATGATATATCATGGGACATATGATGAAAAGCTCGAATCTAATACCCAAATAGAGGAAGATATACCGACGAGCTCGGAGTTGACAAACCCGAGCGCAGACAAAGCATGAGATGAGGCAAGAAATTTCGAAATTGTTCGGCAATTGTATCCATAGAAGGTCGATCGGAAGTAAGAGTTCGGACGTCACGAGAATCGATGAGGGTACAAAAAGAACACGAGTCGGTGGGGACGGCCTAAAACCACGTTGATTTGGATGGACAAACCGATGTTGGGAGGTCGTGGATTTTTTTCGTTGAAAACGTTGTTGGCCACCTTTATTCAACTCGGGACATTGAGCCTTCCAATGTCCTGGTTGTTTACAAGAACTACACTCATTATCAACAACTTTTGGGTGCGTCCGAAAAGGAAGAAGATGGACGATGGGGCACGGCAAGAACGGATGAAGTAGGGGAAGGAAGAACTCCTTTCCCCTGCCGAGACTTTAGCGTAATTCCTCCGCTAACAATTCACTTACAACGAGAATCAACAGATGGTAGAGGAATACGGTGCAATATATTCCCACGAAGAGACTCAAAATCATCCCGGGAGAGCCATCAAAAATCGAACCAATCGTTGCTCCTCTCTACGAGCAATATAGGGGGCAAATGCGCGAAGTTCAATAGATTGATAAGGGCTAATTGATCCCAAAGATACCATAGCAGCGAGAATAAAATTCCCGGACAAGTCATATTTTTCTCACAAGAGATCGAATGTCTATTTTCAATTGGTACTGTTTAGCAAAATTCGATTGAGTATACAACCGTTCCAAATGATCCCAAACTTCTTTAGCAGTATCATATTTAGCCAATTGCATACCAATAGAGTTCTCCATAGAATTGTTAACCCAAGTAATAATTTTCGAATTGTTCACTTCCCAAACCTCTAATTCTGCAGCATATTTAGTATTATCTTTCTCAATAGGATGTTTTTGTGTTCCAGAAATATAACTCCACAATTTTTTTCCTCTCAAAAAATTTCTCATGACATAACTCCAATATGAATAATTCTTTCCATTCAAGCATACACTAATCGACTGCAACGAATCATCTCTTTCACCAGTCATAATGAATAATGACAGAAAATCAAGCAGAAATATCAACCAAACAACTAGATAGATCGATGCAAATATCCAACAAATCAAGCCAACTCTACCAACAAAACTATTGGAAATAATTTGATTCTTGAGACCAAAATAAGACAGCAAACCCAACAAGTGCTAACAGACCGAAAATCGAATGAAAATAACACAAAGTCGCAACATACTGTTTGTGTGATATCGATATACCTACCGGATCTGCAAACTGACACTGGTACACCCATCGGAAAAAAAATAGAGAAGAGGATTTCATAGAATAATTAAAACTTTGTTCTTGATACCATGTTAGAATAATTAACATACATAATTGAGATAGAAAAATAGAGAAGATGATTTCATAGAAGTCTTGCAAAATACAATGAAGACAATACAAATGTGAAATGGGGAGGCTACTACAATATATAGATAAAACCCTAGCTAACAACTAAGAATGGAAAATACAAAACTACCCCTATAACATAAATAACAATATAACTCTAACACAAAGTATCAGAGTGTTTTTTTTTTTTTTTTTTGATAATCGCCTTCCGCGCTTACGCTTTGACCGACTATGCCCGAGGACAACGACTCCGCTCCTCATTCGCCGCCAAGGTAAAACGCGGGATGTGCACGATCGGCAAGAGTGTTACGACGGGTCCGCTGACGCGTACAACGAGATCCTAGGGTAAAGAGAACAATTATGTTCGACCCCAATCTACTAATAACGATCTCTCCCGAATCGAACCCACACGGATGCTATTCAGTATGAGTTCCCACCAAATCAGAGTGTTGTTTTCTTGTGAACCCACACGGTCTGCTGACGTACAATCAGAGTGTTGTTTTCTTGTGTAGTTTTTTGCTGGCCAGTTTGGTTTTATATCTTAGGCAAACAAGGCATAGGTGTGCCAATTGGCGCCCAAGTTTTATGTTCCACTGGTCCTGAAAAGTGAAAACTACCTCGTGGACATTGCAAATTGCTTGCACACAAGGGGGATATTTTGATATTTCAAGATTGGCTTCATCATAAAAAATCTCTTCGTTTTTCAATACAAATTAATTTCTAATACTAGTATAATATATAATGAGCTAAAATTTTGTCTAAGGCCAATTCTAATATAATGGCAGGGGACCACTTTCAGGTACTGTGAAATCCTAATACGGACCCAAAAACTAGTATATCAAGCATGGCATTTTGTCTTTTTTGGCTTTTGACTTTTAACTTTTGTATACTTCCACAAATACCCCTTCACTTCTCCTTTAAAAATGCTTTAGATTTTTCTTTCATTTTCAAATTCTACAATTCTCCGAATTCTCCATTTCAAAAAGTCTCTCTCTATTGTACGTTCTCTCTCTTCTCTTCTCCCTTTTTCTAGGTGAGTATGTGATGTGTGTTTCTGTGTGTGTGTGTTTCTGGTTGCGTTTACATGTGTGTTTATTTTTTGTACGTGTCTTTGTTGCTTAAATTATAAGTGTGGTTATTTGAACGACCATGTCTGAAGTTTAAACTACCAAGTTTGGTCGCTTAAATTCCAAACCAATAGTTAAATTTTAAAGGACTGGACCTGGTAGTTTAAAGTTTAAAATACAAGCATGGTTGTTTGAACTACCATATTCTGTGATTTAAACAACCATACTTGTATTTAAGGTCTAGTCGTTCAAACTACCATCCATGTAATTTAAATGACGGGGGTATATTTATATAACAAAGATGCCATAAAAGTTCTTTTTGAATAAGGCTCAAACCTTTTGAAAAGGCCATTCATGAAGATTCCCCAAAGAACTAAGGCTGCGATTGGATGTGAGCGAAAATCCATTTTCGTTCTGCTGGAGAATTTTTTTTGACCAAACATGCGATTGTTTATGAAAATTTTCATAAAATATACTATTCTCTTTCACTTTTTCTCACTTTTTCTTTCACCAATCACATCTACACATTTTTTCACAAAAAACTAATCATTATTACACATTATCCTATAAATTTCACTATTCATTCACTTACACATTTCTAACTATCAATCACATCCAATCATTATTTTACTATTTTCACATCAAATCAACTTTCATCATTACTTTTTAATCTCACATCCAATCACATTCTCAAAATTCATCTTTTTTCTCCCAATTTTTTTTCACTACTATTCTCTAGCAAAATGAAAATTCTCAAAATGAAAATATGTTCAATCGCACCATAAGAACCTAGCTTTTTTCTAAAGAAAAAAAAAGAAAGAAAGAGGAATACTCAATCGCCTTAGAAGATCAACCATCTTTGTATAATAACTCAAACAACCTTATGTTAACGACACAGCAGCAGTTGGTGCAAATATCCAACATTCAAAACCAACCACACAGACAAAGTGTATCAAGACAACCTTCAAGAATTAATAAGTGAAGGATTACAGTCCCTGAATCAGATTCAAAACTTAGCGATATTTTAACAAGGAAAGAACGAGATACCAGTCTGCATGAAATTTGTTTGCCATAAAGAAATTCTACAATTTATCGAATGAAATTATAAAAAGGAGGTGCACTGCACTGTGCACACATCTGGGAGGAGCAGTTTCCCCCTTTATATTATGAGTCCCCAGCTAATTAAAAAAAAAACTCGAAAAAACATCACATGTTTCATGCTTTCATACTAGCACAAAAGTTAAACCCAATGGTGCAACAAACTTCACCACATATAGATATTTATCAACCAAATTAAGTGAGGTATACACCGGGGGGTCTCCAAGCTTAATACATATTGTGCCAGATCAATTTCCTACAAGAGTTGAGGTTTTTCAAAGTTATAACATTATTCTTTCAGTCTCTACAAGAGGAGAGTCATGAAGATTCACTGGATGCTGCTACATCATCTTTGTGCTTAATCATGCCAGAATCAACAAGAACGGGAATTTCTGCTGCAAGCCAAGGTGCAAGGCCCAAACAAAGAGCATGTGCTATGCCAAACCTAGGACTGGTGGCACAAAACAAAAACTGGAGTCAGAATAACCGGTAAGTATGTCCATAAAGAGAAAAACTAAGTTTTTTACTGAATGGAGTAAAATGAAAATGCAAATAATGCTTCAACAGTCAGATAATAAATATAGAAGGATACCAACCATGATCCACCCAGCTCATATCTCAAGCACGTCTTTATAGCGGAAAAGGATAACAATTTCCCGCTTTTAATATAGAAAATTGAGATGCACAAACATATTTCTTTTTCACCGATAACTTAAAATGTAATAAAATGCAATGAAAATCTATTTTCCACTTAGTGTAAGAGTAGGAGGAGGGGAAGGGTTCCTTGAAGGATATCTCATGTCCTCTTTGTTCTTATTTGTGGGTTGATAGGGAGGATTGACCTTTTATCGACGTGACTAGCAAGTTTAGCCGCATTTCCGCCACCAGAAGGGCAATGAAGATGACAGTTGGTTCCACAGGGTTTATTCTTCGTGTCCTCTCCTCATTTCCTTTTCTTATGCAATTCACTTGCTCGGAGAAAAACAAGAACACCTATAATTACTTATAAAAACTCTCGAAACTGTTAGCCTGTCTATGGCAACAATTTTGCTCCATAAAAAAACATGTGTAGACAAGGCCAAACCAAGTCAACAAACACGGCACTTGGGCTACTTCACTAAGGTGGCAACACAATTGCCAAGAACAGATGCTTTGTCAAAGAATGTACTCAGGACTATGGAATGGAGGTCACGGATTTCCTACAGATTCAACTCTCCCACTAATTATCGCCACCAAAAAAAGCATAGTACTGTGGACAACAGACCACATGCATAAAGGTAGTGGGAAATACCATCATAAAGCACCGATAGAATAATGCTCATATGTGAAAAATGCCACAATTATTCAACAATCGAAAGGTCAATTGTAGAATGTAGATTACAAAATACTACATCCTCCCATATGACGAAATACCTTACCACCATTGACCATACTGAAAACAAACTGACATATATAAATGTCGAAGAAAACCACCCACGGTCTCCAAGAACAAACTCAAACTAGTTACACTGCGACCAACGCCAATATCAGCTATAAACATCAAAAACAAGGGAGAAAGTATATAATTAAGCCTGTTTACCTCATGTCAGAAACCTTTACGATTAGCAAATGATGGCAGTAGATAACCAAATATGATTACATCTAAGTTCTTCTCCTAAGTGGCATATGTTTCCAGAGCCTTGTCAAATTATGTCAAATCAACACATATGTATGTTAAAATAAGAAGATCCCAGCCCTGTGAAACTCCATTATCAACAGTGCAACTGTTGAGTATATTTACCCGATACTCGATAGATTATTGTAATATCCCGTATTTTTCAATTATTATTATATGAATTATAATTTTATTAATAAGAAAAATATAATTTTGATTAGCCACATTTAATAGAATTTCAGTTATGAATTTAGAATGACTCAAACTTAATTAAAAGAATATGAAAGGTAAAGGGTTATAATTTTTAATTGTACAACTTAATTCTCAATCATAAATTCCAGAATTCAACTCTATAAATTGAAAATTTTCCTTTATAAACTTCACCCCATTTTTATTAAAACTTTTCAGGTTGAGGAGCCCGAGCGAGGATTGGAGGCGGTGGATGCAAAATCAACGATTTTTATTTAATTTGAATTTTTAGGAACCCTTATTTGTTAATTAATTTGAGTACTTACTGTTAATAGTTAGTATTTTAATTTTTTTTAGAATAAATATTTTGGTTTGAATTAAAGTACTTTTGTTTATTTGGAAATTCCTTTTGAATTATAGGCTATGTTTTATAAAATATGTTATTTTATAATTCTTTTATTGAATTACTTGTATTTTTGAAAACCGGGTCGTTACAATTATTCCGTCAATTTTCCACTAAATCAGCAAGTTAATCAGATATTGGCATTTGGCACAGAGCATAAAGTATATTTTCCTAAACTAATTACAGAAGTCTCATCATCGTCATTCACAAAACACCTAAAATGAAAGCCATTAATACAATTAAACTAACCATAGGAAATTGAAACCGAAACTTAAAAAAAAAATGAAGAAGAAGAAACGAATAAAATAATTACCAGTTTTTAGCCCATAGCGGCTTGAAATGCACCGTCAAACATATCTTCCCTCCTCTATACATCTAAGCAAACAAATCAAACAAAATCAAAACCCCATTCCACATAAAAATCAATTCCCCAGTTTCTTAGAAAAACGAACCTTTTGCGTTTTCCCATCGAGCTCCGGCAGCTCAAGCTCCGGCGCCGTAGCAGGGTAAGTAACGGGTATATCAAACTGCAAATCGAACTCGTATTTCAGCAAATTGTGAACGTACCAACATTTGCCAGTCCATCGCGTCCCCTCCGGATTGGCCGCGGAGATCCGAAACCAGTCGTTGTCCTTGGACTTATTCATGGAGGTATAGGCGATCAGCGCCTTGTATTCTTCCTTCAGGCGTTGCGTCCACGCGCCGCCGTCGCGAGGCCCGGCTTTCACCGACAGCAAAGGGATTTGGGTCAAAGTCGACTTCGTTGTCGGGTCCCAACCCTCCATGATCCGATCCGCAAACCCTTCTTCACGATTAGGGGTTGGGGTTGGAAGAATTTGCGCAGGGAATATGAATTGCGTTGGTTATACGAACAAGTTTATAGTTATCGGTGGCTAAATAAATAGCACTTTATGCTCTAAATTAGAGCTCTCAAAATGAGCTTTTTAGAGGCCCACCATCCATATTTGATCCGACCCATTAGTCCAAAACACCAAATTGACTCTGTCGATTTTCATTAATGGAACTTTCAAATGACTCAAATGTAGAGGACTTACTTATTTAAAGGGGAGGGTTATATGAGACTCATGTCTTATGTAAGTATGTAGGACCAAATCTGAACCATAGATCAACAAATTTCAATGGCTAATATTAAAGATGCATAAAATATATAAAAAGCTTAATTAAATAGATATAGGGGTATATTAGTCCAAAGCAAACAATCAAATCCCATGAAAATAGGAGCAGTTACCAACAATATATCTTACCATCCAAAACAAAGTCAAAATCACGAATAAAATGCCTCAATTAATGTCTTCTTCTTCACCAAAATGTTGCTACCTTTGTAAATCGTTCCATTAAAAACGGAAAAAAATCTTTCCGCTACCTCGATAAATTGTCCATTTGCTTAGGGTATATAAAGTGTTGCTTAATTGTTATAATAAATGTGCTTATGAACATGAACAATGTTGCTTACTTATTGCTTCTAATTTGCGTTCTTGCAAAGATAAAATTGTCTCTTTGAGAAATCTGTCCTTTTATGCAAAAAAAAATGCTTACATAACAGACTCATATTGCTTGTCCATCGAGTATATGTTGCATATGCATGACAAAATATCAAATGGTGTCTCTTAACATTTACGAAGAAATAATTTGCTAACTATCTATATTTTTTTTGCTTATCTATTGAATAATAATTGATTTTTATTTTAGTTTATATTTAATTAATTGTTGTTAAGGATAAGTAGAAAATTTTGTTTCAATATCAATAAAAAAGGAGTTATTTTTGGTAGTGCCCACATTCCAGATTTTTTGGGATTTGTTTGAAACCGTGTCTCTGGCCTTATCCGTTGTGAGAAATATATTGCTTATTGAAGACAAATATGTTGCTTATTGAAGACAAATATGTTGCTTTTTTTAGATATGTTTGAAACCGTATCTCTGAAATTATCTCTTTCCTTTCACAGTCAAACTTGCAATTAATATTGGTGATCCTCCCATTTTTAAGACCAATCATTTGCTTAGGTATATATAAAGTGTTGCTTAATTGTTCTTATAAAGTTGCTTATGAACATGAACATTGTTGCTTATTTATTGACTCTATGTTCCATGTTTGACTACACAATAGATGTTTAAAATATACCCTGATATATTTTAGTAATAATACATTGGAAAGGGATGATTAATAATATGCCTGAGCAATGGATCGAGTGTACAAACAATTTACGAGGCCCAACAGAATTTAAATTTGGACACCAAAAATTCATCAAAATCGTGTCAAAGCAAATATTGCACCATCAAAAATTTATCACTTGTATAAATAACATTGCATATGTTATACCATAATATTGCTTATATAGCATTTACATCTTGCTTAACTACTCTAAAAATTAAACCAAACCCAACCACAAACTTAAAAATCCAAAACAACATATAATGTTCAACCATTTGGTCAAAATAAAAAAAGATCAACATCGTTTTTCTATAATCCTACGTTGTTCCAGCAAACTTCTTTGT
The DNA here is from genome assembly GCA_016081115.2 of Rehmannia glutinosa. Taxonomy (NCBI): domain Eukaryota; kingdom Viridiplantae; phylum Streptophyta; class Magnoliopsida; order Lamiales; family Orobanchaceae; genus Rehmannia; species Rehmannia glutinosa. The sequence goes on from JABTTQ020001556.1 coordinate 444,860, forward strand.
CTCTCCCAGATTCAATTCCCTCTGCTCATTCATATCATCCAAACAAATCACAACGGTATATTTCCTGCACATCATCAATATTTGGCCTTAGTAAGCAATATATTTGTACCAAGCATTATATAAAACAGGCATAAGCATAACATAAAACATAAACAAGCAAAATTAGCAGCAACAAACATGTATTTTAAAATAAACAAGCAGAATTATCAGCAATAAAAATGTATTTTAAAATCCCATAAGAGCCACCTCAACCAGACTTCGTTTTTCCAGATAATAAAGATAATTTAAAACAAAAACACAGTAAAATCCTAACCATTTTGTACATACTTGGATATATATATAAGCATACTACAAAACATACATAAGCGATATTGTTTTCTCATTAAAGCAGTCAACCAACACTTGTGAAAAACACAGATGTGACCATGGTTATTGACAAATAATAAGCAATTCTTGCCTCAATAAAACAATCTCTCCATATTTTTAAATATCCTCACAATTATTCATGTCCTCCACTATTTGCCTAGCCTCCCGGTACTGTTTATCACAAGAGTATTTCTCGAGGTGTTTGAAATTCACGATCATGAATTTGGTGAGGATAATGGTATAAATCCAGGTCTCTGATGCGATGTAAATGCAGCGTGCGATCTAGCGAAGAATCCGACCGCTTCGATCGGATTTGATTTCCAGGCGGTGTGGCGAAGGAGAGCGAGCTTGGGTCAGTTTGATGTCGCGGAAATCACGAGATGAGTATGGCTTTCGTTTTGATGATTTCCCAGGAAAGGTTTGCGAGAGAAGAAATGAAGAAGCGGTTTTGCGAGGATGGTTATGACTCTTCGTTTACCAAAGAGTATAAGATATGCGAGATCTTAGATTACCACGTCCATAAACGGTTCCTATTTTTTAGCCCACTACCAAAAATAATTTTCCTCCCAAAAATTGATTTTAATTAAAATTACCAAGATGTTCTTTCTTAAATTAAGTTACATATTAAATAATGGTAAAACCTGATTAATCTCAACCGTTTAAAAATTAAATCAATGACTCGGATTTAGTCTCGTGTACTCACCTAAGTTATGTGGACTCACCTGATCTAAATCCTATATAAATAACTTTTATGGCCTCTTTATCATGTATAATAGACATGTCCACGGTTCTGCCGTTCGTTGAAGTTGGTTCGGTTCGGTTTGCCCAAAGGGTGGAACCGGAACCTAAGCCTTGTTTGTTTATGTTTTCAATTGTCTCTTTCCAGTTTCCAACTATACATAAAAGTGGAATCATGTTTGTTCATAAAATTTCCAATGGAAATCATCATTTTCATTTTCTATTTTTCACATAAAACAACATCTCAAACATATAATTTCTATTCTCAAACATATACACTACCCTACATCGCTCATCATTACTTATCAATCACTATTCTCATATTTTAACCCAATCATATATGTGGGACCCACCATTATCAACTTTATCTACTTAAAATATTACTATTTTTAAATTATAACTATCTAATGGGACCCACCAACTTAATCTTACAAATATAATATTATATATTCAAATTAAAATATTGAAGTGGACCCCACCACTACCAACTTTTCAATTATTATATACATAAAATAATATTTCAAAACTACTCAAACTAAACACAATCGCATTTCCAACCCTACATAAAACACATTTCAATTCATTCATCCAAACACAATCCCAATTTCCACACGAAAACCAATAAATTTTCAAAATTCTATTTCCAACTCCAGAAACTGGAAATGGACCATGGAAACATAAACAAACAGGCCCTAACCGTCCTATAGACGGTTTCGGTTCCGGTTCCGGTTCCGAACCACTAGTTCGGAAACCGCCGGTTCCGAACCACTAGTTCGGAAACCACCGGTTCCGGTTTGGCAAGGATTATGGCCTTCCCATTTTTGAAAGTGTCTTTCTCTTGGGAATTCATTGTGGTGATGTTTTCTCCTTTTATCAAATGAGACGGACATTTGATGTCTTCTTTGCGGTATAAATTTTCTTTGAATGTCATTCCGTCGGGTACCTAATATGACATTGCTTTGTGGTACCCTCAAGTGTTTGGGTCCTTTAGGATTAGCTTTGAGACTTTTAGACCACTAGCTTGTTGTTAAAGTGGTATCGCTCACTCTTTGTAAGAGTGTTGACCAGGGTTCGAACCTTGTATCTTTCAATTTTCTTTGGAATTTATTCTCTCACTCCAACAAGTACTCTCAACTTATTTAAAAAAATATTTGAGACTTTTAGGTCTCCAATAATAATTAGAGTTATTTCTAGCCCGACAAGTATTAGCCGTATGACCCTTTTACCGCAATAAAAATAAGAAATAATTCTAGGAGCATAATGACCATTATGCATAGAGACTTGATTCTTTTTCATATGAATTGACAACAATAGGCTTATGATCAAGTTCTAGTTTCGAATTATCACAACTATGAATATCAACAATATCGGTCATTTTATCGGTACTCAAGTTGGATTTTGATAAATCCTTTTTCATGCAATTAATTTTCTCAACAAGAGTACTATTTTCTTTTTCAAGGTTTCTACCCTTATCAAGTGTGGTGGTGTGAGCACATGATAGTGATTCATAGGAAGTAAATAAACTATCCTTATCAATTTTCAAAACATTGAATTCCTTTTTCAAATTTTTGTAGTTACAAGTAAGCTTTGGAATTCATTTTGAAGCTCATCAAAATCATTTTGCAAATCACTATAATCATTATTATCATAGGAAGTAGAGGGTTTAAAACTTATCTCATTTTCTTTGAAGCCCATAAGACAACGTTCTTCGTCATCATCGGAATTTGTAGTAAGCTCATCCCATGTTGTTGGGTTTGATGTTGTACCCATTTGAGAAGTAGATGCTTTTGAGTTGCTCCTTTCATTTGCATATACTTATTCTAACTTTCTACATACGTCATGTGCCGATTTAATTCCTACAATATGATCATATTCCAAAATGGTAAGTGAACTAATAATATTAAGAGCTTTACCATTTAAGGAGATGATTTTCTTTTCTTCATCATTGAGCTCCTTGCGAACTTTGGAGGTGTGAGGTGTGTCTTTCATCGGAATAGATTCTCCATTGACGACCGTGTTTCAAATATCGAACCCACAACCTTGTAGATAGCATTCCATTCTTTCTTTCCATAATGTATAATTTTTGGAATCAAATAGTGGTGGCTTGGTGGTGGAGGCGCCGGTAAGGTAAGCTTCATTCGTAGCCGATGATCGTTCCACTTTACTCGCGATGTGGAACGAGCTTGCCAAAGAGTTTGGCTCTGATACCACTTGTAAGTCCAAGCGGCTACAATAATCTAGAGGGGGTGAATAGATTATCTCCATCTTTTCGATTATGCCCTCTTTTTTTGAAACAAATAAGCCAAGACAATAATAAAGGTGCGTGAAGTAAATAACACGAGTCGATTTATAGAGGTTCAACCCACCTAGGGCCTAATCCTCTACCACTCCAGTATATCCGGGATGGATTTCAAAAAGAAAAAAAAATTATTAATTATCAAAATTAATACAACACCTTACAACATCACCTTGAAGAGCACCACACTCTTCTACAACACCACCTTTGAGATTACCACAATCTCTCTTGAAGATTACCACAATCTCCAACGGCACCTTGTGAAGATTACCACAATCTTCAACCTTGAAGAACACCAAATTCTTCAACACCTCAAGAGCACCATACTCTTGAAACACCTATCACCTAGATTACCCAAGTGTATTCTTTCCACAAGAATACTCACAGGGATGTAGGGGTGGCAATTTGAGGCATGACACGATTGACCGACACGAACAAGACACGAAATTATAGGGTTTGGGTTGAGGCTTATCGGGTTTGGGCTGTTATCGGGCCGACACGATAAGGCACGATAAAAATCGGGTGAATTGTTGAGTTTTTAATATTAATAAATTAACACAATTGATAAATTAACACAATTGATGAAGGAAATAAAATTGAGTAACACAAAAATTAATTTTATTGATTTAAAAGTAAAATTACAACTTATAATTTACAAAATGAAAAATTCTAAGATATTACAATTCCAAAGTACAATTTAAAAATAAAATTACAAGTTAATATAATTTCGTATAAAATTTAAATTACAAAGTACAAACCACAAAGAAAGGAAAAAAGAAAAAAAAAAAAAGAAATGGGTTTGAGTTTTATTTTAATATTCCAAGTTAAAAACTTGAAATTTAACTTTGAATATTGAAATAAAATTGCCTACGTATCCTCATAGAGGAATCAAAACCCTACATAGTTCTCTTACCTTTTACTTACCTTAGGGAAGGTGGGAACGTGATTCTTCAATCATTTTGTGACCCGTTGCTTGATCCGGTATCAAGATTGTCGCTTTCTTCGGAATCATCAAAATTGACGTGTTGCTCACGCACCTCGGTGTTTGTCCAATCGTGGAGCAATGCTTGAGCCTCTAGATTTTCTACTGTTAATCTAGATCGTCTAGGATCCAGAATATAACCTCCCTCACTGAATGCTTGCTCTACGGAGACGGTTGAGGCAGGAACGACTAATATTTCCCTTGCAATTAATGTTACTATAGGAAAAGAGGAAGACCTCTTTGACCACCACTTTCACAAATTGAACTTTGACTTCCCTACTACAAATTCAGTATAATCAAAAGAATATGTTAAATATGTATCAAGTTCAAGATAAGGGGTCGCGCCTCTTCTCGAACGTTTTGGTATCCTCGCGTCATAAAATTGCTCTAATGGTGCAAATACCGACGCCTCATTAAACGTACCAATATCACTAGTATTTTCAACATCGGGTGTAGAAACAGCAGAACTAGATGAGCTTCTAAAACTATCGCCAAATTTTATTGAATATTCTCTAAAAATATCATATAAACATTTTTTAGCATTCTCTACTACAACGCTTGGAATGGGAGTATCATGTTCTTTAATAGAAAACAAAACATCATAATAAATTCCTAACAATTCTTCTAAATCATCTAATCTTACTCTAGGATCTAATATTTTTGCAACTAAAAATACATTAGGAATATAAGTGAAATATTTTAACCATTTTAATCCCATTTGAGCAATAGTTGGTCCTAAAGTAGCACAAGGCATGAGAGATCTAAAAAGTAGTGCAATTTTAATACAACGATCTACAACTAAAATTGATGTAGGATAATAAACACCGGATAATTCTTCGGTAGGAATTAGTGCAATAATTGCAAGTAACTTTGAAACCATTTGATTGTAGGATCCGAATTTTTTTAAAATGAACCGAAAAATATCGGATCTAAGTGGCGGAGCTCGGCGACTTTGAGTTTGAGTTGGCGGTTGCGATTCGGGTTGAGCGGCTTGAGGCTCGCCTTCTTGTTGCAAACTAGCAAAACAAGCTTCGATTTCATCTTTGCTCAAATCGAAAGTTTCTTCAAAACGTGGTGGTGGTGGTGGTTATTGCTCGGAACCGGACGCCAAACCTTTGTCCTTAGATTGACGGGAAGATCCTACACAACTCGACATTTTTTAAAATAGCTAATGAAATTAAAAGTATGAAACTACTAAAAATTAAATTGAAACTTGAAATTTAAACTTGAACAAGTTGAATATAGAGAATGTAGAGAATTGGGAGATTAGAATATAGAGAATGTAGAGAATTGGGAGATTAGAAATTTGGTGTGAGGAAAAATAGATGAATTGGAAAAGGTATTTATAGGAAAAATATGAAATTTAAAAACAAAAAATCGAAAAACCGGCGGTTTCCAACGGTCAAATGATCTTGACTGTTGATCATCAACGGTCAAATGATCTTGACCGTTGATTTTTTCAAATTTTGAATTTTCAAAAAAAAAACAAAAACAAAAAATCGGCCGATTTTAACCAAAACCGCCAGTTTACGGTTAAAACCGGCCACAAAAAGTGACCGTTTGAAATTTGAATTTTGAAAATTCAAATTTCAAATTAAATCAGTTTTTTTTTAAAAAAAAAGATAAAGCACCGGTTTACGGTTTCGAAATTTTGGAACCGTAACCTAACCTTAAAAATAAGGTTTACGGTTCCGGTTCGAACCGAAACCGCTTGACCACGGTTTCAAACTGCCGGTTCGGTTCGAACCGTTGGACACCTCTAATGTATATACATAAAACATAAAAACTTATATGAGACCTTCCCCAAACACGTTACCCGCTGAAATTACCCCCATTACCTAAATCATCGTTATTTCTCTCTGTTTTCTCTTATCTCTCTTCAAATGTTTATGGCGATTTTTCTCCTTTCTTTTTCTCATTTTTCTTTGCAATTTTTGGGCGTTTCTCTTCCCTTTTTTCACAGTCGTTCCAAGTTTGGCTTCCCTTCGACCAAGAATCAGGTACTTCTTAAGTTTTTCTACAGTTTTTTTCTACAGTTTTTTTGGTTCTCTTCAAATTTAGTTATTTTCGAAGATTTTTTGTAGCTTTCGCTTGAAAATATATGTTAGGGTTTAAATTTGAGCATGTATTTTGTTAGTATTTCAATTTGAGCATGTATTTCAGGTTTCTGTAGTGAGTATGTGAAGTAACATTGTGTTTTGATATTTTGATGTTTCTGTATTTTTACGTGACTAGTATCACTTTTGCCCTTAAAAATATTACTTTTGGTCGTAAAAGTATTAGTTGTTGTAAACAAAGTATTGCATGTGTTTTATTTATGTGTTGTTTGGTTCTTGAGTTCAAATAATTTTGTAATACTATGAAAAGTATCATTTTTTACATAACAACTATGATTTTTTACATAAAAAGTAACACTTTTTATATAAAAAGTATCATAGGTTTTTTTTTCCAATTTTTAATTCTATCACTCTTCCATATGTTTTTGCAGTGAAGTATAATGGCTCAAGAATCAGCAATCGTTCATGTTACTGGGAAACGGAAAGGATGATATTATAAAGTTAAAGCGCGAAAGTCTACAGAGATGAGAGATTAATGTGCAGTGTTTATTTTGGATATTCATGTGGTGCATCCTTCTTGTAAAGATACTTATGGAGGTTTTTTGTAATGATACTTTGATAGTTCTTGTAATGAGGATGAGTGTCTAAAAAAAAGATACATTGTATAGTTTTTGTAGGTTGTGTGGATGGTACAAGTGTATATGGGAAAACATGTGTACTTTTTGTTAACCTTCACAACTACAGGTGAAAAATATCATTTTTTTACTTAAGAGTATACCTTTTTGTGCTTAAAGTGTCACTTTTTACTAACAAAGTATCACACGGATCTTGTGGCAGTTTTTGGTAATATTACTTGATTTTTTCGATAATGGGGACAAATGTCTCTCAAGAAAGATGCATAATGTAGTTTGTGTGGATGAGTACAAGTTTATATGAGAAATGATACTTTTGTATATTTTTTGTTATATGAGCAATCTGGTGAAAAGTATCACTTTTTTACTCAAAAGTATTACTTTTTGTGATTAAAGTATCACTTTTAACTAACAAAGTATCACACAAATCTTGTGGCAGTTTTTGGTAATATTACTTATTTTTTTCTGTAATGGGGACAAATGTCTCTCAAGAAAGATATTTAGTGTAGTTTGTGTAGATGAGTACAAGTTTATATGGGGAATGATACTTCTATATAATTTTTGTTATGTGAAACAACAACAGGTGAAAAATATCATTTTTTAACTTAAAAGTATCACTTTTTGTAAGTATAACTTTTTACAAATAAAGTATCACACAAATCTTGTGGCAATATTTGGTACTATTACTTGAATTTTTCTGTAATTGAGACAACTACAGGTGAAAAATATCACTTTTTTACTTAACAATATCAATTTTTATGCTTAAAGTATCACTTTTTACTAACAAAGTATCACGCGAATTTGGCCCAAAACTTCATTCACTAATTACAGGAGTATCAATTTAAAAAACTACAAAACAATAATATCAATGTAATACAAAAGTATTCAACCAGTTACTAAAATAATTGAGGATTGGGGTTGGCTTCATTGTCAAGCTCTTTACGATTATCCATTTTTTGGCGTCAGATCAAGTTCTACTAGCATAAACAAGCAAGCTCTGGAGATGTTTTTTCCAACTGCTACCTACGCATTTGAGGGCTGGCTACTGCATCAGGTTTATTTTTTAGGGTTGGAGCGACGATGTTGAGCGAGAGAGATGGAGGGGTTGGAGCGCCGATGTTGAGCGGGAGATAACGACCAACTGAGGGTTTTATCTGTCTTGGGCTTCATTTCGTGTTTGGCTTCTAGGCCTTTTTTGCCAGCGGGTGGGTTGGGCAGTGGGCTTTTAGCATTTGGGCAATTAGTAGTGGGTTTGTGGAGCGGGTTGGGGTTCCATCTCACGGATCTAGATCCGTGAGACGGTCCCACAAGAGACCTCCCCTACCTAAAATACCCTTGTCGTTCGAACCAGACTCAATAGATTAAACTACCATGTCGGGTTATTCAAACTACCATGTTCGATAATTCAACCTACCCATAGTCGTTTAGAACTACCCTACCTCCTATTAGTTCTAAACGACCATGAACTACCCTCAAGTAGTTCGAACTACCATGTATGTGTTTCAACAGCAAAAACACATACAAAATCAAAAAAAATACACATTAAATACACCTAAAAACACACACATGCAAAAACACACACGTACACAAAGAGAGAACCATCATATACAACCAACACACATGCGCAGAAACACACACACACACTTACACATGCAGACAAAAAAAAATTGGATAAGAGAAAATAAAGCATACCATAGAGAGAGACTTTTTGACTTTAAGAATTGTGGGGGAATTGTTGAGTTTGAAATGAAATAAAAACACATTTATTTTCAAAAGGAAAAGTGGATGGATATATGTGGAAGTTTACAAAAGGTTGAAGTCAAAGGCCATTTTTGATAAGCGTCTGGGTCAAAAGGCCATATTTGATACGTATCACTAATATTTTATGTATATTTTCTTAGGTTGGGTTGGGCTCCAAGAATAACGTTTTGGCCTGATTTTTCACTTTAGCCCAACGGGCCAACATCAGTATGGCCCGACCCATTTGACAGTTCTACTCTAATGAACAGAGTGTTCGACAAACACCTCGTGAATAAGCTCAGATATCATACATTATGTTCTTTATTTAGTTAACGAGAATATAATGACAAATTTTAAAGCTCGTCTGATAAACGAGCATACCTTGAAAAATTGTATATGCCTTCATAATAGCTCGTGAACAAGTTCGTTTAGTATTCATCTATAAAATGTTCATGAACAAGCTCATGTAATTTAATTTTGAAATTAAATTTTACGTATAAGTTAAATATATATATATAACTAACAGTATTGTATAATATAATATATATATATATATAAGAATAAAATGTTGCTATGTAAACTTGAATTGTTTATTACACATGAAGTGTGAATATAAATATACAGAGGTTAAAACTAACCACCTACAAACTAGTGATATAAAAATATGGAAGAGTTATCTACAACAACAACATGATAAATACAAAATAAAACTAATCAGATTTAGAGGAGTTATCCGCTTTATCTGCTTCAATACGCCCCCGCAAGATGGTGGGCAGATTTAAGACACCAATCTTGAACCTCAGAAGAGAAAAACGAGCTTTGGACAAAAGATTAGTGAGTGAATCATCCAATTGATCTGAAGAATAAACACGAGATACGCGAAGTTGACCTCGTTGAACCTGCTCGTGAACAAAGTGAAAATCGATAGCAACATGCTGTTAGATAAGTGTTTTTATCAAGATTTTGATGATTATGTTTAAATGAGTTTTTAATACCAAAACTATGTTTATAAATGTTGTCCAAATACTCCTAAATGATTTAAAATGTTTTTACTAATTTTTGGAGTATTTCTTAGTATTTATTATTCGATAAAAATGGACAACACTTTTGTTGGTTTTGTTTAAATTGGTTTTTACGCCAAAACAATGTTTATAAATGTTGTCCAAATACTCCCAAGTGATTTAAAATGTTTTTACTAATTTTTTGGAGTATTTCTTGAAGTTTATTTTTAATAAAAATCGGACAACATTTCAAATTGAGGTCGGCCAGGTCGCCGACAAGAGATCGACTGTACACATCAAGAGTTGAAAAATTAAAAGAACGAAACAGAAACAAATTATGTGAAAAAAAAAGAATGGGGGGACGGTCAAGGGTGAGGTCGACCGGTCGCACCCTAGGGCGACCGGTCGCACCCCACCTTGACTGGCCGCACCACCTCCCGCAACCCCTACCCGGATCGCACTAGTTTCATTCAAACGTTCGAAATCTTATACAGAGCGACCGATCGCTATTTGTGTAATCTTTTGACAAAGAAAATTTGTACCGTTGAACTCCTTTGACAAAGAAGATTTGCTTTTCAATTTTGTACAATATTTCTACATCTTGTGATCCCTCTTTTTGTAGACAAAAGTGAAGAAGAAGGAGCCTATGTTGGGAGCCTATGTTGGTGAAGACTCTCCTATAAATAGAGGATGGATGAATGGAAGACACAAGAGACAACAACACAAGCAAATTCACAACAAGAAATCTGCAAATTTCCAAGCTTTTATATTCAACACTCTTATTGTATTTATAGCCTAAGTATTTCACTTTCACATCTTGAGGTCTAGGCTTTATTTCTTGATTACACTTGCACTCAAATTGTAATATTCATTATTGAGTTGTAATCTTGATTTTTGTCATCATTCAACACAAGACATCCTTGTGAGTATTCTTGTGGAAAAAATACACTTGGGTGATCTAGGTGATAGGTGTTTCAAGAGTGTGGTGCTCTTGAGGTATTGAAGAATTTGGTATTCTTCAAGGTTGAAGATTGTGGTAATCTTCACAAGGTGCCGTTGGAGATTGTGGTAATCTTCAAGAGAGATTGTGGTAATCTCAAAGGTGGTGTTGAAGAAGAGTGTGATGCTCTTCAAGGTGATGTTGTAAGATGTTGTATTAATTGTGGTAATTAATAAAATCTTTTTTCCTTTTGAAATCCATCCCGAGATATCTTTGGGGTGGTAGAGGATTAGGCCCTAGGTGGGTTGAACCTCTATAAATCGACGCGTGTTGTTTACATTCTGCACCTTTATTATTGTCTTGGCGTAATTGATTCGAAAAAGAGGGCGAAATGAAAAAGATGGAGATAATTTATTCACCCCCCTCTAGATTATTGTAGCCGCTTGGACTTACACATGCTTCATGTGAGAATGAAAGATATGATTAGAACACAAGTATGTTGCGCCGATATTATCACAATAAATCATTAGCGAAGAGGTAGGAGAAATTGAGAGTTCTTGTAAAAGAGAAGAAACATCTTTGTATTCGGCTTCCATCGATGATCGTGCAACTGAATGTTGCTTACTTGAGCTCCATGAGATATCATTATAACTAAGAAAAACAATATAAGCACTCGTTGAAGTACGATCGTCTTGATTACCAGCCCAGTCGGCATTCGAAAAAGCATGTAATAAAATATGAGAGTGACGATGTAGGAAAATACCCTGGTCAAGTGTTCCACTAAGATACCGAATGAGACGCTTGACAATAGACCAATGTCCAGTAGTTGGACGATGCATAAATTGTGGTAATTTATTAACGGCAAATCCAATGCCAGGTCGAGTAAATGAAAGATATTGTAAAGCATCAATTACCCGACGAAACTTAGTAGCATCTGTAAGAGAAGTGTCGTCATAAACAGTCATAGAACAAGCTACGGGTAGTGGAGTGGAGACTTGCTTTGAATCAAACATATGAGTCCAAAATAATATATCTTGCACATATTTTTGTTGGGAAAGAAATAATCCATGAGGAGACTCAATCACTTCAATACCAAGAAAGTATGATAAAGAGCCCAAGTCTTTGATGGAGAATTTCTGAGCAAGCTGTCTAATAAATTTCTGAAGCACCATTGTATTACCGCATGTGATGATGATATCATCAACATATACTAGGAGAAATAGAACACAATCATTGGCTTTAAATATAAACAATGAAGAATCAGATTTTGAAATAACAAAACCAATTTTAAAAAAGTGCTGACGAAGTTCGTGATACCAGGCTCAAGAAGCCTATTTTAAACCGTAAATTTCCTTCTTAAGATGACAAACATGAGCAGGATATGAAGGATCAACGAAGTCGGGTGGCTGTGACATAAAGACAGTATCACACAAGGTTCCTTGGAGAAAAGTATTATTTACGTCGAGTTGCCGAAGAGGCCAACCTCGTGAGATAGCAATGCTCAAAATGACCCAAATGGTTGTGCTTTTAATTACTAGACTAAATGTTTCAAAGATAATCTAGGTCAGGCCATTGGTGAAAGCCCTTGGCCACAAGACGCGCTTTGTATCGGGAAATAGAACCATTTGGAGAACATTTGATTCGAAACACCAATTTGCAACCAATAATATTTTGAGATGAATTTGATGGCACAAGATCCCAAGTACCATTTCAAATAAGTGCATCAAACTCGTCAGACATAGCACGCCGCCATTCGGGAGATTTGAGAGCTTGTGAAGCACAAGTGGGTTCAGTGGGTATAGAAAAAGACAAGATAGTGGTGAGTGAGAACTTATTTAGTGGGTTGGGGATTTTATTTTTGGCTCGAGTGACCATGGGATGAATATTGTTTAGAGACGAGTGTTGGGTAGAATCATGTATAGGCTAAGATTCAGTAGTGGGAGCTAAAGATTAAGAAGAGTCGGGGGTCGAATCTCGTGCATCGACTATTAATGGCATGTCGGATTGAGTCGGCTCATGCAAAATTGGACAAGTGGGTGAATGTGCATGGGAGATGGGAACTAACGATGGTATTGAGATATGCGGTAGCCAAGATGTACGAGTTTCATTATTCGGACGAGGAAGATGAGGATGGCGAGAATATATGGAAAAATTAACTCAACAAAATTAACGTGACGTGAGACAAATATACGATTAGTTTCCACTTTCCAGGTAGAGACTTAAACGACTATGCCAATCTGAAAGAGAGGCTTTGATACTGGAAAAAGCAAGAAGAGGAGGTGAGTCTCTTTTTACATGAGACGACCATTCATAAATGCCATTTTTAGCTTTGTCGTGCATGAGTTGCGCCCGTGCGAAGATCCTTCACAACAAATAAAGACGGTGAGAACTCAATAGAAACTTGATTAGAAAGACAAAATTTGGATACATAGATTAACTTGCATTGCATTTTAGGGGTACACAAAACATCGGATAATAAAAAAAAGGAAGGAGTATAGAAACGAAAAAAACTAGTATGTGTGATGTTGACACCAGTACCATCACCAACGATAATATCATCATTTCCCTCGTACGGTGAATGGAGAGATAAATTATTAAGGTCGGTGGTAACATGATGGAAGGCACCGGATTCGAGCAACCATTCGGAAGGGTAGGAATACGTATGAGCGGCAAAGTTTGCACGAGGCTGGGAGTGAGTTTCAGATTGGGTATATTGCTGTGAAGTGAAGAGTGAACATTTTTTAGCAGTGTGACCTTGCTCACCACAGAGTTGACAAAAACCACGATAAAGGCGATGACCATGGTTGGTTGATCAGGTCATAGATGTGGTAGAAATGTGTTGTTGGTGGGTATTTCCAGGTTGTCTTTGTGGTTTTCTGGGTTGGCTAGAAAATCGATGGGAACGAGTTGAAGTAGTGGTTGGCTTTGTAGTATAGTGAGTAGTTATGGGAAGATGATTTGGTTTAGTGGTCTATTGTTACGTTCAATAACTTTTCATGAAGTTCTTCAAATGATATGGCGGTTTCATGAGCTCGAACAACAACGACAAAATCTTTAAATTCATCACCAAGACCATGTAAAATCTTTAAAGTAAGATCTTCATGATTTTCTGGAGTATTGAGCATTGTGAGTTCATCGACAACACTTTTTATATGGTGCATATATTCAGTGATAGTTTTAGGTTCCCATCGTGGTAGTGTTGAAGATCCCTTTCAAGTACATAATGTGTCCACGAGAAGCTTTAGAGTATGTGTTGGCAATAGTAACCCAAACATCACAAGAAGTGTGAGTCGAGGCAATGAACGGGATGATTGTGGGAGAGAGGGAGCCAATGATGGCATTGAGGAATAATTGGTCTTGGCGAACCCAAAGGGTATATGCTGGATTTGGTGCAGTAACATTATTGTTTGTAATATTGGTTGGAGGACAAGGTATGGTGCCATCAATAAAGCCCATGAGATCATAGCTAATAGGGAGTGTATGAAACTAAAGTTTCCAAGAACGATAATTGGTTTCTGTAAGCTTTAGAGGAGCTTGAGCTGCAACATTAATAGAGACAACAGTGGTGGATGAAGCATTGGTATTTTCAGCTATTGTAGAATCGTGGGTATTTGATACCATATAAGAATAAAATATTGCCATGTAAACTTGAATTGTTTATTTCACATGAAGTGGGAATATAAATGTACAGAGGTTAAAACTAACTATCTACATAAATTTTTCGGCGATTAGGACATTACACTAAATAAGGTTTCCACACGAAAAAAGTCTATTTTCTCTCCCAGTGAGCAAAATAGGGTTTTCGCGACTCCATATCGCTTTTTTGCTGGTTTCATCCTGTTGTTTGGGAGATTTTTTTAGGTTTTCTCTTTCTGTATGTTCTAGTGGCTCTGTGAGTTTTTTTGTTTCTTTTTGTTGCCTGTGGTATTTCCAAATGGATCAAGAAGAAATTGCAAGGTTGTGTGACCATTTAAGCTTGGAACTTGATGAAACGCCGAGGTTGTTGGTCGCAGCACGCATCGGAAGAAGAGATTGAGAAACTTGCCTATACGTTGGTAGGGAAAGTAACGGGGAGTAGAAATGTAAATAGAGAAGGACTCGAGTCGGTTCTCTGGCTTATATGGAAGACCCGTTTCTCTTTCCAGATCGAAGCAAAAGGGGGAAATAATACATTTGTCTTTCAATTTGGGTGTGAAGAAGATTGTGATCTTGTCCTTCAGGGGGGACCCTAGTTATTCAATAAACAAGTCATATCACTTGTTAAACCAATGGGAGCAGGGGTAATATCATCTATGGAGTTTAATATAATTCCTTTCTGGATACATATTCTTAACTTACCCCTAATTTGTTTAACTGGAAAATGTGTTGATATGATTGGGAGTTTGCTGGGAGAAGTGGTGGTTGTGGATTTGGAGGGAATGACTCCTAGGATTTGAGTTAAAATGGATATTTCTAAACCGCTCAAGAAGGGTATTCGTGTTTTTCTTGAAGCTTTGGAGGAGGAATTTACTCTACCTCCTCAGTTCGAAAGACTTCTAGATTTTTGTTTTGTTTGTGAGATCACCGGGCATCGATTTTGTGAGTGTCCATCGAATATCAAGAAGATTGTACCCGAAAATGCTAGACAATCTGGAGATTGGATGTGTGGAACACAGTTTAGCTCAAAGAAAAAGGCAAGAAAACAATATTCCACTCCAAATGAATCTAACTCTAGCAAATCGAGTGATCCTAGTGTGGGGAGGAGGAAAGACCATTTTCGTGATATCTCTCTGATTCCATACAGTGATATTAATAAGAGTTCACAAGTGATAGTCATTCAAATTTACAGATTCTATCCATGCTTGTGATGGGAACGGAAAATCAACTTCACTCGAAACTAATCCAGTGGAGGGTTTCGTGACAAAAATAACTCTCTCGGATGTTTTCGGGAAGGAGGGGGAGTTCAGTCTAGTTAGGGGAAAAAAGAGGGTAAGTAGAGGAACTTGGAGGAGGAAATATAGCCCGAAGGGTTTGTTGTTTATGGGTAAAGCCAAAAATTTACTTATGCTCTCCCCTTCTAAACAAAAATGAGGTGTTTCTCGAGGAAGTGGTGGAAAAATTCAATCCAATAAATGTAAGATATTGGTAGAGCCAGAGCCGGAAAACACTCCTTGCAAATGGTTAAAAGAAGATGGGGGCATTCGTGATGTTAGTTTTTCCGAGGCTAACAATGTTTTAGCGGACTCTGTTAGGTAGAGCCGCCAAGAACTATGATTTCCTTATGTTGGAATGTGCAAGGATTGGGGAATCCTCGCACATTAGATTCCCTATGAATGATGGTTCGTGATCTTTCCCTTGACCTGGTTTTCCTGTCTGAGACTAGGTTGAATAAGGCTAAGGCAGAAATTATTCGTATTAAATTGGGGTTCACGGGTTATTTTGTTGTTGAATGTGTAGGGCGGAGTGGCGGATTGATACTTCTTTGGACTGTTAATGTAGATATGGACATTAAGTCATGCACAAGAGGACATATTGATTCAATTGTGAAGGACGTGGACCAGAAAATGTGGCATTTTACGGGGTTCTATGGGCAACCAAAACAACATTTGTGGTATCTGTCTTGGGAGCTACTCAGGAGGTTAAATACCCATCTTTCTTTGCCATGGATTTGTGAGGGGACTTTAATGAAACACTTTTCATTGCGGAAAGAAAATAAGGGGGTGTTCGTACTCCGAATGCTATACGAGCGTTCTAAGATATCATTGAAGAATGTGAGTTGGAGGATCTGGGTTTCATCGGGAATCAATTCACGTTGAATAATAAGCGTAGGGATGAGGAAAATATCCAGGCCAGGTTGGACAATTTTTTTGGAAATCATATTTCGAAGGATCTATACCCTCAGGCACAGGTCCAACATCTCCCATTCTCAAGTTCTAATCATAGGCCTATAATTCTACATTTTGGGGGCTTAATACCGCTTAATGGGTGTTCAAAAGGTAGACCTTTTCATAATTTTGAACCATTCTGGATGCGAGAAGATAACTATGAGTCGACGTTGAAGTCACATTGGGTCATGGGTGAGTTGGATGGCTTGGAAAAAGAAAAGTCATTTGGTTCTGTATGTTCTAAATTGAAAGGGTGTCAATGATAGGCGTAGGTTTTGCATGTATTTTGAGGCGTATTTCAAGCTATAATGATGAGTAAACATGCATATACTTGCGTTAAATGTTACATATTCACTCCTTGTGGAAAAGATATTACACTTTGCTTATTTTGTAGGAATTTCATGATATTTGAAGCCAATTGAATACGAATACGAGGAAAGCAAAGTGGAAACACGGAGAATTGAGTGGATATACGAAAAGTGAAGCCTAAAAGAGCGAAAGTTGAGCGTTTACATTTAAAAGACAGGGCACACACGGGTTGGCGTGCCTCAAGACACCACCCATGCACCTAGAGTTGGCAATTTGGGCCCTACCATGGGCACCAGTCACCGATATTAAAGGCTAGATCGGGCCTTGAATTTGAGGCCCAAAAAGAAACCAGGGCCTATTTGGCCCTGGTCCGCTAGCCCGACAGTTAAATGGGCTCGAGCCATTTTTGGCCCAAAATTTTCGGGCTTTTTGGCCCGCTAGACAACTTTGTTTTTTATGTATATATTTTAACATATTAAAAACTAAACTAGTGGGGGAAAAAGACGCGGCACAACTCAAAGACAAGCACAATACAAGATAAGATTACATTTTACAAAACATATTTACATAACAACAAAAACGAAACCCCAACCCTACTATATGACGCCGCGCCCGCCTCCCAACCTCCCATCTCTACGCACTCTACGGCACTACCCTCTTGGCCTCTTCTCTCCGCCGAATTTTGTTAAAGAAATATTTATAGGTAATATATCTACACGTTTTAATTTTATTTCTTAAGTCTTAACGGGTTTCGGTTTGTGAATTAGAATTTCTCAAATATGGTGATTATTAATTTATAAAAGCTATTCCTAAAAAAATTATGGCGAAATCGTTTATTTAGTGTTGATTTCTAGTTGCGGGGGAAACGTCTCTTTGTTTTGTGGGCCAAAAGTACATAAGTCCATGAATCCTCTTAATTTTTCATGCTCAAATTTGAGTTTTAACTCATTATATGTAGCCTACAATTGTTGACTCAATAGTTGCAAGGAGTTGTTTTTTACTCTATATTGTAATTATTTTTGTAATTTTTATATTCAAAGCAATCATTACTTTGAGTCTTTGATCGATTGATGTCATATTCCCTAACTTTTTTTTTTTTTGAGAATTTCCCTAAGAAAACAGTGTGTGTTTTTTTTATGTCTGCAGATATGGACGTAGATAAAAATTTGGAGAATATTGATGATGACTTGGAAATATTGGGAAGTTCTACTACTCCTAAGAGTATCGCAGTATCTTGTTGCCTCTATTGGTCTTAGTACTACTAGTAATAAAACCAAGAATAAGAGTGGTAATGATGATGAAAAAAATGATGGTGGGGAGACTAAGAAACTTAAGTCTAATGCATCCGAGGTATGGAATTATTTTGACAAGGTTGGTCAAAAGGATGGAGTAGATAAATGTAAATGCAAGTATTGTGGGAAATTTTATACTTGTAAATCTAGTTCAGAACTAATCACTTAAGGCGTCATTTTCTTAAGTGTTTTAAAACTCCTAAGTTTCATGATGTGAGTGACTTGTTGGATAACAAAGCCACACTATTGAAGAAGTGGAAATTTGATACTACGACTTATCGAGATGCACTATCTAGATGTATTATCATGCATGATCTCCTTTTAGCTATGTTGAGTATGAGGGGTTTGCGTTGTTAATAAAATCTTAAATCCACGAATTCAAGCCTATCAGTCGAAACACCGCAAGGTTGATTGTAAAATTGTGTTTTTGTGTGAAAAGGCAAAACTAAAGAGTTTGTTAGCCGCACTTCCTGGTAGAATAACTGTTTAACTCGATGCATGGATCGCCGTGACTACACAAGGTTATATGGACTGTGACGGCTCATTATGTTGATGAAAAATGGAAGTTAAATACTAAATTGCTTGCATTTTGTGAGTTAGAGAGTCCACATACAGGTTAGAATTATCAGAAAGTTATTTGGAGTGCTTAAGGATTGGGAGATAGATTCTAAGATATTTTCTCTTACCTTGACAATGCTTCCGCCAATGATAGCATGCAAAAGATTTTAAAAGACATGCTCAATATGCAAAATGACCTATTATGCAGAGGTGAGTTTTTTCATGTGAGGTGTTGTGCACATATCTTGAATCTTATTGTTCAAGATGGTTTGAAGGAGGCATCGAGATCTCCTCGGAGAAAATCGTAGAAAGTGTTAAGTATGTTAGGGCTTCGGAGGAGAGGTTGAAGCAATTTCAAAGATGCATTGAAGAAGTGCATTTAAGTGATGTTGGTGGTAGTTTCTTGAGGTTAGATGTGTCAACCAGATGGAATGCGACATATATGATGCTTGAAAGTGCTATTAAGTATCGCAATGCATTTAATAATTTGAGTTACAATGATAGAAATTACAAGTTATGTCCAACCAATGAAGAATGGGAAAAGAGCGGAGAAGATGTGTGTTTTCTTGGCCCCATTTTACCATATTACTAACTTGATATCTGGGTCATCTTATCCCACCTCCAATTTATATTTCATGCAAATTGCAAGCATAGAAATGAAATTGAATGAAAATTTAACTAGTGAAGATGAGGTGATAAGGAATATGACAACAAGAATGAAACTCAAATTTGATAAGTATTGGGATGAATATTGTATTGTTCTTGCACTTGGATGTGTTCTTGATCCAAAGGCAAAGTTGCAATTTTTGAACTTTTGCTATCGAAGGCTCTATCCAGAAAATTATCATGAGAAAGTGAATAGGGTGAAGGATGCTTTGTATAAACTCTTTAATGAATATAAACAAAATGGGGTTGCATCAAGTTCATTTTCTTCTAGCTCACCAAGAGATGGTTTATCTCATTCACAACCACATTCAATGAGAAATGGAACAAGCTCATCACCCATGACATCAATTTTGGATGTAAGTCTAAATTATATTATGGGTCTTGATTATATTATTTTAAATTTCTATTCAAGCATTTAATTTGGTTTTGGTATTGTTTATGTTATGTGTTTCTCTTATTCTAGGAGTATCATCAAGAAATGAGACAAATAACTTCAAATGAAGGCAAATCTCAACTTGATATATACTTGGAAGAATGATGTATTGTTGGAAGTGACATGGATGTACTTGAATATTGGAGGATGAATAAGCATCGATTCCCTCAACTTGCAATTTTGGCTTGTGATGTTTTGAGCATTCCAATCACAACAGTGACTTCAGAATCTTCATTTAGCATTGGTGGTCGTATTTTACACAAGTATAGAAATTGCTTACTTCCTGAAACTGTACAAGCCCTCATTTGCACTCGTAATTGGTTGCATGGTTTTAAAGAAGCTGGTCCTTCTGGTAATAATAAAAATAATCATTCTTTTCTACTTGTAATTTGCATTTTGTCTTAATTATTGATTAAATTTTCACATTTCTTATATTTTGAAATACAGATGAGCAAGAGTTGGAGGAGATACATTTGTCCAATGAAGATTCCAATGTTGTTTAATTGTTTTTTTGTAATGAGTGATGATATTGAGGATTTTTCATAGGTTTCTCTTTTTATTTTGTGTTTATGTCAGACTTACAAGTAACTAGTTGGTATTTCCTATTTAGTATTTACATCTTCTCAGTTTTACTTTCTCCTTTCAAAAAAATTAATGAAACTGATCTGTTAATTTAATAACTTACAAGTGGTCAAGAGATATAATAGTAGTTGCTCTTTTATTCTAGTAGCAGCAAAGTAATTATAACGTCATTTAATCTATAATAATAATAATATAATATGAAACTAATATATATATATATATATATATATGTATTTTAAAAATAAGGAACTTTGGGCCATTTTGGCCGTCACAAATTCGACTTACCCATGACAGTAAAGCCAAGTGGGCCTCAAAATTAGAGGCCCTAGAGAGAGATTATGGGCGGCCGGCCTAAGAATTCTGTTGGCCCGGTGGGCCAGTACATCAGGCGGCCCGGCCCGGCCTAATTGCCACCTCTACGTGCACCCCCGTATAAGGATTATTAGAGCCTGCAAAGATGGCGCACGGTAGCCCATGCAGGGCGCACCACCCGTGCGCCCTACGAGAGAACAGATTATTTCACGGAGTGGCGCACGGTAGCCGTGCTCCGACGCATCACCCGTGCGCCCTACGAGAGAGTTGGGGTATTCCGAGTGGTGGCGCACGGGTAACTCCGTGCGTAGGCGCACCACCCGCGTCATACTGAATCCCATGTCGCAAAGATTAAGCCCTAAACATGATGGGAAGTATAAAAAGGCTTTTGGGGGGGCGCACACAAAAGGAGATTCTGGCATTTTTGGGATCTACAACACAAGACAAGAGTCAACTCTTGGAAGGAGACGTCAAGGAGACAATCGGGTTGCATCGGAGCTTGAAGAACGGAGATATATCGAGAGATTGTCGACGTTCCTAAGTTTTCTTGCTTCTCTTTTAGTTTCAATCTTTTATTTTCATTTGTAATGACTTTGAACACTTTGTGTATAAGTTGTTTAATCATGTGTAACTAAACATCTTGTGATTTCCGGGTTTTGGAAGTAGATTAATGAACTCTTGTTGGATGTTTTAATCTTAGTTGAAGTTATTATCTTGAAGCCTATTTGAGTATTTTGAGCTTATTCTTGTTTTATCACTTGATCAATGATTTAACTTGTTTGATATATTGATTCATAATTCGAGAGATGAGTTTCAATATTAGATCTTGAATACTCGACACAAATATTTGCATGAATCGAGAGGTTTGTAAATATTTGTGAGGATATTTGATATTTTGTGCTTTTGGGAGTTGAATGCTTTATGTTGAGTAGAGATGCTAGCATAAGTATTTCAATCTACGTTTTATATGCATCTCGAGAGGGAGGATAAAATAGCTTTGTGATCGTCTTATAGGAATATTGATAATAACGTGGCTTGATTAAAGGACAACAAGAGGACTATTAATCGAAACCTTAACTCTAAATCCATTACATCATCTTGATACTTCTTTCATTTGTGCTATCTTATTCTTTGTGTTTTAGTAATTTAAATTGTCTTAATCTCAAAACAACAATCATCAAATTTCGATCGTCTAGATAAAAATAAGACTATCTTGGATCAATACTTAGCATATTAATTTATTAGTCTCCATGGATACGACCTTGCTACCCTATTTGATAACGTACACCGTACACTTGCGGTGAAGCTAAAAATATAGGCGAACAAGTTTTTGGCGCCGTTGCCGGGGACTAATACAATTTATGGTGCTAATATTGCGATAGATAGAATTATTCTTAATTTAGACATTTTTTTTGCTTATTTTGTTTTAGTGTGACTTTAATTCCACATTATTTGACTTGTTTCTTTTAGTTTGGTCCAGGTAGTGCATGAACACGCGCTTTAGGCGGGGGGACTTAATACCACTCATACCGGAAGTTGAGGCTTTCACGAGGAGAATCAGTCTTACCACTAGACGGGCCGAAAGACAACACATCCGATAATGGGGATTTGAATGAGTTACCAATACCGCCAAACAATGGTGGAAACGAGTTATCGAGCACGGTTCAACAAAGAAGCCATTCGTGATTACTTTCGACCACAAACGAATCGTAATTACGGTGGTATTGCCCATATTTCTATCAATGCCAACAACTTCGAGCTCAAACCAAGCACTAATCAATATGGTGCAAATGAATCGATTGGGGGATTTGCAATCGAAGATCCTAACTCTCACCTTGCGCATTTTATCCAAATATACAATACGATCAAAATGAACTGAGTCTCGGATGACGCCATAAGATCGCGCTTATTCCCATTCTTTTTAAGGGATAAGGCGAGAAATTGGTTGGGTACTTTGACGCAAAGGCAGGTGTAAGCACATGGGACGAATCGAGCAAAAGTTCTTGTTTAAATTCTTTCCACCGAGCAAAACTTTGCACTCAAAAGCGAGATTACTCAATTTCGACAGTTCGACTCGAGCCTTTGTATGAGGCTTGGGAAAGGTTCCGGATTTGTTACGTAGATGTCCACAACATGGATTTCCGAGGAGGATCAATGATTATGCTTCTTCTACAATGGTTTAATGGGACAAACGAGGGTCTTTGTAGATGCCGCGGAGGAGCACTTTGTTGGCAAGGTTTCCACAAGATGCCTTAAATCTTCTTGAGAAATGGCCATAAACAAGTTACTAGTGGCCATCCGAAAGATCCAATGTACAACGAGTAGCCGAAATCTCGGATTGGACCCAATTAAAACATTGACGGCACAAGTAGCGGCTTTGACAACTCAATTGAGTGTATTTACGAAGGGGCCGGAAGCGAGCACGAGCACGGGTAGTGAAGCTCTTCTATATCCGATGGAAGAGGTAAACTATGTGAATAACCGGAATTTCAGCAATTTAGGAATAATTCAAACCCAACGCACTACCATCCAGGGTTGAGAAATCATGAAATTTTTTCCTATGCAAATACAAAGAATGTGTTACAACCTCCGTCTGGATTTAATGCTTCAAGTGGAGCGGTAATGGAGAAGGCAAATCGTCGTTGGAAGATACACTCACCTCCTTCATAAATCAATCTAATGCTTTCATGAATGACACGAGGAGCCGCTCGATAAGCAAGACCTTAGGATGGATAAGTTAGAACAACAAGTGACAAGCTCAATAAAGAACTGAAACTCAAATGGGTCAATGGCCGCAATTGTGGGGAGTCAACATCAAAAGGGTCAATTTCAAGCAACACGGAGGTCAACCCGAGGAACATTGCAATGCTATCCATGAGTGGGGTGGAAAAGAGAATGAAGAGTCGAAAATGCCGATATCGGTGTGACATCGTAATCACGCACGACGTGTATCAATGCACGACCAGGTCGTGTGTGTGTTTGCCGAACCTACCATTCAAATTAAGGAAATGACGAAACGACGCCCAAAGCAATATGAAAGTTAAAGGAGGAACCGAGCAACAAATAGATAAGCAAAAAAAGAGCCAAGAAACGTGAATCGTATCCTAACTCTAATTTGTTGAAATATAATATTCCTCTTCCCTTTCCCGATTGTTTCACAAGACTAATCAATAATCAATTTGCTAAATTTGTGGGCATGTTTAAAAATTGCACATTAATGTTCCTTTTGTAAGAATGAAACATATGCCAAATTATGCAAAGTTTTTAGGGGAAGCGATGTCCAACAAGAACAAATGGGAGAGAATGGGATTGTCAACTTGACGGAAGAATGTAGCGCACTCATACAAAGGAAAATACCGCAAAAGGCTGAAAGATCCAGGGGAGTTTTACTATTCCTTGTACAATAGGCGATATTTTCTTTGATAATGTACTTTGTGATCTATGATCTAGTATCAATTTGATGCTTTTGTCCGTTCTCAAGAAAGCTTGGACTCGTAGAAGTGAGACCATCCTTTGTCACCCTACAACTCGCGGATAGATCACTCGTACATCCAACGGGATACTAGAAGATGTGCTCATAAAAGTCGATAAATTCATATTCCCCGTGGATTTTCTAGTCTTTGGATATGAATGAGGATTGTGACACCCTCTTATACTTGGGTGTCCATTTTTGGCAACCGGAAGCACTAATAGATGTGAAGAAAGGGGAGCTTACATTACAAGTTGATGATGAGCGTATTTCATTTTCCATTTTTGAATGTGAAAAGACATGATGATTTTAATGGTTGTAAAACAACAATAATTGCTAATTCATGTACTCAAGTTAATAGCTTGAATAATTGTGTGCATTCTAAAGATAATATGCAGGGATTATCAATGAAGAAGAAGGAAAGGCACAAAAAGCCTGATGTTGAACCAAGAGCGTGCACGTACCATTCGCACGATGAAGAGGAGAACACATGGATAGTTGACAAACATGAAAAACCTCATTTAGTAATGATCAAGGGAGGTGTAAATCCAAGTGAGCGGGATTGGCATGGAAAAGCGCACGATGAGGTGACAAGCCTCATTTTCGCAAAGATCATAATCGAATTAAAAGCGTCAAGCTAAAGACGTTAAATATAACGCTTGTTGGGAGGCAACCCAACGGTTTTTCGTGTGAATTCCATTTTTTTTTTGTGTTTAGTTTCAAAGTTTGTGTGATTTGAGTGATTTGATATGCGTGTTTTTATTAATGAGTGTGATTTGTGTATTTTTGTTTCATTTTTGTGTGTTTTTTAAAAAAAATAAATAAATAAATAAGTAAATACCTAAATTGTTGTGCAGTGCGACGGGTAGCCGTGCGTTACACACACCACCCGTGCGCCTGAGAGAGTAGAGAATTTGTTAGGGGTGGCGCACGGGTAGCCCGTGCTCGACGCACCACCCGTGCGCCATGCGAAGAGGCTTAAATATGACGAGTTTTAAACTGTCTTCTTCTCCAAAACTTCCACAAATCGCGCGCCCACTACCCCCCAACTTCATTGCCTTGAAATTTCTTGCAAATTCTACTCAAATTCGTCCTTTTAATCCCTCCCCCATCACAATTGAACTTCACTTTACATTGAATTCGAATTTGCTTGAAGAATTGTGAGCAAAAGCACCTAGGGTTCAAGTCATCTACTTCAAGTTTAACTTAGAGAATTCCGGTAAGAACACCGTTTCTCCTTGTGAATGCTTTGTCAATTATGTATTAGGGATCATGATA
Organism: Rehmannia glutinosa; assembly: GCA_016081115.2. Classification (NCBI taxonomy): domain Eukaryota; kingdom Viridiplantae; phylum Streptophyta; class Magnoliopsida; order Lamiales; family Orobanchaceae; genus Rehmannia; species Rehmannia glutinosa. Next base: position 470,375 of record JABTTQ020001556.1, read on the forward strand.
GGTGCTTATTTTGATATTTTTGCTATGAATTATATGAATTATTCTTTGAGGCAAATTATCAAACACCTTGTGGGCTTGTGTAATTGAGGAGATTTAGGATGAATTGTTGATGAATAAGGCACGGCCAATGATTGTTTAAGCTAATACTTGTCTAGAATGGCCATAATTTTTGCTTGTTTGGGGTAGTTGATCGATCAAAGTAATGTGGGCATGTGAATTTGCATCACCCAATATGTTAGCTTTAATCCCCTATTTTGTTGTTGCCATTGATGATATTGGGATGCTAATGAAATGTATTTCGGTACAAACTCTTCATGGCGGCGAAGAAACCCCCAGGGTGGAAGGAGAGGCGTGCACGCGGGGCGGCTAAGACAATGCTGGCACCCGCGAGGTCGACCAAAAAGCAGTCGGAGGCATATAGGGTCAACTTGACAAATGCCGATGATCTTAAGCGATGGAATCGCTTGATCGTCGCCAAATAGCTCCATCCGCTACGCCTGACGACGATGATTGTACCCAAACTTTGGGGATACATGAGGGCGTGTGGCGTCTTTTCGCCAAGGTAGGATGGACGAACTTCATGAGCCGAAGGTGGCCGACATTTAAAAGTATACATTGGAGTTCTTGAGTACCGTGGAAGTACTCAAACAAGGCGGGACCTTTGAACCGTATATGATAAAGTTTGGGATTGGGGAATGTCCGTAGACAATGTCATGACCCAATTGAACACCATTTTCGAGGTCCCAACAAACGCTCGTACCCGCCCGATGCCTCATTATGATCAATACGACTTCTGGAGAATGCTTGTGGAAACACCACAAACGGGGCCGATGTTGTATGCCGCGCGGACCGCCAAAGCCTTATGGATCCGGAATCCAGTTTTTCGGTATATTCAACGTGTGACTGCATCCTCCGTGTTCGCCCGAGAAAACATGGGAGAGATGACGACTAAGGAACTCTATCTCCTCTGGTGTATGGTCACAAACACCCCCTACAACACCGCCGTCAATTTTGTCGAGCAAATCGAACAATTAGCTAGGCGGGAAGGGGGTACGATTTCTATAGGGGGGCTCATCACCCCTATTGCCCGGCATTTCAATGTCGATTTCCGAGGTTTGGAGCCTATCCCGGGCAGCACTCGGGTTAATTTGGCATCGTTGCACCATATGAAGTTCATAGCAAATGAAGACAACTGATTGGTGCTTCTACAAAAGAAAGGTGTTTCATTTAGTTTTTAACCCGCCATACACCACGGTCGAGACATTGACGGACACCACCAACTTCCTAATGAACTCCGACGCACACAACCGAATTACCGAGGCTATAGAGGCAAGAAAGCGTCGCAGAGTTGAAGGTTTCTTGGATGAGGAGAATATGGTGGCGGAGGAGGATGACATACATGGACGCGAAATGGGGATGGAACCTCATCACCCCCAAATTGTGTATGATATACCCGAGTCCTCACACGGAGGCGATTACCCCCGACATTCTCAAAGCGGGGATCGTCCCGGTCGTTCTCACAGTGGAGGACCCCAGCGCGGCACCGATTTTCAAGACATGTTTTATGCGTTTGGGTAGAACTTGAGGCGGCAAGAAGAAGAGTTGAGGCGGCAAGGAGAGGATTTGAGGCAACATAGGGCTGATTTTCTCGCATTCAGCGAGCAATCTGAGCGGCGTTCTGAGGAGACGTGGCAAGTGCTCCAACAGCTACAAATGTGGCATATTTCTCAAGGCCACTTCCCACCACCACCGTGATGATTCGGGTATATCCCCACTTTTTGTTATTGAAATTCTATTTTTCCCCTTAGGACACTATAATTTCATTCAAGTTTGGGGGGAGAGATAGCATTTTAATACATGAAAAGTGTGGATACAAAAAAAAAAAAATCATGCATTTTGTGTTTCATATAGTTGCATTAGAGCATTCTAGGTTGCATTTGCATTGGAGCACGTTTATAGCTTTAGCACGTCTATTGCTTTCGTAGTGGTTTAGAGTGTGTTGACCGAGCATGTTGCAACTTGTTATTTGTGTATTGATTAAGAATTCATATTGTTGGGATTGGATGTTGGTTATGAGTGGATTGAGCCTTGAATAGATAACTTTGAGCATGTTAATATGAAAAACTTGGTGTGATGCTTTGAATTACATTTTGACAAGCTTTGTGAGTTTTGAGCCTTTTATCGCTTATATCTTGTGCGATCTTGTTGTAATTTAAAGTGTATCATTCATGTTGATTAAAATTCTAGAACTTGCTTGGGTATCTCTGTCAAGGCCACATGTGTATGCGAATTGTGAATGTGATTAAAGGCCATCTTTGCTAGCCTTTCAAGCCTTTGGCCTGCCGAAAAAATGTTGAAAATTCCTAGTTAGCCAAGTTGAGCTTATAGCCTATTTCTTTGATAACCACAAAATTTAACCCCTGATCTTAATATTTCCATCACCTTAAACTCGAATGTATAGCGTTGAGTAAAGGGAATGAATGAGGTTGAATGGGTGGGAATTGAAAAATAGGATAATTGGGCATACTTGGTTAAATGGAATAAAAAGAGGAAGGAAAGAAGTTAAAAAAAAATAGAAGTGTTGAAAATGCCCAAATGAAAAAAAGATTGAAAAGTTGATAAACTTGGGGGGCGAAGGATTGTGAATGGAGGCGATTCTCAAAAGAAAGAAAGGACATGGAGATAAATGAAGTTGATAAAAATGAGGGATGCTTGGAGAGCATATGGGATTGTAATGAAAATGATTGATATGCTCATCGGTCTATATACTCGAGTTTGAGTCACTTTATCCAAATTTTCCTACCCAGACCAAAAAGCCTTCATTACAACCAAATGAGAAAGTCCTTTATGATTCACAAATTGCATACACTTTAGTGGCGGAGATATGAGAGGAATTGCAAGCCTATGGCAATTTTGCGACATCGAATTGATTTGAGCGTAAACACGTCCTATATCCTCGTGAGATGAGAGTATACACTTAACTTCGAGAGTTGGAATTCAGAGCATTTCACTTTGTTTTATTTGAGGCGTGTTCTTTGATTAGATATTTGAGGCTTGATTGAGTTGTATTCAGCATTCATGACGAACAATATGGATTTTCTTGTGGATTCTCTGTGTGCGATGTTATCTTTATCTCCCTATTGTGCTTTATCGTGTTCTAAATATTGTTGATCGGGACGGTCAACAGTTTAAGTTTGGGAGATTTTGATAGGCGTGAGTTTTGCATGTATTTTGAGGCGTATTTCAAGTTATAATGATGAGTAAACATGCATATACTTGCGTTAAATGTTACATATTCACTCCTTGTGGAAAAGATATTACACTTTGCTTATTTTGTAGGAATTTCATGATATTTGAAGCTAATTGAATACAAATACGAGGAAAGCAAAGTGGAAACACGGAGAATTGAGTGGATATACGAAAAGTGAAGCCTAAAAGAGCGAAAGTTGAGCGTTTACGGAAAAGATAGGGGGCACACGGGTTGGCGTGCCTCAAGACACCACCCGTGCACCATCGTATAAGGATTATTAGAAGCAAAGATGGCGCACGGTAGCCCATGCGGGCGCACACCCGTGCGTCCCCTACGGAGGAACGGATTATTTCAGGAGTGGCGCACGGGTAGGCCGTGCTCGACGCACCACCCGTGCGCCCTAGAGAGTTGGGGTATTTCCAAAGAGGTGGCGCACGGGTAACCCGTGCATAGGCGCACCACCCGTGCGTCATACTGAATCCCATAATATGCAAACATTAAGCCTAAACATGATGGGAAGTATAAAAAGGCTTTTGGGGGGGCGCACACAAAAGGAGATTCTGGCATTTTTGGGATCTACAACACAAGACAAGAGTCAACTCTTGGAAGGAGACATCAAGGAGACAATCGGGTTGCATCGGATCTTGAAGAACGGAGATATATCGAGAGATTGTCGACGTTCCTAAGTTTTCTTGCTTCTCTTTTAGTTTCAATCTTTTATTTTCATTTGTAATGACTTTGAACACTTTGTGTATAAGTTGTTTAATCATGTGTAGCTAAACATCTTGTGATTTCCGGGTTTTGGAAGTAGATTAATGGACTCTTGTTGGATGTTTTAATCTTAGTTGAAGTTATTATCTTGAAGCCTATTTGAGTATTTTGAGCTTATTCTTGTTTTATCATTTGATCAATGATTTAACTTGTTTGATATATTGATTCATAATTCGAGAGATGAGTTTCAATATTAGATCTTGAATACTCGACACAAATATTTGCATGAATCGAGAGGTTTGTAAATATTTGTGAGGATATTTGATCTTTTGTGCTTTTGGGAGTTGAATGCTTTATGTTGAGTAGAGATGCTAGCATAAGTATTTCAATCTACGTTTTATATGCATCTCGAGAGGGAGGATAAAATAGCTTTGTGATCGTCTTATAGGAATATTGATAATAACGTGGCTTGATTAAACCGGACAACAAGAGGACTATTAATCGAAACCTTAACCCGGAAATCCATTACATCATCTTGATACTTCTTTCATTTGTGCTATCTTATTCTTGTGTTTTAGTAATTTAAATTGTTTTAATCTCAAAACAACAATCATCAAATTTCGATCGTCTAGATAAAAATAAGACTATCTTGGATCAATACTTAGCATATTAATTTATTAGTCTCCGTGGATACGACCTTGCTACCCTATTCGATAACGTACACCGTACACTTGCGGTGAAGCTAAAAATATAGGCGAACAGTCAACGGGGCCTTAAGGAGTGGAGCAACGCTAGATTTGGGGGATGGAAAAAAGAGTTACAGGTAAAAAGAGAAAAACTTAAAACCTTATATGACTCCCCAGGCTCGGGGAGTGTTATGTCAGATATTCTATCCTTAGAAAAAGAATTCAATGGCTACTGGAGAGAGAATAATGGTTTTGGAGACAGAGGGCTAGGGTAGATTGGCTCAAAGCAGGGGATCGTAATACAAATTTTTTTCATTCTAGCGCAAAGGCAAGAGCTCGTAATAATAAGATTCTAAGACTTAAAAATCAAACATGGGAATGGATCACAGAGCAGGACAAGTTGAATTGTCATATTGTTGAATATTTTACCACTTTGTTTACAAGTGATTGCCCTTCTTGTTCGGACATTGATGATACAAGTGTTGTAAAAATCGGCCTAGGCGCCCCTAGGACGATCCGATTTTGCCTAAATCAGTCGAAAAAATTAGTTTGGCTGAAAATCGGCCTAGGTGCCCACCTAGGCGGCCTAGGCGGCGCCAAATCGAAGCTAAGAGCTCTTCTAGGCGGTAAAAAAATCGGGCCTAGGCAGGCGCCTAGGCGGATTAGGCGGTCTAGGCGGAAAAAATCGGCCAAAAATTGGTAAAAATAAAAAAAATGAAAAAATAGAAGAAAATATGTTGTTTTAAAGGCCGCCAGCGTCAGCGCCCGCCAGGCGCTAAGCAATCTGGTTGCCGCTTTGACTAGCTCCTAGAGATTTCTGCAACCATGGATGATACTATTGATTGCATTGCGGGGGAATTTCACAAGAGAATATATGTTTTCTTGATCAGAAATTTATGGAAGAAGAAATTGAACGGGCTTTATGGAGTATTGGTCCTCACAAATCTTCGGGGGTTGACGGGTTTCACGCAGTATTTTTTCAGAAACATTGGCATCTACTTAAAAACGAGGTGGTTGCGGCATGCCTCTTTGTTCTTAATGAAGGTAAATCAATGTGGGATATTAACGAGACTATCATTGCCCTTGTTCTAAAAAAAAGGCAGTCTATGTTCAGTGCTCTACAAACTCATTTCTAAAACTGATGCAAATCATTTGAATTTTTTTTGTCTCCTATTATCTCTGAGACCCAAAGTGTTTTTGTTCCGGGAAGGCTGATTACGGACAATGATATTCTTGCCTTTGAACTTCTCCATTCAATGTCAAAAATGGTATGGTAGGTTGGGATGGATGGCATTAAAGTTGGATATGAGTAAGGCATACGATCTGATCGAGTGGGAGTTTGTTCGTGCAGTTTTGAGAAAAAAAAGGATTCCTTCATCGATTTACAAATTTGATTTTTGACTGTGTTTCGACAGTGCAATTCTCTGTTTCGATTAATGGTAAACTCCATGGTCAGATCAATCTATCTCGTGGACTGCGACAAGGGTATTCATTATCCCCTTATTTGTTTATTTTGTGTGCGGATGGATTTTCATCTTTGTTGTCTGGTGCCGGAAATGGAGGAGAAGGTTTGGAAGGTTTTTAGTATACTCGGGACTCCCCCCGTATTTCTCATCTTTTTTTCGCTGACGGCTCTTTAAGTTTCTCCAAGGCAAGTCAAAGTGAAACAAATCGGATTCTGGATATTCTCTCTCGGTACGGTAAAGCTGATGGCTCGGAAGCTACTCCTAAAAATGACCTAGGCAAGTGCACCTATCGTTTATAGCAAAGCTAATCGAGTATCGAGTGTCATTCCCACGAGGACTATGATTACTAGTAATTACCGTCTTTTTATTATCTAGCCTACAAATTCGCCAAATAGTTTGTTGCAAAATAAAAATAAACGAAAGCAAATAAAAGTAGAAGAGGCAACTAAGAACACGAAGGATATTAGATACACTCGGATTGGAAGATGATGAATATAAATGTGCTTGAATATGAATCCCTCTAGAACGTCTTTGTGATTTTACCAAAATGAATACAACCATAACCCTTAAGTTTTAACCATCCCTTAACATATTTTCATGCTTCATGGACTGTAGGCATTCCTAAATTAAGTTAAACCCTTTCTCAAGGCGAAAAACTCCTAATCTCAAGTTGATTAACTGAAATCTCTTTCTAGTTAAAAACCCCAAGATTGCATTAACGATTTGTGAATTCCCATATTAGGTTTGACCCTAATCCGAAAGATTTATGTCGTCCTATATCTAGGATTGCATGCAACTCCTTTCACTTATGTTGGTTCTATTTCACCATGAATCTCTCGATTTCCTGGTGAAAAATAAACTTCAAATCAATATTGCGCATATACCAATTCGAATAAACAAGCATAACATAAGCGACTCGCATAAAAGCATAAGAAAATATATTAAAACATTCAAACCAATAATCACAAATAAGTTCTAGGGTTCATCACATTCAAACACTAGCGATTTAACTCATGATGGATTTGAGAATGAAAACAACAATTAAACAAGAAGTTTCTTTCGAAATCAACATGAATACTTGAAGTTAAAACTTCCAAAACTAACATAAGACTCCCCTGTTGGAAGTATGATGATGAAGTGGTGGAGTTCATCTTTTTCTCCGAGCGATCCTTAATCCTTGTGCCTTAGCGCCTCTCCATGGTGATCCAAGCCTTCTAACTCTCTTCCTCACCACAATATGTGTTTCTCCTATCCAAAATAAGAACTTTCATCTCTAAAATCTGATTTCTATGTATATCAATGAATGAATACTACATGAATGCCTTTCCCAACTCAAACTCTTGGCTTTTATAGGCACCATCTTTGTGAAAGAACACATCAATAATGCTAACAAATGCACCACTTCTATGGTTGTTGGTTGAATCATTGTGTGCACATTCATGGTTGAGTTGGTTGAATCATTATATTCACATGATAATACTCCACTTCCATTGGTTGAGTTGGTTGAATCATTGTGTGCACATTCATGGTTGAGTTGGTTGAATCATTATATTCACATGATAATACTCCACTTCCATTGGTTGAGTTGGTTGAATCATTGTGTCCACATGACAATTGAGAGAACATGGGGACATGGTGCAGCAAGATAGGGTGTTAAAGGTATTCAAAAGTGATCAAAAAGGTTTGGTTGGTGATTTTTCAACAATTTCCGCATAAAAAATTGCAAAAGGATGTCCCTGACATGGCTATGTCGCAGAACACACCCTGGCCATGCTGTCTAACATGGTCGTGTCGCCCAACACCCCCTGCCCGTGTTGTGCGAATTTTTTGAGTTTTTGGCTCCCGACGGAACACGGTCGTGTTGCCCGACACCCCCTGCCCGTGTTGGACCAAAAAGGCCCCAAAATGACGCGTTTGGCTTGGAATTTCGAGCGTTTTTGTATCCTTAAACTCCTCGGTATGTTTTGACATGAATCCATGGTCCGAAATTCACCAAAATTAGCCCCGAATGGTCAATCTACACCAATAAAAGCACCTCACAGTAGTATGAACAATATACAATCAAAAACTAATGAAACTAACAACAAAATAACTCAATTTTTACTCAAATATACACATAAAACATGCATAAAAAGACCCTTATCAAAAGCCTCGGGGTAGCGGATAAATTTCGAAAAAATGGCCATTACTTTTTCTCCTAATGTCGAGCTTTCCTCTAGGAAGTAAATTCTTTCGTTATTGGGTGTTCAACATGCTTCTCCCCGTAACTCCTATCTGGGGCTCCCTTTTGTGGTGGGCCGAAATAAGATGAGCTCATTCGCATCTATTCGAGAATGGGTCTGGAAACAAATTCGTAGTTGGGATAGAAAATGGTTTTCCGTGGCAGGTAGAGAGACTCTTATTAAAGCAATTATCCAAGCTCTACCAGTGTACTTGATGAGTCTTTTCCGTATCCCAATTGGAATATGTAAGCAAATTAATGGTTTGGTTAAAAAGATTTTGGTGGGGTTCAAAAGAGGAAAAAAAATAAGATGGCGTGGGCCAAATGGGATTCGGTCTGTAGAGCAAAGCAAGCTGGGGTTTGGGCTTCCGGGATTTTTCCCTTTTTAACCAAGTTATGCTCGCAAAACAATTTTGGAGACTTTTGACATCCCTAGATTCACTTGCGGCAAAGGTGATCAAGTCAAAATATTTCCCTTCTCAACGAGCTTTGGGTGTTGGAATACGACCGGATGCATCTTTTTTGTGGAAAAGTTTGTTGTGGGGGCGAGAGGTGATCAAATTAGGATCCCGCTGGAAGATGGGTGATGACTCAAATATTAACATCTTTTCGGATCAGTGGATTCCCCAGTGTAATTTTTTCGACCTTTTACTTCCCATGTTCTTGGCCATATGAAAGTTTCAAATCTTATTGGAGTTGCTGATGTTTGGAATCAATGACTCATAAAAGAAGTTTTCCTTCCAATTAATGCCGAAAAATTCTTTCAATTCCGCTAGTCTCTAATCCATCCTCGGATACTCTCATTTTGGCATCATGAAAAAAAAAGCTCTCAGTCCGTCTGGACTGGATACCATTTTCTTAAGCAGGTGGATTTTTCTGGTGTTGAATCAAATGAGAATCATCTTTCCAAATGGTGGCTCTTTTTATAGAAAATTTTTGTTCTGCAAAAAGTTAAATTGTTCCTTTGGAAAGTGCTTCTTTTTGCCATTCCCTCGGGTGAAAATCTTGTGCGCCGACATATTTCTGTTGTTGCTTTATGTCCGCGCTATGGAGATAGGGAATCTAATTCTCGTGCTTTGTTTGAATGTGGATGGGTAAAATCATTGTGGAAAAAATGGGGTGGTGGAGTGATATTTCTTGTTCTCGGGGTCTTAGTTTGGAAGCACATATTTTTGCAACTTGGGAGGGGCCTCGTAAGAAAGATTTAGATTGTTCTTGACTCTATTGTGGTAGGTTTGGCATGTTAGGAATCAAGTTTTGCATGGCAAATTTGTGGGGGATGTCGAATTGGTGCTCCAAAATTGTGTCACATGGTTGGCTGAGTTTGATAAAGCTCAGTCGTGCATCTTATTTTCTGGTGGGGAGTCAGTGGGGTCTTTTCGTCAATGGCGGGGTTAGGGAAATTGTAATAGCGGGCTGGAGTTATTGTGTGATACTGTGATTTCAGATGGATGGATCGACTTGGGTGGATGGTTTCGTAATAGCGAGGGTATTATGGTGGCAATGTTTGCATCAAGGATGCCGTGTTCGTTTTCATCTTCTACGACGGAAGCTTTGGCTATGCGGCATGGTTTGAGACTCGCTTCAGAAGTAGATTTCAAAATTCAAAAGGTTTTCTCGGATTCGCTCGAAGTGATTCAAGGCTTAATTGCAGATGATCCATTCAATCCTAATGAAGCTGTGTTTTCCAACATTATCACTCTTTTGAATTATGTGGAATGTGGCTATTGCGATCATATTGTTAGAGAGCAAAATGTTGTGGCTCATAAGATTGCCCAGTGGGCAGTGGTCATGCCTTGTTCTATTTTTTGGAAGGAAGCTCTTCCTATTTTATTCTCTTCACTTGTCTGTGGTGTTTCTTCTCTTTGAGATTAATGAAAGTGTTTTATCTCTTCAAAAAAAAAAAAAAAACTAACTATCTACAAACTAGTGATATAAAAATATGGAGAGTTATCTACAACAACAACATGATAAATACAAAATAAAATCAGATTTGGAGGAGTTATCCGATTTATCTGCTTCAATACTATAATTATGTATAATATGAAAAAAAATACAATACTAAAGTTTTATTATCAACATATGAATTAAAGTTGGATTTGTGTCACAAACATTTAATGAACACGAATTGGTCAAATGCAATTTTGTTCCTTTATTTGATTATTGTTCGTGAACAAATTCAAGCACTGAATAATTTTACTTACACTATATTTAAATGTTAGTCAAAATAAAAGTATATTAATTACACCTTTGTAGTTTTTCACTAATTTTCATTGAGGGGTTATGAAATTGAAAACCTCTTAACTCTTGCACCATAATAAATTATTTTTGTCCAATTGTTAAGAAAATATAATTCAATTTTTTTTATTGAAATTGCATTGTGTTCGAATAAATCCAAAAGCGACCTCATATATGTTGAATTTATTAATATATAATATTAAATTTATTTTAATAATTAACTCTTAATTATATTATTTTTAAAAAAATAATGAGCTAATAGTTGTTAATTCACTCTCACAAAATCTCTTACTTGACCGTATAAACGCTTGTTTCAATGTTAGAAAGGTCGACATTTAAGAAGCATGGGTATAAAATATAAATAGTTTTTTCATTTTTCTTATTTTCTATTTATAGTTTTATGAAGTATGAATGTGCCAAATTCTCATTCTTAATGATATTATCATGTATTAAATATAACATTCCATATAATAATTACTTGATTTCAATATCATTATTGGTACATAATAGATAGTAGTGGAAGTGTGGAATAAAAAAGTATAGAACGACCAAATTACCTTTCAAAATAAACATTCAGTGTATTATGCATAAATATATTTTATATTATTCTAATTGGTGTTAAACAATATAATATATGACATAAATAAAAGTTTACCAAATATGTTCTTTTTAATCGACATAAATAAAAGTAATTTGGAGGGAGTCAATGAAAATGATTTTTTTTAGAGAGTCACATTTCGTGAAAATTATGTATCACGCCCTCAAGGAGTGTTCCACAATCCTCATTTTTGTACTGAGTCATGCATTTTTGCAATGATTATTTGTATGATCCAAACAAGATGTCTAGTTATACATACATATCAAACTCATGTAAAAATAAAAGTCGATAAAAATACCTTAGGAACATGGCTTAGTGGTAAAAATAAGGTACACAGATCGAATATCAGAGGTTCGAATCTCACATAAAGCATACCCATAGTGTGCTCTACCATCCCTCGGGGCCTCATACACATGACATAAAGGAGAATTGTTTGGGATAAAGGTGTATCCCCAACGTCCGGCCCAAGTGTGGAAGCTATTTCCATCTCGGACTTATTGGTGGATAGACGAGATAAAGGTAGTTCAGATACCCAACTTACAAATAAGGGTGAGTGTGAAGCAACCCTATTTAATGTATATGTGGATAAACTAAGGACAAACATTCTAGAATTAGTCAGCTCAAGCTTGGATATTTAAGTTACCAAAAAAATAAGAATGGAAGAAAAAAAGATATGAGTCAATATGAGACACATCATATCAAGTGTTTTTAGGATTTAGATTCACATCTAACGATCTAGGTCTATTAGATCCATTTAACAATTTAAAAAATTAAACATTTATTTTTTGACAATATTTCACTAATTTTTCTAAACATGCACATTTTTTAATAAAATAATATTACACAAATACATATAAAAATAAAATAAACAGACATAGGGTAGAGTTGGTATATATTTGAAAATAAAAGTTTAATAACACTTTTCTCGAATTCACTCGTGATTGTAAAATCATACTCAAACTCGACTTCATTTTATAAGATTTGATTAATAATTAACAATTAAATGCAATTACTGGGTCAACTTTGTGCTCCATTGGTAGAGATTTGTGATGTGAGGGAGTTTGACTCGGGTTCAATTCCATATGAGTGCGTTTGTCCCCTCTCTTACTATCCCCATTGTACTAAAAATAAAAAATGCAATTATGGATGCCAAAATACAAATTGATATTATTAATCAACCCCATATATTAAAGCTTCATTTGGTTGGGCATAATAGAAGGGATATCAATCACTTTTCTAATATTTTACTCATATTATATTATTTGGTTCATACATCCATGACCCGGTTCTTTATCCTTCTCATCGAGGTAATAGGTATCCCACCCCCTAGGTGAGATGAGGAATACATCCCAATATCATGCTATTACAAATTACCTACATACCCCTATTCACAACTATCCTTGTAATTGTGTAGGGTGATATAAGAATATGAATTATAATTTAAGGGCAATAAGATAATTCAATACTTATTGAGCTATTACTATCTCTTTTGAATCAAATAATTTAATAGACAAACCTTACAATCCAACAACCCAATCACTCAAACAAACACATTTTTGGACCTTAATAAACCCATAGGAAAAGACCAATAAAGCTGGTGGGAAATAATTAAACTCAATCATATCGTTGAACCAAACAAAGCTTAAAAGAAAAAACAAAGTTAACACATGTCATCACCTTATTAATCTTAGACTTTTGTCAATTTTTTATCCTCCCAATTCCATATGACGGCTTCACATTTATTTATGTAGCAACCCTATGCACAAGTTTAAATGATAACAAATTTAAAAGATAACAAATAATCCAAAAATCAATGATTATATCTACACTATCTTTTAAATTTGTTATCTTTTAAATCAACCCTATACGAAACAATCACGAATTTATGTTATATTAACGTCACGACAATTTGAATGTATCTGAATTTATCAAGTAGTTCTAATATTTCTAATTAGTATTATATCTACACTATCTTTTAAAAATTAAAACTTATTCAATGAACTTATAAATAAAATGCAGAAAATATGCAAGAAATAAAATAAAAATCAACAAGTTTGTGAAACTAAAATTTTATTTTTGGACAAGGGTGTTATTCTAGTTTAATCATATTTTTGGTAGCCAATTTTTTATTGTATGTGAATCTGAATGCCAAATTGTTGATTTATTTACTTTGCCTAAAATATCACAACCTCCCCAAACGTTCCTTATATTTTCTGCCCACTACAATACAGAGCCACTCAGAATTTCCGCAAGACTTCTGCTTTCCGACCCTACCCCCCTCCTCCCCAATTCAAACCCTAGAAACCCTTATTTCAAACAGAAACCCCAATTTCACCTAATTGAGAATTTCAATTCGTTCTTCTAAATTGTTGCATGGCTGGGCCCCCGTCGAGGGAGCAGGCGCTCTCTCTGCTAGCAGCGGCGAACAACCATGGGAATTTGACCGTGAAGTTATCGTCATTGAAGCAGGCCAAGGACATCTTGTTGTCCGTTGAACCGTCTCAAGCGGCGGAGCTTTTTCCTTACTTGGTTGAGCTTCAGTATTCCCCTGAAATCCTCGTCAGAAAGTACCTCCTTGAGTGAGTGATTCTTGCAGAAAAGTGTAATTTTTCCTTAAAATATTGAATTTTTATGAGTTTTGTTTTCGTTTTCATGGTCTGGAATGGAATTATTACTTGCGTTGTAATTACATTCTATCAATCCACATATTTGGTTCTGGCGTCCTTATGCTCAATGCAATTGAGGGTTTCTGTTAATGAATAGATGGGCATGTGCATGTTCTTATTGTCAAGTGAAGAATGCTCTGTCTAGACAGATTTTACAGTAACGTTTACAAGTAATTCTGGGCTCTGGCATCCTTGTGTTAAAACTTGAAGATTCTTATGAATGGCATTATATTTTCGAGTTTCAATTCAGTTGTGATCATTAGTTCTCAATCTAAGGACATGATTGTACCTGCTTCCTTATATGCACACTAACACTTAACTTTAACAAGAGAAACAGAAAAGATGCCTGCTAGTAATGAATGTGACATTGTCAGGTATTGTTTTCAAAATGCACCAACGAATAATGAAGAAGTTGCTAAGGGGACTGACCGGTTATACAGATTTGAGTGACTTAAGATTAGGTTGCAGTACTTTGGCAACTGAATGGTTTAATTTGAATGAAAAATTCCTGTTTGGGAATGATTATTTAGCATGAACATAAAAGGGCCAGCTAATTTTGTTTCACCCACCCAATGGAAGTTGAGTCTGGTCATTCAGTTAAGTCTTGTTTTTGCCATGAAAGTATATATTTACTTGTTTCTTTGATTTTGCTACTTCTCTACATTTTCTAATCTTGTTTCTGTCCCCGATCACTGACAAGCTGTTCGCAAAGAACTTAGTTTAGTACAGCTTTATTCATCGAGCCAGTTTGTGGTTTATTCATAATAGTCTGATGTTGAAGAACGCTTTCTCCTTATGAAGGAGTTAGACAAGCATTTTATAAGTTCTTTTAAATTGTGCAATAGTAGTGTCTATATATGGCTCTTAGCAGCTGTTCAACTTCTGTTAAAGATGTTGGCATTTCTTTGTTTATACATAACAGTATTTCTCCATTGTCGGATTATTGTGACTAGTGTGTTTCATCACTTAACTTCATTGAGTATGGTTGACAGGGTAATTGACGAGATTGGGGCCAAAACAAGGGAACATCTGTCCATATTATTGCCTGTCTTACTGACATATTTGAAAGATAGCAACCCTGTGATTGCAAAGCAAACTATCATCACTGGCACAAAAATATTTTGTATAGTGTTGGAGGAATTAGCATTTCAGGTTCTCTCTCTCTCTCTCTCTCTCTCTCTCTCTCTCTGTATTTGTGCATGTGCCCATGTGTGGATATCTTTATCCCTCTCCTGTGAAACTTAAACATTTGAAACATTTCATTATATTCCATATGATGATTTCTCTTCTCCTTCTGTTGCTTTGTCGTTACTTTACTAGTGATAGTCTGTATTGTACATCATAATTCAAGACCGAAAACATTTTTAAATAGAAAAAACTTTTTGACAACTTGATTTCATGGATTCTTGTATTCTATTATTTCTTAGTTTATATATCATGCTGTATGATCTATTGTATGAAATTTGTGTATCATCATTTCTAAAAACTTGCATGTTTTATTAACTTTGGCTGCCGTAACTCACTGTTATGTTTTTGAATAATTGTTCTCACATTGTGTATATATATGAAACTTTAAAGCCGTATTTTTAAAAATTTATAGTTTCAACGGCGTGGTATAGTTGAGAGATGGCTTGAAGAGCTGTGGACATGGATGATCAAATTTAGGGATGCTGTTTTGGGCATTATCTTTGAGGTATGTATGAAGTTGGTGCAATGTATTTTTACTTCTGATTGATATTAGTCGCTACAAAATTTTATCTAGTAGTTCAATGTCTCATTTTTTAATTAAATAACCTTCTTTGAGCCTTATCGTCATTAGGACTTTGTGTGATAGCAAACAAATTTATTTCCAGTTGACTTTGTTCATGATAGCCTTGTGGTCCTATATGATCTTGGCATATTTATGTTCAAATGAGTTGGAGTCTAAGTTGCAACATTTTTTATGACCATGTGGACCTCCCTCATGATGGCCAAGTAGATGATCTAAAGAGTCTTTTGAAGTGTTGTGGGTTGATACTTATTAGTTCAGATTCCTACGTGGTTGTACCTTATTAATCATTAAATTACACGTAATATTTTTAATTTTTTTGTTGGGACAAACAAATATAGAACAACATGGTGATTGGAAATATAAGTAAAAAATGGCTGCTGATATTGTCACACCGTATGCGCTGCTGTATATCCAAGATAACCTGTATGAGAATTCATGTAAAATGCAGCAAATACGATATCTGCTTAAATCCAAATCTAGGCATTTTAACGTACACATGGGAGGAGTAAAAGTCGTACAGGAACTGTGTGACTTCTTCAATGTACTTTCAGTTGTATCCGGGAATCTGAAGAAATGGGATGAAAACCTAATTCCTTTCTGTGAACATCCTCCACGTAAAAGAAAAGGCGAAAAACAAATGCTCTATTAAATGTGGAGCAAGGAGTAAGGAGTGAAGCATTGTATGTTTGAGAATATATAAGCTGAAAAGAACAGTGAAAGGAAATAAATGAATGTAAAGAATTTTGTTGCATGTGTAGAATTTTTTTTTTTTTTAATAATTTGGCATATTAGTTTCAAAGATGACGTTGCTCTTCAAGTAAATTTAGCGGGCTGTATAGATTTACTTGGTTTTGTTCCTTCCTATTGCACATCAGTTGAACTCTGTTCTCCTGGTCAAGTAACCTATTACAAATTACAGTATCGACCCTGACCAAGTAAACACCATATGTGTAGAGGTATGGAATAGTAGATGTTCAAAGATGTAGAAGCATTTGATATTCTGTCATATTGAGGTTGGTAATTCGGATGAATCATTGTTAGATTTCAACTACCATGCTTATAGTGAATTTCGGAAGGTTCATTCTCCATTTGAATGCTTATATACATTGGTTTCATGCCTGGGTTAACAGTGAATGGGAATAAAAAGCTCTTCTCCATAAGTTCTGGCTCCCTAGGATATCTTTATAGAACATGCCCTTTCTGCGAGGATGGTGATATGTGCTTGTTTCCTGTCTTGGAGTTGAATAATCTTGGTAACCATTGTTGATTCCCTGGATTGTGTTGCAGGCGGGTTCTGTTGGTTCGAAGTTGTTAGCAATAAAATTTCTGGAAACATATGTTTTACAATTCACTTTGGATTCAAATGGTTTTGGATCAAACCCCGAAGGTAATACTATTTTAATCAATAATAATAAGAGTGATTTATATTTTGGAAGCTATTCATTATGGATCACATTTTGCTAGGGCTGTTTACCATTTTGTATGCATTTGAGATTCTGATTGTCAACCTTTACATTTCTGATTCTGCTTTGCCTGCAGTTATGATAAGGCCAGGAAGGGTGTTTAATGTCTCATGGATAATGGATGGTCATCCTGTTCTGGATCCACCTGCTCTCGTATCTGATGCAAACAGATATCTGGGCATCTTATTGGATATGTTGCGGTCAGCTAATAATTTCCCTGGTTCCTTGACAATTACTGCTGTCAATAGGTGAGCTATTTTTAAGAAAACATTTAGCCCTCTTTGTTTAACACGTGAATTCTATTTTGCATATATTTTACTTATCGTGTTGTTATATTGGTCTAGAAGAACAAAGAAACCTGATCGAAAAACTTAAAATTTTCCTATCATGATAAAATTTAATTATAGAGGATATGAGTGTGACACATCTCACAATATTAGGTGCTCTAAAAACTTACGTACCTGGTTTAGGTAGTATATGAGACAGCTTGTTGGCGGGTGCTCTTCTGTGCTATGAACTATGAAGGCCTGCACTGGGAATAATATAGTGCTTTGTTATGGCTTATTTGTAGGTTGAAACAAGAGAATGTCGTGCATAACTTCATTGGTTAAGAGAGCAATTTTAAAAGCTTGTAACAAATCTCAGAACTGTGAAATAGACGTTTATGCATTTGTGAAGAAAATAAATATGCATGTTGAAGATCCATAAATTATTTAATATTCTGAGTTGGCCCTGGAGATATAGTTGGTTATACTACCATAATCCCTCTTGTTTATCAAAGTATAAGATAAGAAACAGTGTTCTTAACCAATATCTTAGATTCCTTTTCGACCTTGCAATCCATAGAGGAAATGGAAATGAGGGGAAAAATGCATATGGGGTGGAAACTAAATGCTCACATTTTATCAATCGTCTCCAATGAAATCTTTTGTAATGTTATCATTATTAGTAGAAACCAGCTCTCTGGGTAGTGACTTATTATATCAAATATAACTTTTGACTCAAATGCTTGAGAATTTTATTTGAACTTCAACAAATAAATCGATGCTTCTGACAAGAGTTGGCAAACTAAATGCTTCCTTGGTCTCTAGTGATATCTCTATCTTCCATATAAAAATGCTTACATATAATGGATGCTTGTTTTAGTTTCTGAATTATGATTTCTTAAAATAATTATCAAATAATTATCTTAAATTAATCAAATTATACATATGGAGTGGATTTAAAAAAATCAGTTCTTTTGACATCTAGTCTATTTGAAGATGTAAGAAATCAAGTTTTCTGGTAAACTACCACAATTTTTACTTACCCAAAATATATTCGTGTGGAAATTTGATTTAGTTTATCAAAACCTCTCATACGTATCAAGAAAAAGTTATAAATAGATCTATTATGAAAACCATCCAAACTAAACGAGCCCTTAACTTTGTTATATATGGAAAAGGAAAACTGGGTCGATAGTATGATATATTTATTTTTTATTAGTTTAGAGCATGTAGAGTTGGAAGGAAAAACAGTTGAGTGCTTATTTTTTTGTTGCCAATGTTTGTTCTTTCATACAGATCATGAGAGAGATATATTTAACCCCATTTTCAGTATATATTATCAGAGATGGTTTGGTGTTAATTGTTTTCCTTTGGTTTATTTGAGGAGTTATAAATGTTGTACTTGCTCTTAGTTGTCTGGTAATTGTATAAACTTTTTGGCCTTGTGTGCACAGTATTTCCCTCTGCTTTTGAGTGCTTGTGTGTGTTACTGTTGTATTGTATATCATATAAAATGTCTATTTCTTGTTATGTTCTATGTTTATGATGGTTTCTTCCCGTGTCATGACATTGGACATTATATTTGTGTTGCGTATTGGGTTGGCTTTGAAGGCTGCATTTTCCTGTTGGAGCTTTTGTGCGTTATGCAACCTGATTCCAGGAATCGGTTAAACCTCTAGATATTAGTCGTTATCTTTATTCATGTCCAAGAAGCTGCGTTGCAGTTATATATACGTTGTTCAGCTAAATTTCACAGCCTTGCTACCATCTGCCTGCTTCTTTTTTTGACATTACATGATGATCTCTTTACATCATGATCGCATCGCTATTCGTGGCCCCTTATATTTTAACACAAGGGAGCACTAAATAACTAACTTTTTTTTTTTTGCTGGGATCACTGAAGCTTGGCAATTGGTGTTAGTGTAAGTTCAACTGCCTTTTTGTGCTATTATTGCAGCATGCTGTCCAGCTCTTTAACGTGGAGTTAAATGGCAGTTTGCCTGAGAATGCTGAAATGGTGGTTCAGATAAGAGAAGTTAGGAGTTAGCTGATGTCAACAACATTGGCGTTCAATAGGACTGATAAGCTATGGATAAATTTCATCTGATTGGATCTAAAATCATTTGGACAAGCAACTTACTGCATTGTATAATTGTTTTGTGAGACCAAAATACCTCAACATTTTAGCACATCTTTTGTATGAACATACAGTTGTAGCATGTGCAGCCTGTAAATACTGTTCATATTAAATGTATTATAAATGTCTGTTTTATTCTCATATAAATTCATTTGATAATCACTTTGCTATTTCAACGACGTTTTGGCTGCTTTGCCATTCTCTTGTTACCGATCGTAATGTTGAAGCTGTTTCCTTGCTGAACTAGTATATTTTTCAATGGTCTGAGTAAAAGTTAGCATGATCCAGTATCAACTTTCAGAGCATGTTTAGTTTTCCTATGGAAGGCTCATTAATGTTGCAGTCTTGACCTTGATCATTGAGACTAAATCTATTTAGTGTGGTTGCAGCATGGCATATTGCAACTATTAGTAAGATGAATTCTTCTGACGAAATGAATCAAACAATTTTTTTCACCAAAATTATTGACCAGCTAACATCTGCCTTTGACTAACGTAGCAAAAATATTTTCTGAGAGCTGTGCCAACCAAATTTGTTCCTGAGATTGGAGAAAATAAATTGTGATTCCATCTTTCAGTTGATTGATTGCTCTTATCTTATTTTTATGTGGTTGAATTCAGCTGCAGTCATAATTCAGAAGTCACCAGAAATGGAAAAAAAATTGGGATTCGATGCTTATAGATAATGAGATAAATGATAATGATGAACTTGCTTTGCATGGATTTAATCTAGGTAGAGTTCTTCACACACTGGGATTGTAGAAACATGATGGTATAAGGTGTGTATCATGTATTTGGATTAGCAATTGCGATGTTGCATACCCAGAAAAGTATGAGGAAGGGCGGTGGATTCTAATCATTGATCCACAGTTTAAAAAAAGGGTTTAATATGTGGTGTGATTTTGTTTGTGATCATTCTATGTTGTGGAATTGGTTGAACTTAAGCCACTCGCTCCTTTGAAGGATTGCAGAAAAATCCTCAGGATTTTACCAAAAGAAAGAGCTTTGGTTGAACTTAAGCCACTTGCTCCTTTGAAGGATTGCAGAAAAATCCTCAGGATTTTACCAAAAGAAAGAGCACCAGCTTGAACCTAATCTCTTGAAATATAGAACTATATAGACACATGCCAATCAGGACACGAGGACTTCAATTTCTCTTCATAATTAATAAAAGGAAATCCTGAAATTTTGCTTGAGGAAAATATGGATTGCGCAACTTTTCCTCTAAAACATTTATTTCTGGAGGAGCAAGGACTTGGTAATGCAACAATTGCATACCTTTTGGGCCTTTTGGCTTGTTTATGTAGTACATACGTTCATATTATGCTATGAATTGGCTGGAACCTTTTAAGATATGCTTATGCGGTTGGTTGGATTTTGTCTGATGCAATCACCAAAAGTGGCTAGAAGTTGGTTCTATATACTGGATTTCATGCATATGCCTAAGCTTCTACCTATGTTTCTCCACTGTTGGGGGATTTCTAGCATTTAGGCAATTTCATAATTTTGCTTTTTTTTTTTGCTTGACCTAGTGCAGTAATTTGAAACTTGATTTGGGTAAATTTCTGGAGGGAGCCGGAGAAAGTGATTACACCCATCCAATGGATGTTGAACCATGTCTAGACATTGCATTTGTAGTATTTTCTGAATGTTGTTTTAGTTTATCACAATTGAAAATCTGTGATGTTGCAACTCAGTTGCAATTCTTGCCCAATGCTCATGTTGGAATTGTTGTGGTATTACTTGGATTCTATCATTAGGGCTTCTAGACATCTGCTCACTTTTTGAGGTGTAAAAATTCTTTAAATCAATTTTATCCTTGATTTAAAGTATATTTTTGCCCATCTTCCTCTGTTTTATGTCTGTATTTGATGAACTTAAGTGATCCATGTTCACACGCCATCTTTCATTTTCCCTTAACTTGTGATGTTAGGGGAAGATTGTGAACTCGTATTGTGATTAAACCTCTATGGCCTTGTTCTCAGTGGCTATCAATTTTCTCGTTATGATTTCTGAGTCAACTAATGGAGAATGCAGTTGCAGTTTGTCTTCTAATTTGGTCATCTAGGTTGGTAGGGTCATAAAAATCAATAGCAAGGCTATCTTTCTTGTGCAACACAGCGGCAAGGTTTTAGTTAATTCTGTTACTTGTTTTCTTTCTCAAATGAAAAGCAATAGCAAGGCTGTCTTTCCTTAGTTCCTCGTTTCTTGCTCTAACAAAAACTTCTTTAACCAATTTTAGTCTCTATGATTTTGGTAAGTGACTGGTGAAGAATGTTTCTGCAATACATTATAGAGCTTAAGATTGAAATAAACAAAAATGAAGTAGAGCAAGCTTATCTTACCAATGAATGAACTGGATTCCTTGCTAATTTTGGTTAAAATATATTTTTTTCTATGATCATTAGAGAATTTGATTGGCATGGTAGGTGGAAAAGTTGAAGATCATTTTGTTCTAGGATCGTGTATTGGCAAGAGTAAGTTATTGTTGACCCTTGGCTAAGTGGTCATGATGTTCATAACTAGTGCCAGATATTGAAGCTTTGAGGAGTGAGTGATCATGATCATGATGCTACTTAGTTGGATAATGGGATTTAAAGTACTGATTTTTCGCAATAGCTCTTGATCTCATTTAAGTTATTGGCTCACTCATTTACTGAATACTCTGTAAAATACAAATTGGGATGTTTTGGAAATGAAATTAATCCTTTCAAGGATATTGGTGATGAGGTGATGATAGAGTAGTCCTTTTCTTTTTTTCTTTTCCTGTCCCTGGTTGAAGATAATGTTCTTACTGCTGTCTTCTGGGCCCAATACGGTGATATGGTGCCAGACTACCAGCAAGTGCTTGGTGGTTCTCTCCATCTCCAGATGCAGCTTCTTTAATTTTAATGTGCCTTTTTAACATCCTGTGTGGCTATACTGATTTTGAATTTTTTGCAGTGTACTGATGTATGATTTTGCTTTATTTGTTTTGGTGAAAATGATAACATGTGTGCAAAAGGCATTTTTGTCTTTCCATGCCAATGTGATTTGTGACTTTATTATAGATAATTACAGATTGGTTTTTATGAGCATCTAGAATCATTGACAGTGTTATTCAGCAGATTAAGTAGATTCGGAGAGGTGAGATTAGGATTTACAGATTTGTTATATATAAAATATCTGTTTGGTTTAATTATTTTTACGATCTCATGGATGTATCTTTCCTGTCATTACTGGCTAAATGAGATGTGGGTTATGCTTTTTTCTCATTTTCTTTGCAGGCATGTGTCCACTTTGGCCTTTTCTTGTAATTTTGCTTTGCCTGAAGGCTGAAATAGCCATGTCATTTATTGTTGTTTGGTATCATTGTTCTTGGTGTTTTTGATTAATCTAAAGCAACCGCTTCTTTCTAATGTGCTTGTTTAGAAAAAATAGTAACCTTGTATTAGATACCTATGTTTCAGCTGTATGCATGATCTAATGTCTTTATTTGCAGTCTTGCAGCTATTGCACGGAAGAGGCCTGTCTACTATAAATCTGTCCTTACTGCACTGCTTGATTTTAGTCCAAATTTAGAGACAGCAAAGGGTCGCCATACTGTCAGCATTCAGTATTCTTTGAGAACTGCATTTTTAGGATTTCTAAGGTGTACTCATCCTGTCATTACAGAGGTAAAGTTAGTTATACATAAATTAATACTACTTGATGATAACTTCTACCGGTCGGTGGTTCTGCTCTATTATTATACTTCCCAAAATATCCGATCCTTCACGCTAATCTTATATGAAATTAGCAACATCAATTTGCAATCATAACTTCTTTCTGCTTGGTTAATTGAAATCTGAATGACTTATAGCTTCTGACAGCTTACTGTAAGGATGTTTTGGGACCACCAATATTCTATATTTAGTGGGGTTTTAATGTTTTATGCTCTAAAAAATTGGAGGCTGTTGTATTGCAAATAGATAATTTTAAACATGCAGTTTTAGTTCCAGTTTTCTGAAATTTGTAATGCACTCACGTAATTCTCTCTGGATACTTTTGATTTTATATTAAGCCAGATAATCTTCGATACTTGGGAGTTTCCTTGCTTTCAACTATTCAGAAATACTACGCCTATAAACCTCCCTATACAACTGTCAACTCATGAACTCATTTTTATACACCAAAATATAAGCAGTTGTATTGAAATTTATCCTACATTGGACATATGCATGTTCACACTGAGCCACTTCAAATTAAGAAGCAAATAGAGAATGTGTTGTTTTGACCCACCAATAGCATTATGCAAGATTCACCAAGTCCAAGACTTTATACAAGCCCCTTAAACCTGGCAAATTAAAAATGAATCTTTAATAGCTATAACATATCCTTATTTTCGAGTAATTTCATTTTTCCCCAGTCAAAGAGAGACTGCTCAAGGAGTTGCGAGCAATGAATGCTGGAGATGCTGCTGATCAAGTTATCCGACAAATGGATAAAATCATGAAGAAAAATGAGCGCTTCACGGGATCTGCAATTGAGTAAGGTAAATTTCTTGGAGAAAGGGAATTTTGGTGATCAGTTCCATGGATTGCATTCCAGATATCATTCACAACTTTTCTAACTTGTCCTTTTTTCCTTAGGATGATCAGCTATCCAGTCAGTTGCATATTTCAGGGGATGTAACTAAAAAAAGGTCGGCGCCATTGGACAATGAAGATCAAAATAATAGCTTTGACTCCACTTCTAAGAGATTCCGTTTAGGCCCTACTAACAATACAACTGCCACTGTTGATAATAGTGATGCTGGGCAGGATCATGTCAATGGAATATCCCCTAAGCTCCCTGGGGATCTGACTCCAGTCGAACAGATGATTGCTATGATTGGTGCTTTAATTGCAGAAGGAGAAAGAGGAGTCGAATCTCTGGAAATTCTTATATCCAATATACATGCTGATTTACTTGCTGATATTGTCATAACGAATATGAAGCACTTGCCTAAGAATCCACCTCCTTTGACCAGGCACAATAACTTGTCTCTCAACCATCCTAGTGATTCTTCTTGTGATCCATCCCAGGTAGTTGCATCAAATGGTTTTGCAACTTCTACGCAGACTTCGGACCATTCAGCTCAAGTACCTGCATCTTCATCAAACATGACAAGTTTGCCGTTTTCTGATATTATGTCCCCTTCTGCTAATCTCTCTGCAGATTCCAAACGTGATCCACGCAGGGTGAGGTTTACCGTTTGGTGATAGTATGTGGCATTTCATTCTTTTTATTGTCATCACATTGAGTTCGTCTCCAGCTGTTTTTTAACATTTGAGAAATGCTCCAGGATCCTCGTCGCCTTGATCCTAGGCGCATGGTGGTTCCTGTTGATGTGCCACCAACACCTATTGTGGAAGATAATGCTAATTCTATCCAACATCCAGCTTTACAATCTGATTTCGATGTTTCTATCTCCTCCAGTCCACCCGTATTGCTACCTCCACCATCTATTTCTGAAAGTACCTCTCAGCTTCTGATGCCCACAACTCAACCTGATTTAATTCTACCAGAATCTCCTGTATCAGAAGTTGGCCTGCCAATTCCAAGAGATGAACTCCAGAATGTGGAAGCCACTGACATACTCACTCCAGATAGGAAACAAATAATGATTTACATCTTTCACCATCGCCTATAAACAAAGTTGAGGACGCAGTTGTGCTGGATGTTGCCATGCTTGATGAAGCATATTCTTCATCATCACAAGAAGCAGATCAACTTTCACCAGATATTTCAAATGTTGACGCATCTGAGATTGCATCTGCTGAGTTGCCAGTGCTCCCCATGTACATTGAGCTTGCTGAAGACCATCAAAGAAATGCGAGGAGAATGGCACTTGAACGGATATTTAATTCGTACCAGAATTCACAGAGAACAGATTTTAAGCAAACACAAATTGCATTGGTTGCCAGATTGTTTGCACAGGTCGGGCCAAAGTTCCCATCTATTAATTTTATTTTGAGCAGATTTACTTTTTCTCCTTTTGTCTCTAGGTTGTGTTGGTTCCATATTCTTGAGGGGGACCTTGATTTCCTGATTGTTGAAGTTTTATATTTGGACAAGAATTTGAAAAGTTGTACGAACCAAATATTAATTAAAGAGAAAATTTGGAATGTTAAAATAATGGTTTATAGCTGGCTTTTAGACATTGTATTTCAGTTTATTCTTAGATACACATATGCAAGATTGATGGCTTACAAGCAAGATTGCTGATAGTTCATAATATCTGGACATTTTCTTGTTGCAGACATATTGTTTTCAATGATTATCCCCAGATTTTATTCGTTTATCAATGTGGGTTATTGTCTTTTAACATTTCGAACTAGTTTGTGGTGTTTTTGTTACTAAAGGCAAAGTTTCTATTGTTGGGAAAATCAGATGCATTATTTTACGTTTGCATTGTAAACATATAGGTAACAAGCTTGCCATAAAAAACTGAAAGGAATTAAGCTGTTTCAGATACATCCTGTATATATCAACATAGAAAAATGTTCTCTTAATTGTGCTTAGGTTGTTAGAAATTAAGTTTGTTTCTTCAAATCTTTATGTGCTCACTAGTAATACATGGAAGAAAATATTCAGGCGAACCACGTGTATATGTTTGTTGGGAGTTGAAACAATGAAAAGTCTGTATTCCTTCATCAGTCAAACTTGGGAGTGGATGTTTGAACGGGGAAGCCTTTGGACTGAGACCAAAAATAGCAGAGCCTGCTGTTTCATTTTGGTCTTTTTATGTTTTTCAGAAATTTCAAAATTCTTTTTGTCTAAGGTGAGAGTAGAGTCATGTCTTGGTTATGAAATTGGCTGCAAAATCATTGAATACCAAATTCAAATCACCTGACCATTTCTTGCATGCACTCAGTTTTCGAGATTGCAGGCTTTAATCATCTTGCATGCTTCTTTGTTCTCGGAAGGGGAACAACTTCCCTTTAAAAGAGCGGTTGAGAGAGTAAATTAACTTGAACTTGGGAAAAAATAATAACTGTATGAAGGACACTAAGGAGAACTGTAGATACTGTTCTTCACCATGAAGATATCAAATTTTGGTGTTTTTGTGATAATATTTTTAAGTTTGCTCCTTTAAACTTCTTTCAATAATGGCATCTCCTACATTGAAAATTAAGATTAATCCAAACTTGACAAAATTGCAAACAAGCCTTGTTCTCTGCAAAGTTGCTAGGTTCATAGAATCTATGAATTACAATGTACTTTCATTAGATTCGGATGTTGAGGAGTTTTGCTCAGAATATTGGTTTTAGTTTGGATTGTACAGTCTTAAATGATAATGAAGAATGCTCAGCCGTGTGGCATCTACTATTGTCTTTGTTAATTTTGCCCCCTGCTGGGGTATCTCTCATTCCAATCACTTTACTGCAAAAAAGACTCCATTGTACAAATTACAGGTTATGAATGTGTGTTTTCCACTTTTGTTGATGGGCTATTAGTTTGTCACTCCATGTATTCCATGCTACTTCCTGAAGTTGTTATAATGTTAACCCTTGGAGGGTTTAGCTCATGCTACCCTAAGGGTACTACCCTAACTCATCCGGAGTTTGACACGTGTACCATGTTCTATTGAAAAATTTTTCTTTTGTTTTTTTGAACTCCTACCAAACATGGATCATGGTACACGTCAAAATCCTGATGAGTTAGGGTAGTACCCTTAGGGTAGCATGAACTAGACCCCATTTGAGAATATGCATAAGGAATGGCACATGATCCAATAATCCATATTTTTAGCAATGCTACAACTATTTACATTGTTCAGAAAATTTCTGATCATTCTGGTGCTCAAGCTGTGTTTCTATTACTGGCCCCTAAATTGTAGTCTTTCTGTTTCTTTGTAGATCGATGTCAATGATGTGATTGGAATGGTGCAAAAACGTATTGTATCAGATTATAAACAGCAAAAGGTCTCTCTCTCTCTCTCTCCCTCCCTCCTCTGTTTCGTTTGTTCTTTCTTTTCACTAATTCCCACTCTAATTCAATCAAGCGTAGACATTTTTATAGTGTCTTAGTATGTGGTTTTTCTGTAGGGGTACTGGCTCAAATGTAACACGACAGTGCTATAGTCACCCAAAATGGAACTTACAATGTTGTCTTTTTAAGTTGACAACTAACTATTGGTTAAGACATGCTTTCTTCCGTTGTCTTTTAACCATATGGTCTCCCAGTTGTTAAAAGGAAAAACCAAAATATTCTTGATTGTGACCTTCTTCTCTCCTCTTTTCTGCTTTTGTTCTTGTGCTAAATACTTGTATTTACATAGCAAGTCTGATGTTTCTTAAGTGTTGGCTTTATGTCTGGAATATCTCTTTTCTTTTTAATACTTGGCCTTATATATACTCTTTAGTTTTGAATTTTTCCTCTCTAAATTCAGTAGTACATACGAATTTCTGTTGGGCTAAAAGAATTAATACAAAATTTCCTGATAACAATTTGATCCTCAAGGTTGAGATTTATTCAAAAAGTTTAAGATGTGTGAAAACAGTTGTCATGGTAAAGATGGCATAATGCACTTTTGCGAGAAATATATTTATTGCATTAGGTAAGGAATTATTCTAAAAATACTTTTTGTTACAAAATTGTGAGTGAATATCTTGAAAAAAATCTAATGTGAGGAATCTTTTGTGATATTTTGTGAATAAAACAATTTGCGAAGAACTGCTTTCCCCACAAATGTACCGTTGTGACGGGGCTATTGGCATATTGTACTATTTGTCTAAATTCAATGAGTGGGCCCCTTTACTATTTCAACTTTGAACTTATTGAATCTTAAGTTGAAATTTTGATAATGATATTTTTGATATTGAAATTTGGAAATTAACTTAAAATCTAATGAATTTAAATAATTGTAGTTTATGGAGTTAGAGTTAAACTATTACTTAGGTTTTTGAAATTTGATAGCTTTTATTTTTTAAGCTCAATCAGTTGAGTAGCTCAATCATTTGAGTCAATGAGTTTCTCTCATTCATTTCATGCAAATGCTTCAAAATCTCTTTCATCAATTTTGAAAGTATTGCACTGATCTTAATAGCATCATGTATTTTATTAGTTATATTCATTGCAAATAAATTGTCAATAACAGAACGTTGCTTATTGAGATATAAATAAAACTTCGTTAAAAGCTTGCTTGAACTCGACATGAAGGTAGTAAGAAATTAATTTCAAAAGAAACATTAATTAAAAAAACATAATATTCTCCACATATTTTTATTATCAAGATTCCTTATTCATGCATATGCCTTTATCAAGATTCCCCAAGCTAATATCTGATTATTGATTTCTCCTGGTTGTATCAGCCAACATATAATGGTTGTATGTTGGATTTCATATCAGTAAATAAAAGTGACTTGATGATCTTACTTTACCAATATAGGTACCATTAATACTCTTCCTTAAAAGGCTCATCAATTTTGGTCTTTCATATTCATTACACCTTAAATGAGTTCAATCTTGGCTTTCTGCTGATTTCTTTTCCTAGTGGTGTTTCTTCCACGCTCGTAGCAATCCACCTATTATTTCACACAAATTGCGACATGAAGATTAGAATTATAACTAGCTTTTACAGTAGTGTGGCCTCTTCAAACACGAAGAAAATGGCGTCAGTCTTTTTAGTTTTCCTCGTTAATGTTTAAAGCCTTATCTGTTTAGCCTTTCTTCTTGTCATTTTCAGGGGCACGAGCTTGTATTGCATATTCTTTACCATCTACATAGTCTTGTGATCTCAGATTCTGCATCATCTGCTGCCGCTGTGTATGAGAAGTTCCTTCTGGGAGTGGTAGGATATTTCTTAACTGTCCTTAGTGCTATAGCCCTAAAATTATTAAATATTTGAACTTCAATTGCAGGCAAAATCTTTGCTAGGTGATTTACCAGCATCTGACAAGTCTTTTAGTCGACTTCTTGGTGAAGTTCCTTGTATACCTGATTCTGTATTGGGGCTTCTGGATGATATATGTACAAAAAGACATTCTGGAGCAGATGCTCGAGATGGCGATCGTGTCACTCAGGGCCTTGGTGCGGTCTGGAGCTTGATTCTGGGGCGGCCACTCTGTCGTCAAGCATGTTTGGACATAGCTTTGAAGGTGATTTCAGAAAACCGACTTTCTTTAGTGTTTTATATCACTTCTGTTCTTCTAGATATCTATAAGAACTCGTTGTCCTGTAGTTTGATTATTGGACTTGTATGTTAAGCCTTAATAATTATTGCTTTTCTGCTTTATTGGTCTCATAATACTCATCTGGTGTATTGAATTTTACATTTTTTCTCTGCAAAATATCATGCTTAATGATGGAGTGTAAATCTGATATGGTTAAGTTTCTTCACAAATTTGTACAAGTAGTAGAGGCTTTTGAACTGTGTCCTCACTGGATTTTATAGGATGAGAGTATGATTAATAGTTTTTTTTGGGCAGTAGCATTATTAATAGTTGAAAAAGTCATTCTGGAGTTATTTGTTTCATTCCAATCATGAACTTTAGAATTTAGGTGGACAATGGAGAATGCCAATTGCTTAGGCATAAATTCTCTTCTCTTTTTGAATGTTTTCACCATTAAATGTTACAACAATTCATGATTTGTTGATTGTCAAGAATCTTGGTCAAGGTAAAGTTATACGGCAAGGATGATATTGTAGTACAGATTGTTGTTTGCTAATAACATGCGGCTCTTGGATATGGTTGTTTCTTCCAGTGCTTGGGGCAAAATACATGAATACTTAATTGTGTTCGCAGTTGGAGATTCATTTGCTTAACGAGCAGATTGCTTACTATTACATTTTGTTAAGTAGGAATTATGCCCAACATGTAGCTTCTCTGACGTTACAGATAATAAAATTATGCATTTGTTTCAATGGTGATAGGCATCCTAATTCGGGGTTGTATCGTTAGTTTGTACTTTGGAATTGATCCTAGAAAGCTATTAATACATATTTAATATTGACTCAAACCTGATTTCATTTTTAAATTAAATTTTATTTTTTATTTTTGTTAAAGCTTCAGTCCTTCTATATCATACATAACAACCACAAGAAAACTATCTACCACTAATGCATATTCCTTATATGATGATAATCAGCCTGTTAATTAGAGTTGCACCTCTGCATATGTTTTGACCAGCACTAGTTTTGGGACTTGAACCTAATGTAAGATTCAAATGTAGGATACTAGAAAACTAAATATTAAAGAATAGCAATCAAGAGTTTCAGAGGGAGATAATCCATCTTCATCTCAGATCATAGTCATCCTAATGGAGCCCTAGTTTTGATCATAATCTTATAAAACAGAAACTGAGATCTCTACTGAATAGTATAGGAATGGAAGATTGGATGATTTTGAAGGATATAATCACCGCTGGGCTATGTATTTAGTGATTAAGTAAACATGTGAATGCATCATTAATTAGGCAAAATTCTGTTAGAGAGGCAGTAATCCTGATCCCTTAACTGAATACTTCCTGATATGCTCTAATTTGCTAGAATTATTGTCTTTTTAGTAGTTTCTTTATTTCTTTTCCTAGGTTGTTGCCTCTTTTATTTTAGCAGTGGTTGTTTATTCATGTCTGGCATACCCTAGATAGCATCTAAGATGATAAGAAACTGAACTTTGACAGATAATTATCCATTTGTCTAATACGTGCAAACTAGCATGGCCTGAAAAACATTTTCCCTTGACAACTTTGGATTTGTAGCAAGTTTTGCCAAAATAATCTCTTTTCTTACTTCTGTATATGGCAGTGTACTACTCACCCAGAGGATGATGTTCGAGCAAAAGCTATACGCCTGGTAAGAGATTCTGCTAACCATTCTTCTCTTGGCATTGTCTAGGAGCCCACCAAGTAATGGTTCTATATATCAGGAACTATAGACTGAAGCTGTTGTTTCTAATTTTTATCCTAAAGTGTTTCCAAACTTGATTTGCTGTGCCATTTCAGGTGTCAAACAAACTATATATGATTAGCTACATTTCTGAGAAGATTGAGCAATTTGCAACGGATAAGTTCTTGTCAGCTGTAGATCAGCGTTTTTCAGATTCATTTTCACCATCCACAGACTCAGAGAAAAGAATTGGAGGAGAGGTGTGTATATGTTATCTTGCTGTTTTCTTCTATTACTAATTCCTTTACTAACAATGATTTGCTGATCTGGGATACAATTTTTTTTTTTTTGATATTAACATTTAGTGTTGATCTATCTCATGTTTGGTCCCTTGTATAGTCATACTTGACTTCACATATTTAACTTATTCTTCATATTTTTTTGGTATCGGTTTAAAGCCATGTGGATTTCATTGTTTTAGTAGATTTCTATGTTATGTAAATTCAGCTGTAAAAACTAATTTCGTATGTATGTTGAAGTGATTCATTCAATTAGAATAGTCAGTAAAGTTATGTGTAATTAAGGAATTTTATCATCCTAATAGTATTGAGACTTTCAACATTATGGGTTAGTTTTGGTCTCTGAATTTGGAGGTGGAGTTGTCTGTTGAATGGGATATATTGTTTTTTTTTTCTCCATAATGCATATTGCAAATTTCATTTTTTCTCTGGATGATAGATTATGCTTGGTGCTTCCATAATTCTGACATGACCAGTAACATATGGATGTTCTTTCTTTTCCTTTTCCTTTAAAAAAATAGGAAAAAAAATTAGACGAGTAAGGTGTTGGTCCTAAGTGGTACGAAGGGTCTAAAGTGGGGATGCGAATAAACCTTCTGACTCTAAAACCCTTTCCAAGATTTTCAAATGTGTTGAACTCGTATCAACTTCAGTCACCTGACCTTTTGTTTCGAATACAGTAACACTTAGCCAGTCATTTTGAAGTTATGCAGCGGAATAACACTTAAACATTTAGAAAATCTCATGGTACTGGTTTGATGCACTGCAGTAAACTTAAACCGCGGGAAAGATTCCTAAAACTTTTATGTGGCTTATAGAAAAGTCAGTTCTACAACCCTTTGATCCTAAAAAAGCTAAGTCCAGATTCTCCTCAGCTTCTCGCCCACACACAACTCTAATTTATTGCAGCGCCAAGTCTTCGCACATGGGTCCGACTTCTATGTCAATCTTCCCCCTTCCGCAAAGATCCTATTAAAGTACTAATCTACACAGGACTTAGTGCCTCTTTTCTTCTTGGTTTCATGACAAGTGATAGACGTTATCACTCAACAAGCTGTTTGGTTCAGATTCTTTGAAACAACTAATTGGTTATTTTTCAGACAGCAAAAGTTAAGAGTTTTTGCGTGGAAAGAATAAAGATAACCTTTGTACTGCTTTTGCGTGTGTTTGACTTCAGCTTCTTCTATTGATTTACTCATTGCACCTACTACCCTATGCTTTCTGCTGGTTTAACTTGCCTTGTCGAAATGCATCACTGTCAATTTGACTTGTCTCCTGTCCTTTTCGTATTGGCTGCCTTTTTTCTGCAATATAACAGTCACTTTTCACTGTAGCACTTTTTATCAATACGAGGTGACAAATGTAAGTTGATCCCTTGAAGGTAGCATTGTCCTCACTCTGCTGTGACCCATAGCTTAGCTTAGTCCACTGCTATGGTCTTGGACTCCGCTGCTCTCTTGGAATTTCTTACTCGAATGTTTAGCCAAAAAATAAACTTCACTTGGTTGCCTCCATCTTCACTCTGCTAAATCCTTTAGTCTCAGTGAAATAAATCAAGATATGTGTTCTTGATTTTGCTCATTACTGATAAACCTTTGCTGAAAGCTCTTGTTAAAAGTTTTTATTCTTTGGATATACATGTGAGATTACATGGTACTGGACCATCTCTGATCATTTGGGAAAGATGTTTCAGTACTGAACTATAATTTGGTACAGTTTTTGTTGTACATACTGCTTATTTTTCACTGTCGTCCATAATTTTAACTCCTGTTCAATATATTTTTAGGTAGAAAGCGCAGAAACATCCATAAGTGGCTCTCAAGTTTCAGATCTTGGGATTTCAGAAAATGACGCTGTTAAGGGTGTCCAGGATGCATCCCTGAATGATTCATCAAATATTTTCTCTCAAGCTCACAGCCTCATGTCCTTGTTTTTCGCACTATGCACAAAGGTTGGTTGGATGTTCTCCTTTGACAGGTGGAGATGTAATATACATCCTTTTGGTTACTGAGTGTTCTTGCTGATGTTGCTTTTGTTCCTTGCAGAAACCAATTCTTCTGCAACTGGTTTTTGACAATTATGCGCGTGCCCCCAAGGCTGTTAAGCAGGTCTTTCTGTTACGTTTAGCTTAGAACTCTATAACTATCTATAATAGTAGCTTAGATTTACTATTTATTCTAATTATAAGTATCAATCATCATATACCTTTTGTAGATTGTAACTCTGTGATTGTGTTGTCAAGCATATTACATTTAATGCATTTGTAACACGGATATTAAAAGAGCCAATATCATAGGCGAAATGCACTATAGAAAACATGTTTTCCAGCTTTTATCATGTTCCTCTGTTAAGGCCAATTTCTGGCAGCACCATCATGTTTGGAATTCTGAAGACAATTTTCCCAAAAAATTAGTTTGGAAAACTAATTGTGACCGAATAGTATGTTTACATCTTGAGCATTTTTTATGAGTTGTGGACGTTCACGATCAACACATATACGGATAGCTAGTATAGGCCTGGCATTTGTTGTTCACGGAGTCCTGGATTCCATGTGTGTTTGTGTGTGTATCTGTATGACTTTTCCTTGTCATGTAATTTTTGAATATTTTAGTATTGGGTCAAACTTGGGTGCTTTTCCTGGATAGAATAAAGCAAAATTCATGGGCAATAATTCCTGGCTACTGAATTAGATGGTCCACGGTGTTCTGATGACCAACATTTATTTTATATTTCTCTCTAGTTTTAGGTCCCAGATCATGTATTAAGCAACATATTGATTGAGGTTGTGCTGCTGTCAAAAGCTGCTACTTATTTGTCACCCTGATTCAGATTCTTCGCTTTTCCCGATCATTTGTTTGTCATAAGAGTATGAAAACTGTTCTCTGTAATTCCAACCAAGTGCCACTATGTCAAAATTGACCACTGGCTCGGATGGTTTTGGTTTGTGTGAGGAATCTTGTGTATTTCGAGATCTTACAATGTGAATTAATTATTGCCTTCCAATCTAATAAATACCATTATTGATTTGCTTACAAGGGGTGTGGTGAACTTTCCTTCATTATGGTGCACCATTTTTATAACTTCCAATTTAGTTGACAAGAGGCACTCTTCTGTAGGCTGTGCATCGTCATATAGCTGTTCTTATGAGGGCTCTGGGGTCATCATATTCTGAATTGCTTCTTATAATATCTAATCCACCCCATGGAAGTGAAGATTTATTGATACAGGTTGGCTATCCCAGTCTTCGAAAAAATTATACATCTCCAATCTTTTTTTCTTGAATACTCTCTTCCTGAAATGCTGACATTGTTCGGTTTTTACTTGAAGGTTCTTCATTTATTGTGTGAAGGGCAAACACCACCTCCAGATTTAGTGGCGACTGTCAAACATTTATATGAGACCAGGCTAAAGGTTTTATATTGATACCTGTTTGTGCCCTACGCATAACCTTATGATAGTTCATTATGAGATTTTTCTCGTGCAGGATGCTGCTATTCTTATACCAATTATATCGGCTTTTTCAAAAGATGAGGTGCTCTCTTGTATCCTGTTTTCTCAGTGTGTTATTGATCATCTGAATTTGATTTATTATTCTGATGCTTTGCAAGAGCTTGAGATTGTATGTTGTGACACAAACCTTTTGCAGTATAAATGAAATTACAGCCTCATAGAAAACCAGAAATTACTGATATCTCTTTCTTGTGACTCTTGTATACATAGGATTCCTTATCAAAGAGATTAACTTGCAATTGTATTTTCTACTCAGACTTTTACCGAATATTGGTCCTGAAGATCTGAAATATGACAGCATTATTCATCCTCAAAACTTAGATCTGAACAATTCTTTTCCCATTTCCCCTTTTTTTCGGTTGTCAGAACTAGCAAAAAGGCCCCAAACATTATACTTCAAAAGGAGTTGACAAATGCTCTTTTTGTTTTGCTACTCTTTGTTTTCATTTAAAAAGCATCACATTTCTCAGGATTTTGAAAAGTAGTTTGTTATTTATCTGTCAGGTTTTACCTATTTTCCCTCGGTTTGTCCAGCTTCCATTGCAGAAGTTTCAGATGGCACTAGCTCATATTTTACAGGTATACATGAGTTTTACTTGAACTATCTGATTATTGAGTTTTTTTATATATAGTTTATTTCTTGGTGCTTTAAATTGCCATTTGTTTTTGGGACTCTTTGAAGTAAATATCTGAAGTCTATTTATTGTTGAGTTTCTTAAATCTGTATATTGAATTCGTAGCTGGGGTAATTGATAAGATAGCTAAAGATCTTGTTCTCAAGTAAATGGTGATGAATATTATAGAAGCAGATATTCAGTCTTTCAAATGCAGATTTCTGTCCTATGGAAGTTGATGAAATATGATGAATATAATGAGTTGGGCAAAAGTAAGTGGCAAATCAACTGTTCGAAAGACAGACAAACATCATTCAGCACCAGCAGAGACGAGCATAGAGATGGGGACCTAGGGAATTTTTATTTGGTCGTGATTTTTTTTTTTTATCTTCTATGGGTTCCCCCCATATGTATGCACTGTTCAGTCCAATATATCACCTGATTTTTATTGGCATTTATTCTGTATTTGATCCATGAGTTGTTGGAGTCTTACTCAGATTATAAGAGGTGTCTCGTGTTTAAGATTTCAATATTTACTTTTGTCTGCAGGGTTCTGCTCATACAGGTCCTGCATTAACACCTGCTGAAGTGTTGGTAGCTATCCATGATATTTCTCCTGAGAGGGATGGTCTTCCACTAAAAAAGGTGTTTATCTATGCCTCTATCGAGATTTTGTTTTCTTAGTGTGCTAAAAGGAATTTAGGCTCATATATACAAGAGTAGATGTCTATTCTGGTCTTGAAATCACATGGACTTTTGGTCATTACTTATTATTAAAATTGACCATGGGTGAGTATTAAGTAACACCAACGATATTCTCGATATGATATTGTTGGTTAGTGGCTTATGATATAGATTCCTGTTGCACCTTTATTCCTGTAAGTTTTCCTCATTTTTCCAACATTCTTGAACATAAAAGTTGACTGACTTGGTTGTTAACTACTTTCTGGGACCTGGTTTCGAATTTATCAGGTGATGAAAGTATAGATTTGTGCTTGCATTATCAACTTTGTTCTCTTCTAATATGTCATGTAATTGATTTTCAGGTCACGGATGTTTGCTCAGCTTGTTTTGAGCAGCGTACGTTTTTACGCAACAAGTCCTGGCGAAGGCATTAAACCAGATGGTATGTATAGGTTTTGTAGCAGAAATGAAGCTTTTTTCTATTAACACTGTATTGACTATGCTCATTTTCTTTTTTAGGTTGATCGAACTCCACTTCCGCTCCTCTTCATGAGAACTGTAATCCAAGCAATTGATGCTTTTCCAACACTGGTAAATTCAGTTGTCTCCACTAAATTTACTTTAGCTCGGAAATGTCCTGCATGGCTTATTTTATTGGCATCTGTAATATGAATGAATTGTGTATTCCAAGAATTACAAGGTACACTTATATACAAGTTGAGAGCAACCAAAACAAGGAAAGTAAATCAATGGGCTAATCTACGGATTCTAATAATCTCTAATTGATATACCATATATACATTAATAATATTAACACTCCCCTCAAGCTGGAGCATATATATCAATAATGCCCAGCTTGCTACAAATATTGTTCATCTCGTACTCCATTCACTGCTTCAGTGAATATGTCTCCCAACTGGTCTTCTGATTTTACATAGCCCATAGAGATGAACCCTTCTTCGACTTTATCACGAACAAAATGGCAGTCTATCTTAATATGCTTGATTCGTTCATGAAATACACGATTTGATGCAATGTGAAGTGCAGCTTGGTTGTCACACCAAAGTTTAGCAGGAAGAGTAAGATCATAACCCAACTTCCTTTGGTAACAGATGTATCCATAAAATTTCACAAACTGAATCAGCTATGGAGAAGCAATACAACTGATCGAGAAACAACATTTTGTTTCTTGCTTCTCCATGAGACTAGATTACCTCCCACAAAAATACAATACCCTGAAGTAGACCTTCTATCATCTTTACAATCTGCATAGTCGGCATCAAAATATGATTCAATTAACCCATTATAACATTCTACTTTTGAATGGCGAAACGTCGCCCATAAAACAATCCACGTCCAGGAGCCCTTTCAGATAACACAAAATTTGCTCACGAAGTGCCTAATGACTAGTAGTAGGAGCAGATATAAATCGGCTAGCAACACTTACTGCAAACGCAATGTCAGGACGTGTTACAGTAAGATAATTCAACTTCCCCACAAGTCTTCGTCTCTTCGATACCGCTCATGATCATGGAATGGGGCAACACTATCTTTTTCAAGTTGTAAGTTGGCAACTCGCACGCCTACACGCGCCGGCGCGTGGGGGAGGCTGAAAAAGGTCTTCAGGCGCGTGTGATCTCCACGCGATGCCGCCGGTGGCCGGGCTGGGTCCGGGAAGGTCGCCTGAGCTAGCTGAAGACAGAGGGGGGAGCGGTGAGATCTGGATTTCACTCCAAACGTGTCACTCGAATAAAGCCTAATAAAACCCCCTTTTTTCAAAAGAAAAAAAAGGCAGCGGCTGGAAGAAAAAAATTTAAAACCCTAACTTGGCTGTGATACCATGTAATGTACTGTAATCTGAATGAATTTTGTATTCCAAGAGTTACAAGGTACACTTATATACTAGTTGGAGAGCCACCAAAACAAGGAAAGTAAATCAATAGGCTAATCTACGGATTCTAATAATCTCCTAATTGATATACCAATATACATTAATTATATTAACATCATCTTTATAATACGGGTAGGTTATAGTTGGCACCTCTAAAAGTGACCATTGACCTATAGTATGTTGTGTTCTTAAATTGTATATAGGGTTTATGTTAATGCAGATAAATTTTTTGCTTCATGAGTTGTACTGCAGTACTGTGGACAATTAAACCTATCAAGAAGATATTATACTCAACTTCCTGATAAGTATGCTCAAGTAATTATGATCTGTGACATGTATACACCTATTTATGATAAGAACTGCTCAGTTTCATCTTTGAATGGATGGCGATTCGTGAAGCTCCCCTCATGTTACCGTCTTCCGTACTTCATCATAGTGGAGAGCCAGCCATAGCGTTCAATTGAATAGTTTAAGATATTACATTAGTCAAAAACCTTTTTTTTAAGCTTATAAAATCTTCTTTACAAAATCTTTTAGTGTAAGTAACAAAGTCTGCAAAAGGCAAATAATATCTCTATTCTAAGATACAGAGTATTGTGTTGTAAGTATAAAATAATCAAAACCGTTTAAGAGGATGAATGTAAGATATGGCTACCTGAATATATATTATGGATAATTAAAAAAATTCACCTTAGGTTTGGACTAATTACAAAAAAAGTCATAGATGTTTCAACTATCTCAACTCATCGCCGTCTCATCGTATTTTCCATGCAAGTGGAAAAACTTATGAAGATTATGGTTTTGGAATTTCATCTCATGTTTCCTTCATATGAAGGTTGCGTCAGGAAGGGCATCCGGCGTAAAACTTTGCCACTTTGCTTTTTGTGTGAATTTGTAGTGTTAACTAATTTTAGACAATTAATTGACACTATAAACTTCACACCACCGACCCCACATAGTGGGATAAGGTGCAGTTGATGATGATGATGATGATGATGATGATGTTTCAAAATTACAAAAAAACCCTTAAGGTCTGTCTTAAAATTTAAGGGTAACTGTAATATTTTTATAAATGTCAGGGGGATTTTGAAATGTTTTTTGCCTATGAAGGGAGAAAATGTAAGACAGAATCAGACCGCAAGAGAGTTTTTGCAATTTCCAAAAACTTTTGGATCTTTTTGTAATCAGCCTGAACCTTAGGCCGTTTTTTTTAATAATCCCTATATATTATATAGATGATAATCAAGCCTTTGCACAAAGTTTGATGAGAATATTGTCTATTGGTGATTTATGTCAGTGATTGCTCGTTTCCGTTGAAACTTTACATTTGATTGAGCTTTTTCATCTTCTCTTGCTAGTCTCTGGTTGATTTTTGAGTCAAATCCAGAACTTCAGTTATTTTGCCATTCTGTCATTTTGCATTATTAAGGGGGTCTCAGCCTTGCTTGGTATGCATGATTGAGCTGGATATCCGAAACTATTCAATGCAATCAACAGTTGGTTTGATAATCTGGCCCATTATTTGGAGAGGGGACTGTCAGCCAATTCATATTTTAATTTATTGTGTATCCGGGCCTGAGTAAGAAGAAGAGGAAGAAGAAAAGGGTTGGTGTGTTGGTGGCAGCCATAAGGCTTTAAGAAGAAGATGCACTATAACCGCAGATATTGGAAAATAAAAGGAAAAAGTGAAACTAAAATAATTAATAAGGGTATAACTGTAAAAATGTAATTCAGACTACAATCTATCTTACAAATAACCCTTTTCCAATGGTTATATTACTCTAACTAAATAATCATATAGTTATTTTATCTCACATTTTGTCTTTCACTCTATAATCCCACCAATCAATCCAAATGAGTTCTTAATATATCCTGTTCCACTTTTCTCACACGTCTGTGAAGTTCTGTGCCATATTAGCTACTATCCCGGTTCTCTTTTGGATCTTTGTAATGGAAAAAGGACTCCAGTTTTCTTTTCAATTTGCAAGTGTCATACTCGACTGTGTTTTTCTTTAGTTTCTGGCTGGCTGTAACTTTGGATCATATCCTGATTTTGTCATGGCTCCTTTAATTATTAGTAGCAGTTTGTTATCAATCATATAAGACTCTGCTAAGGACCAAGTCATTGTTGGTTTTTACAGTTCTAATTGGTTTCAGGTCAATTTTGTCATGGAAATTCTGTCCAAACTTGTGAACAGGCAGGTATGTCCAGCAGAGCCGGATGTGTGATTTTCCTATTAAATTTGGAGCCGTTTTATGACGATTAACCATATTGTCGGTTAAGTAAATTGTAAAAAAAGACAACTCACTTTTATGTTAATAATAATGGGCCACAGGTATGGAGAATGCCAAAACTATGGGTTGGCTTCTTGAAATGTATATCTCAAACGCAACCACATTCCTTCCAAGTATTGTTACAGGTAATTGCTAATATGTTTGCGCATGTAAGTTTCCGTATCCTTCTGGATTTTCATTTCAAAACTCTGTATTTCTTGCTTGCAGTTGCCTTCACCTCAGCTTGAAAGCGCTCTGAACAAATATCCAAGTCTTCGTGGTCCACTTACTGCTTTCGTGAATCAATCTAGTGTTAAAGCCTCTCTGCCTAGGTACGCCAACTTGTATCTGGTCACCGTCAATTCCGATCAGTAGCAATTTGATTTATTCCCAGCCTTTAATTAACTCTTCGTAGCCTCGTCAATTTTGCCTGCATGATCCAGTGTTTTGGTTTTTACCCCTCTCTGAAGCCTGCAATAATATGATGAACAGAGTTTTGTGTTATTATAAAATAGTAGCTAAAAAAAGAACAAAAGAGTCGAAGACTGATATGAGAAAATGTTAAAAGTGCCACCAAAATGCTATAAATTTTTAATGCAATTGTTATTGTTTTCAGCATTTGTTTGAGTAAAAAATCAAATGAATTAAAATGGGATAATTACAAAAATAAAAAACCCAGAGGTTTGGGGTAATTGCACAAACCCTTGAAGTTTGATTGCGCCTTACATTTTATACCCAAAGGGTAGTTGAACTGATGGAATTTGCTGACATAATCAAATATTTTATAATAACATCCCTCAACTTTTCTAAATATTACAAATAACCCAAACTTTTCATCTGAAATTTTATAATTATATCCCTCAACGCTTTTGCATTGAGTCATGCCTTTCACCAACATGTCAACATATATCCATGTCTCTGATCCACCAGATCTTGTGATTAAGCATGATTAAACTTTTACATGAAAAATATAAGGGTATAAATGTTTGGGTAAATTACAAAAACTACCATAGAGGTTTAGTCTAATTTGAAAAAAAGCTCCAATTATCTTTCAAAATTACGAATATCCTCAATGGCGGAGGTATGGGGGCCAACCGGGCCCCGGCGCCCACCCCGCCCCCTTTTTAAATATTTTTTACTAGGTAATTTTTTTAAATTTTTAGTTAATATTTATGTGTGTTTTTTTTTAATTTTTTATCTAGCCCACCCCAATTTCATGTATTGGCCCACCCCGTAATCCCTGGCTACGCCATTGCCCTCAAGTTCGTATTTGCTTAGCAAATACGCTCTTGAGGGTGCAATTGTAATTTTGAAAGGTAGTTGAGTTATTTTGTAATGAGACCGAACCTCAAGGTGTTTTTGTAATTAATCGCAAATGTTTTGTGGTGTTTTTCTTACCTGTAATAAGATGATACGACTTCTAATATGCTCGTCCCATGAAGTTTCTGAGTTTGTATCGTGGCAGGTCAACACTAGCGGTTCTTGGCCTTGCATCCGAAACAGACATGCAGCAACGGCATGTTTCGTCATCTTTACATGTCTCAGATCCAACTTCTTCAATTCATGGTGCAACATCTACATGACAGAGAGCAGACAAAAATAGGAAGACCTAGAAAATCGGAAATTTTCCTAATCTGGAACTCATATTGCACATGCGGCTGCTCAGGGAACATTTTTATGCTGATTTTTCGGCTCACCCGAACATTGGTTCTGGAGACGGAGCCAATAGGCAGCTGGTTTCGTCAGAAGTTTTGGTACGAGGAATCGCAGTCGCCTACATTTGATTAGTGGTGGTAGTTAGTTGTTTATTATTATTATTATTATTTTTAAAAATCTTTTGCTGGATTTTCTGTTTTCAGTTCTTTTAGTTGATGTTCTCCTCTAGGCTTCTCTATGTATTCAATAATCCCATTTGTTGTGTATGCTCTTGGGAGGGGTCTGTTTGGAGGCAGCAAAAGAAAGAACAACATTTAATCTATATGCATTCAAGTAATTACTATATTTTGCTATGAAGCTGCATTGTAGTTCGAAATCCAAATAACTAATATAGAATGATCACTTAAAAGCTATAGAGTGTCTGAATGATATTGAAAAGTTGTTGAAGAGATTATAACTGCAGATGGGCCTGACTTTTGAAGGCCCAATTCCATGAGAGTAATGAAAAAAGCTTAAAGCTTTGCTTTTTTTTTTTTTGCTAATTGCTTCTGAGATAGCGTGCTTCTTGGATAGCGTTTGAGTTTTCATCACTGTTCCAAAATTCTCGTTTAGCCCCAATTAGTCCCTAACTAGGTGGTTGGCTCTATTTGTCCGTCTAGGTGTTTTTTTTTTCTTTTTCCGATTAGGTCTTGCTGTAGCCTATTTCAGTCTCCGTTTAAACTACGGTTTCCGTACAGGTGTTAGACCCCATTCTTCTACTGGCTAGCGCATAATCTTTTTAGAAAATTGGTTTTCTTTAGTGTCTTTGAGCCAAGATTGCGACTAATTTTGTCAAGATCCTATGGAAAATGGACCCTCCATGAAATGTGACTTGTTTTCGCCATTTCTTTAGGTTTCCTATAATTTTAATTTTTAATTTTTTTTTGAAAAATATACATGCACTCTTGGGTTATTTGACGATTTGTGGCATTTGCCACAATTTTTTTGCGAGTTGGGGTGATTTGGAAAAGTTTTAAATTTTTAGGTGGAGGTGCCACTTTTGAGTCTGAAAAAAAAAAAAAAAACGTGGCGAAAAGGCATTGGGATTGGGATTGGCCTTCTTAGTAGGCGTCATGTCTAGTGGCCCCTCCACCTAAAAGTTTAAGACTTTCCCAAATCACCTCAACTCTGCAAAAATTTGTGGCAAATGCCACAGACCGTCTCATAACCCTACACTCTTTGTTTGACATTGTTCTAAGAAAAAAAAAAAGAGCCCAAACCTAGAATTTATCGATCGTAGTATGATTGTCAAAGAATCAATCGGCTTTTGGTATTCACATTGATGATGTAAAACCCTAGGAAGAATCCGTATTCATGGACTTGGCCTTTCCGGCCTACACACGATGTCTGTGGGGTGCCCCAAGTCATTTTGGGACAAACTATCCATCACTGGTTTCACCTCTTCATTGTGAAGTCAAGACTAGCAAAAAAGCTCCCCAAACTTAATCGATGATGAATCCACCAAATCAACCTACTGAAGATCATTCTCAATGCAATCCACCAATAGTTACAACGAAAGATACCCTAATATCACGGACCATTACAATGTGGCCT
The DNA here is from genome assembly GCA_016081115.2 of Rehmannia glutinosa. Taxonomy (NCBI): domain Eukaryota; kingdom Viridiplantae; phylum Streptophyta; class Magnoliopsida; order Lamiales; family Orobanchaceae; genus Rehmannia; species Rehmannia glutinosa. The sequence continues at coordinate 514,201 of JABTTQ020001556.1, forward strand.
GGTAAATTGTCTTCATCAACCTCATTCGCTTACAAAGAGATTTCCAACCAACATGAGATTAACCAGCACGATTATGATTCAAGAATAATAAGGCCAAAAAAGAAAAAAAAAAACATATTGGCCATAGTTTCTGGGACGTACAGCTTTTTTCTTTTTGTCACTTATTGCATATTCAATGATCTCCTTCAGTGGTTATCAAATTTAATTTGGCTTTGTGCTCTTTTGAGAATGTTGTTTTATTGTGCCTTTCAGAGAACATGTGCTCTTTTATGTGTGAATGAAATTTTGCATTAGCAAACAATTTATTAAAGTGTGAATTTTGCCAAAAACTTCCATATATACTTTTGTTCTCTTGTTAGTGATATGTCAAATTCTAATTGTTTTATCCCCAGAATTTGCAAGTAATACGTAAGTGTACATCTCAAATAATGTATGTCAAATTCCAATGTTTTATCGGTAAAATTAAATATCCTCTACTTGAGAAAGATATCCTGCATTCCATCTTTGGTCACCAAGAACTTCTTAAATATCCAGGAACTTCTCGCGAATCACGAGCAGACGCTCAAGTCGGACAAGATCCCAAAATATAGAGAAAATATCGAGACGATAAATTGCAGTAAATAATATTTAAACCCGAGTAATACGTATCGTAGCAGGATTCCGATAATTAGATAGAACACATCTCGATATTTTAGGAAGTAGATATTTTAGGCGTGACTTTGCCCTATAACCGAGCGTTAGCGCCAGAATCTATCAGTTCGGTCTCCCAGAGACCTTGATCATATTTGTTATGTCAAATGGACCGATTTACCGATCTATCATAGCTAATGCCATATCAAACTTTGGTCTGGAATTGAGAGTATTGCCTTCTTTCAAGACTATCGATTTGAAAAATTATAGATTTGATATGTTAATTTTTACATATGCCGACCAAGTGATGAATGTTTCTTCTTTTCCGTCGTTGTTGCTTTCAAGCCACGATAACGTGCTAATATGATAACATTTTGGTAGCACAATCTTTGCACGAGTAATATCTATGGAATTTTCAAATAAATAATCATCATGTCCATAGTTCTTGTAGATTTGTGTTAACAAGATTTTAAATTTGACTTTGTGCTTATAGTGGTTGTCGGTTCATCATCAATATTCATTCTGCCTATCTACTAATGTATTTCGGTTGTGATGTTGACTTTTATGCAAATCCCACTTGGAATAGCTTAAAAATGTTGTTTAATTTAAGGGATAATTACAAAAACACACTTGGGTTAATTACAAAAGAATTCGGAGAATTTTGAAATATTTTAACAATTCGATTGAGATTCTTAAGTTTAAGTGTTAACTGTAATATTTTTATAAATATCACCGTGTCGCTTATGAAGGGGAAGATTGTAAGTTTTTATTTAATGGAGCTACTCATCTTAGACGCTTTAGCTACTTTTCATGATGTTTTTTTTTTCTTTTTCGGGTAACTCGGCTTCCCGACTATGCGCGTCACGAGGCGCGTGGCCGACCTTTCATTATTGCCACCAATGTAAATTATGGGTTGTCACGAATCGAGTCTTTTTGATGGGGTTATTTGTACAATTAGATTCTCACGATCAAGTGAAAATATCAAAGTATATTTGACCTCTCAATCGAAATATGTCGATCTACCCCTGTCGAACCCATTTCGATTCTTTATTTTATTTATTGTCTTCTTTCTCTTTGACTCTTCTTTTGGATAGTTTCTCATTCTCTGATTGGTTGATTTTCCAATTAAATACACACAAAAACTGTCCGATTCTTGATAGTCAAACCACACCAACAATATGTGATTGTGTCAAACACTCACTACTAAAAAGGCAATTATATAAATTTTCAAACCACTTTGGCGTGGTATCTTTTTCAGTTGCTTCAAACTTTTGCTTCAAAGCTAAGTACGTGCATCAAAGTCTCAAATTTGCTTATCTTTTTGTAAATTAAAGTTATTAAAATCCTCCACGCACGATGCACCGACGATATATCTTGAACTCCTTAAAGGTATCTATGAGATTAGCATGTTAAGAAGCTTTTTGTCGTAAGTTTTAGCCTTTTTCACACTTTCACTATCTTTATTATCATGAAAAAGTGCTTGTCACCATGAGTGACTTAACAAATTGAGTTTGTGTTTTTGCAATATAGGAATTCCACTTGTTAACATGTTTGAACTCATCGGGATGAATGTCGTGTATAAAATAATGTAATTATTACACGTGACATTTACCGTCATTGAAATCATTAGATAAAAAACACGATAAGAAATAAGAGAGATAATGTCACTATTGTATACGTCACATTGTAAGCTGTTGTATTAGATAAAAGAATTTAAGTCACGAGTATTAGATCTTTTTTTGATAGAATTTGAGTCACCTATTAGATGTTAACTTGAATACGGATATGCATA